>CM070034.1:153554211-153569900 GCA_036250615.1 Ptychadena robeensis
GAGATAGGTCAGGTTTCTGTGATTTAACTTCCGGTATCTGGAGGTTTTTGCCCCCTGTAGGAAAGTGGGCCACCCCTTCCAGCACCACACATACAAGGGTTAAACCAAGGGACACCTATGATATCACCCCTGGGTTATTGCAGACTCTCCACTAGGCCCTCTATCACAATCCCCCCTGATCGCTGGGAATAGTTCACTTACTGTTGCCTCTCGCCATACTTGCTTGTCCTCCATCACAGCATACACTCCCCTTCCATCCAAGGGTGCAGCTAGGAACAGCCGAATTACTGCTTTGCAGCCAGGCCTGGAGTGCAACACAGACTCTTCCCAGTAGCAGGGGCTGTGTTTTTCTCAGCAGGTCCTTGCTCACATCCCAACAATAGGGGGCAGTACACAAGGGCTTGGTGTAGATATGTTGCCCTTTATTGATGTTCACAGTGCCTCATCACATTCCACATCTCTCCATGGAAGCCATCTGGGAGCAGCCTCTGCTGGCCTCAATCTCTGCCCTAGCATTCTGCACCCTAATGTCATTTCTATGCTAGGGGTGCCCTTGCCCCCAGCTGTGGGACAAGGGTGAAGTTTTTGGTAAACTCTGCACTCTCCAGGTCTCCAACATGGCCTACTTCCCATCAGATACACCAGAGCTCTCTTACTGCTCTCTCCTGCTGCTGAAGACCCAGCTGCTCCCACTGTTTGGGCCGTATAATCCCTCTGACCACTCCCAAATGGCTTGCCATGTTTAGATCACATACAGGTTCCAGAATGTTTAGTTACCTAGTTATTTAAAGTTAGTTATTTAAAACAGTGACTCATCAACATACCTTTCCTGTCTGTCAACAGCTACATTACACGTCCTGTCAGCTCTAATAGAGTACAGTTAACCCTTCATCCACCATGGTATCCATTTTCAAAGTTCTCAGACCTCCTTCCCAAACCCCCTATTTAGTAGTTGGCTAACTTAGGAGGGAGGAGTGTTATGTGGTTCCTAACTTCCTACCCTGCATATCATCTGCACAAGGGGGTGGAAAGAGTAACGCCCCTTCCCTCCTCAATTACTCTGATTTCAAAATCCCAGTAAAAATCTGGGAATTAATTGAAATTGTTTTAAAAATAAAAAACGTGACTTTCCTGGCAAAAACTGGAGTTTTGACTTGTATGACTAAATCCACAACAAGGCAGAATGGTAGCCTCTGGATATCTCTTACAGTTTTTGATACATAATATTCAGCTATATACAATTTACACACAATTTCATATTTTTCAGCTGTAATCTGTAACCAACAAATGTGTAGCAGCACTTTTTTTTTACATCTAAAAGCAATCTTATGAATTGCGGTCAAGAGCTGAGAGCAATCTTGTTTGAGAGTCAGGCAATTTTCAATGAAAGCAAAAGTTGAAGGAGGATTGTTACAGGAGATTATCTGCTGTGTGTAGCGTGTTTAGAAGGATTTGAATATATAAACACCCAAGTGAATATACACAACGGGAGAAACTAGATATATAAGTGTGATCCTATGCAAGACTTGTACAATGAAGGATCAATGCATTATACTATGTGTGAATGTAATAAGGGATCAAACCATCTATTTCCAACAGAATAACAGATGCAGCGAGTGATATAGTGAAATATTGCATAAATTAAAATAACATTACAGTAAGAAGTATTTAGCTACATGCTTCCGATTCTGGCCGATCGATCACCCATCCGTCCGCGATGCCAGAGGGAATCGGATGTCTGATCGATCGCCATATTAAGTCCTGTCCCTACCACACCTTGGCCACCACCGATTCCTGAGAATTAAAAAAAAACGATTCCGTGCCCGATCGCATCAACTTCACACATGGCCAACTCCCCCTGAATGTGTGCTGAATCGGATCAGAATAGACCAACATTTGTTTCTCTGTCGTGATCCTGATTCCTGGGCCCCCCCGAAACGATCGGACGTGATCGGACCTGAGCAATGGTGGGCTTCATATGCGATTCCGGGACGCCCACCCAATCTGTCCCCTGTTCAAACCTAATATCATTTTAAAAGCACTCTTTTGCTCAGTTTGACATTTTTGGCAATGTAAGAAAAAAACATATTTAGAGGCAGCAATCGTGCCTTCTTGTTCATTTACTAAACAAATGCTGGATTCACTTCTGCTGTGCATTTAATGTGTCACTAGTAGATGATGGTCGAATTTTTTTTAAAAAAAACTCGACCATTTAGACGATTTTCAAGTTAATTGTCAACAGCCCCCTGAACATGGTTATCAATCACCCAAACCTTGCTGTGGAGATGGTATAGAAGGGTTAGGGGTATACTACAGAAGAAAAAGTACTGTCTCTAACACAAATTAAGTTCAAAGTCCCAGTTTAAATAAACTTCGAAAATCTGAATTTTTGACTTAAATTTTGAACTTAATTTATGCACAAACTAACATGTGGCTAGAGAACAAACTCATTTTATATCGGATTTGCATGAAACATAAGTATCTACAAACAGGAAATCAAAATTCAGAGAAAAGAAGGGTCACAGTTGGTTGATTTAATACACTAGATAGTGCTACAAACAACCCCAGATCGGCCCCCCTCCATTGCCAAAGAGAACCCCGTCACACCCACACACAGAACCGACAAAACTTATGGCCGTCCCCGGAACACCACAAGGATGCTCCTCCACTTCCGGGCAGAAAGCCTATCTGCGGCATATGTATCCACACCAGAAAAAGGAAAGAGGCAGAGACACAACGGAAGATAAGCAAGAGAGGAGGAGAGGATGAGACCAAATCGGGAAAATAAGGGTGGAGGGGAAAGAAAGGAAAGGTGGAACACAGCAGAGCGGGGGCATCAGCAACTGGTATCCGCCGGGTGCATGTGCCACCAAGCAGGCCCAAAAAAAAACACTACATCCCAACTACCCTGAGACAACATGTTGCGGCGTATTCCTGGGTTCAAATTGAAATGTCACTGCCAGTATGTACCAGACCTTCAGAGAACCGCTCCCTAGTAGGTCCTTCATTCAGTGGCCGTAATATCTTCCATCCGCATAATATCATTAATTTTGCGAACCACAGTCCCCACTGATGTCGCGCGGCGTCAGGTCTTCTCAACACAGCGGTATTGCACGCCCTGGCAGCATTTCAGCATCTAATGCAACAATACCACCCAAAACGCACCACAAACAATCAACGACTTTTTTATAAGACCTGAACGCTATTGCAATTACAGGTGCATCAGGAAGAAGGCTGGATCATCTGAGATCCTCCCTGTCTGTGAATCGCCTCAGATGGGCTGTGTACACGCCTCCCACAAATTGGCGAACCAGAGGGACATGACCAAAAAAAATGTGTAACATCGTGACCTTGGTGCCTGCTTGACAAGTGTCTTAAAGCTATGCCATCACAATGTCAGATTTCCATGGCCGATTGATTCACCTATCTGATCGATTCTTGGCGATCTCAGCGGGAATGCGGAGGTCCGATCCGATCGGCCAATTAAGTCCGTCCGATCGCTACATACCACCTTGTTCCCCACTGATTCCCTGGACAATTCCGTGTCCGATCCGCTTACTACTCCCACAAATGGCAACTCCCCCTGATGTGTGCAGAATCGGATGCAGAAAGACCAACATGTTGTTCTTCTGTCCTAATCCTGATTCTGAGCCCCCGAACGATCGGATGTGGATCGAGACGGACAAGGTGGGCTTTTCACGCGATTCCGTGGACGATCGGAACCGGATAGAGGAATGTGCAGCTGCCCCATTGCGTCTGCAGTGGGTCCATTGAGGAGGTGGGTCATTGTGCGCGGCCTGTTAAAGGAGGACGGCCAAAAGTGGGGAGGGATCTTAGAAATGTGAGACCTGCACATGGCCCCCCCCTGCATTTGGAGGCAGTCCCTGGAAGGGCCAGCAGAAAAACTTTTTTTAAATGTTCCCCCAACCCTTCTCTTCATCTCCAGCCATTTTGGTGATATCAATTTAAGTCAAGTTTCAAAAAAATTCGAAAACCATCTCCTAGTCCACTAGAACTCCAAATGCACTGTTCCATCACCACACTATTGACATACATACGAATGGTATGGACATAGCCTACCAATCTGCAATGGGCTCATGCAGTTAGAAATATGTTTTGACAAAAAATGTTAATTAGTGTTTTAGTATAATTACACTGCATATACGGTAAATGGCCAACTTGAATACCGAGGTACCTGATTTAAAAAAAAATGGGAAACTGTATGACTCGAGTATATGCTTAGGGTGGAAATGCTGCATCTAAACCAGCATAGACATCTCGATCTATGGCTGACTTGTAGCAGACTCATTACGCGTAGTGACGTCACCACACTTTGAAGAGTCGGCTACAGAACGTGAATCCTGTTTGCTCCACTAACACAGGGATTCTTTGCCAGATTGTAGCCACATTAACTGCCTACCAAGATCGGCCACAAAAAGTACCAGCAGTGACGGATCGCCGCTTTTTGGGTCAAACTGCACGATAGCACCCTCTGATTTCGGGCGACCCACCACCATGAGCGCACTGCAACTACTGCCTAATTGTACATCTATGGCCAGGTTTAATTGCAAAAGCATACGCAAATGTGCTGTGTCATTATAGAGATATGTGTGACTTGTAAATTCATTGCAAAGCCCTAAACACGGCACCATCACCAAAAATACTGAGATGTAGAGGACGGCTTTTGGAAAATTACAAAAAAGATTTCCCTAGCACTGTATTTTGCATAAATTAACTATTTTTAAGTCGACTCAACTTGAACCTAATTTATGCAGAAACTAGTGAGCTAGATCAATATTTTTTAAGTTTCACCACAACCCCTTCTATAATCTCCAGCTATTTTTGGCGATGATACCATGCTCAGGGATTGCAGTTAGTCTCAGAAAGTGTGTGTGATTCCCAGCCACTCATGTGAAGTTCATATGAAGATAGATGAGTGCTTTGGGATTACCTTTTGCCAAGAAATTCCTCAAGAAAGAAACCCTCTAGTAGTGTATTTTAGAGAGTACAGTTTTAACCATGTATAAGCTAAATCAACATGGTTAATGTATTTAATTGTCTAAAGCCCTTGTACACAATAATACAAAAAATTTTTAACAATTAAATGTAAATCCATTTTCATATCGCTGAGCTTTGATCCTTAGTGGTGATTAGTAATGGACGAAAAGTTCGCCTGGGCGACAGTTCATAGCGAACATGGCATGTTCACAGTTTGCAATATGGCGAAACATTATGGGTGTTCTACCCGCCCCCATATCTTACATAAGACAAATTGCGACCCCTCACCCTATAGTCAGGTGGGACAGTACAGCCAATAACACTTCCTTTTGCTTATGAGGACACCCCCCCTTATAAAGAAGCACTGAGGAGGGAGA
Source organism: Ptychadena robeensis (assembly GCA_036250615.1). NCBI lineage: Eukaryota > Metazoa > Chordata > Amphibia > Anura > Ptychadenidae > Ptychadena > Ptychadena robeensis. The sequence goes on from CM070034.1 coordinate 153,559,587, forward strand.
GCACTGCTGATTGAGGGATGGCTCAGCTACTTTACTATTATACTACATCCAGTGATCTGCAGCTATAGCTAAGGTTGTTCTGCTAATGTAGTTCATCCATACTGAGCACAAAAGCCCTTCTCTGGGGTTGGGGTATGCTGTATTATGATTGCAGAGAGATCTGACTAAATGTGTATGCCGCATGCAGAAGGTCTGTCCGGTAACTTTTAGCAAAATCTTTAAACTAGATGTGATTTCCAGCCATTCGAGCTGAAGAAAACAGCATTTTAAAAAATCCATATTTTGGGGGAGAAGTTTAGCCTTTGACCCTCCTCTAGCAGGACACTGTCCAGGTGGTCGCACACTTTTTTTTTTTTATTATTGGTATTGTGGCTACAAATATGACCTGAAGGTTTGAGAAGTTCGCCCCCCATTAAAGTCAATGGAGGTTCACCGTTCGCATGTTCGCGGCGGGTATTTGCAGAAGTTCGATTCGCCTGTTCGCGTTCGTCCATCACTAGTGGTGATCATAGTCACTATTCTGTACATTTAAATCCTTAGATATCTAGCCTGATATTTTGAGGATTCTTCATAGAGATTCTCTTTTTATGCTGCATCACTGAATCACATAAAAAATAAATGCAATTGTTTTCTAAAATAAGTGCACAAATTGTTCCATTTTATAAAGGTAATCCACTAAACAGATCACATTTGTAAGAATGATTACCAGTTTGTGATTTGTAAATGTTACTATTTACTGGCTCTTAGGCTTGGTCACACCTTTTTTTACACACATGGAGCAAACTTTATTATTATTATTATTATTATTATTATTATCATTTATTTGCCGTGGGGAAAAAGGGGAATTTTCCACTCAAAATCTCACATGGCCCCATTCATTCTTTCCTTTCCCTGGATCAGTTGTCCTGGTCCCTTTGCAGAAAAACAGCCCAAAGCATCATGTTTCCACCCCCATGCTTGCATGGATGCAACTCAGCATTTTTTCTCTTCCACACATGACGAGTTGATTTCTTTTCTTTATTTTTTTCTCCAAAATCAACTTTATTGAGAATATAAAGTAGGAGATCACTCTCCAAGTGTACAAAAGGCATAGATCAAAGGCAGAATACAAATGGTGTACAGTACATATTGAGATATATACATAGAATATCAAAATATAAAGAGGTAGTACAGAACATGTGCCTGCTTCATAAGTTAACAAGAGCATAAGCAATGACACATATTTGGTGTACAGAACAATAACAATAAACAAAGTGTCAAACAACTTACAACATGTCAGTATATCAGTTCGCATATAGAGAAATAATAAAGAGTATTCACAGTCTCCGGTCATTATCGACCATGGAGTGAAGGAGATGATTGGGGTATATGGGGCTTGGGAGTGGAAAGGGTTGAGTTTTCTACTTTGATTTTGACTATATGACATTCTCCCAATCATCTTCTGGATCGTCCAAATGCTCTCTAGCAAACTTCAGACATATGTATACAGGTCCATTGAATATATTGTGGATCTTTTAGAATGTGTTAACATTTTGCTCAACAACATTTTGCTCAACAAATGTCAATTTATAATATGTTGGATTTTTTAATGAAATCCTGGTAAAAACTGCTCTGTCTTATCTTTACGTTGATAACTGGATATGATTTGTTTTGTCCTCTAAACTTTTTAACTGCTAGGCAGTTAAATTGGTAAAATGCGATACATAATTATGTAGTAAAGCTGAAATTTTTATGTTGGAACAATATATTGACCAGTTAAGCTGTGTGAATGCAGTTTGCTGCGTTTAACAACTAGAGAGAGATTCAGGCACACAATTAATCAATATAATTTTCTGCTTTATGTAATCTTGTTACCATGGCGATCCATCACATTTACTTACAATGACAAGTTACCTTGGAGTTCTTTTCTGAAGTGATGTGAGGCTAAAGATTGACAAACATCTGTTTCCAAATCTGCAAACAATAACCATATTAGGGAACGGCACACAAGTGTATAATGTGAATCTTCCAAAAAATTTAATAAGATAAGAATTTAGGATATATGAAGATAAAATTGGAAAAATTATTTCCTTAAGTTAAATTGTTTAATTTCACACATCATGAGCCATTGAGATGAAGATCGGCAGGGTACTATTTCAACACAGCAAAGTGTAATAAACATACATTTAAGGCTGCCACACACGGGTCGATGCCTGTGAGACGGATCAGCCTTGGAGCTCAGTATGATGATGTCATCGCGCTGAGCCCAATATCGAAGGAGCTGGAGGCGCAGCACTGCTGTGTCATCCAGTTCCGACTATTCTTTTTTTGGGGACCCACGGTCTCCATCCAAAGCAATGGACATCGATCAATCCCACTCGAAAACAGGGATGGCTGTATAAGATATGCGCCAGATAGATGGCTGTGAGCGCACAACGCTCGAAGTGGCCATTGATCTAGCCCACATCTATGTGTGTATGGGCACCATAACCAATTCAGCTTATAACAAAGTAAAATCCATTAAAGCTGGAATTAGCAATCAAAATTACACAAATCTAGCCACATACAGTGCATCAGGAAGGTATTTATATCACATGACTTTTTCAACATTTTGTTATATTACAGCCTTGTTCAAAAATGAATTCACTTCATATTTTTCCTCAGAATTTTACACACAACACCCCATTATGACAATGTGAAATATATATTTTTTTGGAAATGTATTTAAATGTAAAAAAAGTTGAGAAGGCACATGTACCTAAGTATTCACAGCCTTTGCCATGGAGCTCAAAATTGAGCTCAACGGCATACTGTTTCCCCTGATCAACCTTGAGATGTTTCTGCAGCTTCATTGGAGTCCACCTGTGGCAAATTCTGTTAAATGGACAGGATTTGGAAAGGCACATCTCTGCTTATATAAGGTCCAACAGTTGAAAGTTCATGCCAGAGCACAAACCAAGCATGATGTCAAAGGAATTGTCTGTAGACCCCTGAAACAGGGCCGTCCCGAGGCACAAATTTGGGGAAGGTTACAGAAACATTTCTGTTGCTTTGAAGGTCCTAATGAGCCTGGTGGCCTCCATCATCCGTAAGTGGAAAAAGTTCAAAACCACAAGGACTCTTTTTTTCATGTTGTCATTATTAAGTGTTGTGTATAGAATTCAAAGTGGGGAAAAAAGGAATGTAATCAATTTCGAAATAAGACTATAAAGTAACAAAATGTGGAAAAAGTGATGCGCTGTGAATACTTTCTGGACGCATGATATTAACAACAGAACTGATAAAAAAATAGATCAAAGCAATTGTATCTGATGCACATAAGCAGTACGCTGGGACTCAAAATCGTCTAAAACCTAATCCTGCGTACCTCTCTTTTTCATTCTTAGCGCATCTGTGGACTACAGGAGGAGAGGAGAGGGGAGATAGCCGGAGTTTCCCCCTCCTCCCCCTTCTCTCTGATCAGTAGAAATGTGCTTGTGTTGTGCTCTGATGGCAAGCACTCTCTAGTGACACCCAGTGGCTGAAACTGATATTGCAGCTTGAGTTGACATTACAATCTGCAATATACAGCAGCAGTTTATGTCACTTGGATAACCGCAGGAAACTTTAATAACTATAAAAGGTTGCAGTTAGGGGTGTCGAATTGGGAATGTAAATTACTAATTAAAAAAAAGATTGGACTTATAAGAGTGTTGAAGATCTGGGGCACGAAAATCAGAGTAGGCATATGTATGGGTAAAATCTGACAAGGGAAAAGTTGCACTACTGAGGTATGATCCTAAAGATATACAGTATACTGAGATCTGGGGGCTCAAATTGTGTTGTACTGTGAGAGTTGCATTTGACCCAAAGCCAGCTGGTGAGCCGTGGATAGAGACAGCTAAACTGAGGCTCCATAAGGAACAGGGAGGTCCATTCTGCAGCAGAATCTACCATGAAGGAGGCTAACACAGAGGACAGTGAGTACGACAGTGAGGTAGACCACCCTACATGTGGGGTGAGTACCAAACCCAATCTCCTGGTACTCATCTGAGTAGCTCACTAAAAAAGTTATGTGCACCCCTGTCTATGAAGCTTGTTTAAATTAATGGAGAAGGAGAAACAAAAGGGGTTTCTTTCCTATTAGGGAAATGTAAATTCCCTAGCAACGGGATAACCCCCAAAGAGGTAGGGCTTTTAAGGCATATTTCAATCATCAAACAATTACATAAATGAGTCTTTATTAACCAAACAGGACTCAATACACATATAAGGGGGAGAGAGAATGGAGGTTCGTATACAACATACTACGACACCTCTATAACAGACCCCGACGTATTCAAAACATGAGCAAATACAGCATAATTTCCATACGGAGTGAGTCTAGTTCAATTCAGTCAATACTCCGACATGTTTCACCCCCTCTTGGTCTTCCTCAGGGAGATTCTAACTGTATGAAAAACATACTAAAATCAGTACAGTATTATAAATAATTATACATGTGGTACTTAATGACCCAAAAGGCATATGAAGTGCATATAGTACCCCATAGCCTCAGGGCTAGTTTAAATTAATATTTGTGCAGAATGTTCATTGAATGTTGATAAATAAACCATGAATTAATATTTAAATTATTACTGAGATTTCAGATAGATTTATTGGGAAAAACTAGCATATTACTGATTGATTATCATACACATGGAACATTGAACACCTATAATGAGGTTTGTTATATTTTTTTAAATATCAACTCTAAGTCATATTAATGCATCTTATAACTGAAGAATTAGATAAATGGATAAGATATTATAGATTGATAAATAAAAGAATCCTTTCTTGTTCTAAATCAAAGTTGCTCGCCTTAGTATTGATTGTAGCCGGGATGTTGCAGTCTTTAATGCACTTTGAAGGGTCACAATTTAATGGCAGGTTACACTTCTACTTGCACGTCTAGTTTATGGCGAGCCTATGGAAATGACATATTTTTTCAGAGTTACCTCCATGAAGCAGTTAATAATAGCACCTGAAATCAGGGTCTATGCCTAGAATAAAGCTGAGGATGTATAATTAGCAATCAGGAAGAGAGGTTTACTTACCATGCTGTAAAGCTCTGCAGAAGCTTAAATTAGGCCATTCTCTGTTATATGACGCATGTATTTCTTTGTAGTTCTAAGAAAGGAAGATGTAATATTGCTTTATGTTATGTAAAAATTGATTTTGTTAATGAATGTGGTCTCTTGTATCAATCATTTGGCGTATGTATTCCATCTCTTCCTCTCTTCTTTGTTTCCAGTTTTTATATATTACTAATTATTTAGAAAATCCAGTCCACTGCAGCTTTATACATAGTTTAATTTTACACATCTTAAAGTGCAATATGGAAATCATGTCTTTGTCTTGTACAATGTAAAACATTTTAGCTTTAAAACCACTGTAACATATGACTTTGGGCAAGGCCGACTGAGGAAGTGGCCTCAATTAACCTTTACGTCCCCCAACTTAATCTTAAACTAAAATAAAGACATGACAACAAGTTTGGTTTAAAATGGATGTATTAAGGCCACAGCTTATAAGAGAACATACCAAAATACAGTTTAAATATTAATTAAATGAATAACGTTCAGTAAACAATTAACTGCTGCAAAGGTCCCTCACAGTGCCCTTAACAATGACCAATCTCCATGACCTGTACTGGCCACCAGCCTTAAGAGCTCGTGGGTACTAAACTTCCCCCATGAAGCCTTCCGGGCCAATATCTCATCGGGTCATTGACCCTTACCCGCGCTCAGGGGTTCGACCAAAAGTGACTGTGCCACCATGGGGACATCACCACCAACCTTCACCTACGACTACCACCAAGGACACTGCCAAGGACCCGCCCACTGTGACGAGTGACCTGTCAGAGAAAAAACATTAGTGCATGAAAATACCCAGAGGCAGGCAACTGTGCAAGGAGTAACGCCTAGTCCAGGGAGGGAGGGAGGGAGGAAGATTCCGGCATCAGCCATGCGCGGCGTCGGCGAGGCCCTTCCGCCCGGCCTGCCACAGTCAAGTGCCCTCCTCCTACGGGCACTCGGCTCCGGGCATGCCAAGATTTAGGCTGTTTAGGGCTAATCATTGTTTTTTTTTCATTCTAAATTGATATCAAACTTCCATGTAATAGTCTAGAGATGTTCAAAATTTTGGGGAAAAAATTCTACAAGCTGACTTTGTGAGCAAAATACAATGTCCCTGAATATAGTGTCCTTACCACAATTGCTGGAGATGAAAGGATGAGTTTTTTTCGGACTATAAGATACACAAATTTTTTAGAGCAGAAAAACCAGAAAAAAATGAAAGTATTCAAATCAATTGGATCAAAGTAATGGATCAAATCAATGCAATTCCAAATTCAGCCACTAGATTTCCCTAGCAGCACTTCAAGGCCCACATGTCATCTTCACAAACCCATTAGGAACGGCTGCAGATGTCTCCCACTCTACCTTATTTTTTTTGTTTTACCAATAAAATCCACCCCGTAGGCAGTGTTTGCTTTTCTTTGGGTCTGGAGAGCAACATACATTAATGCAGTGGTTCCCAAACTGGGGGGCGGGCCATCCTGCGGGGTTGCGAAGGTATTCCGGGGGGGGGGGGGGCCCTGGCCCTCATTCTTAACCTGTGTTTGAATAGGGAGGGGGGCTTAATGTTCCTGACAGCACATTTGATGTGTAGTACTAAAGAGCAGTAGGCAAACCCAGAGCATGTATTGAGGAAATATACCCATTTCCATGTACATTCTATGTTATCGACTATAAAGATTCACCTTTTTACTGGTTTTTTTTTATATAAAATGCAACACTATTTTGAAGGAAAATATGAGATTGGAGAATGTATTGTACAGCTGTGTATTTAAGTCACACTAAATGAAATATCTCCTTATACAAAGACTCCAAAATCCTATAAATCTCTATTTTCCTGCTGTTGGCTGACAGCTGCAGTGGTAAGCCTGTCCTTGCAGGATACAAATTAATCACTCACACCTTCTACCAGTATGTCTTAGTACATTACTCATAGTTTAGAAACTCATAACAGTTGAAAATTGAACTGTCCAAGATGCCAGACAGGTTGCAGACAAGAAAAAGTAGGGTTGAAAACTCACTAGTGCACGTTTCATTGTACCCAGTATCAGAAATGAAATAAGGCCAGGACATCTTCCCATCCTAAACATATTGTATTTAATAATTTTAAATTTCTTTCTTATTCCTGGATCTTTATTTTGAGGAGATAAAATTATAAAATTTTACTTACAAATACCGTATTTTTTGCACTATAAGACACACTTTTTTAAAATGAAAATAAATAAGAAAGTGTCCCAGCATTATATGGTCCGAATGTGTAAAAAAATTTCTTTAGTCCCAACTAGTGATGGCCGAACATCGGCCAGGACTGTCCACGAACGGGCGGGTCAGCCTTCTAAAGACGTCCGCCATTCGCCTGTTCGCGGACAGATTCAAATTCCCCGCCTCTAGGCGGGGAATTTGAATCGGAAAAACCGGATGTGACGTCAGTGACGTCACATCCGGTCCCTGGAACGCATACTGGAACGCATAGTTCCTGGTTCCGGGAGCCGGATGTGACGTCACGGACGTCACTTCCTGCTCCGACCCGGTTTTTTCACTAGGAGACCAGCTTTATGCCCGGTCTTCTAGTGAAAAGATTCTTCCTCCGGCATGATCACACAGGTTGTGATCCTGCCGGAGGAAGAATAGAGATCATCTTCTCGCTGGCGAACGGAGCGGGTCGAACACCCGCACTGCTCGCCGGCGAGAAGATGGGCGAACATCCATGTTCGAACCATCCTAGGAGCAATAGCTTGGCATCTCAGGAGGCAGACATTTGTTTCATTCCCTCCCTCTAAGCCATAAAGCCACTGCCAAAAATAGATCTTATCATTAGCACTAGCAGTACCCATACTCTCAACACACTGACCAACTTATATAGAGACACATTTTACAATTATATAGCATTAGTTGTGTATTTACATTAATATTCTGCATTGCAATAAATACATTTTGTGACAAAGACTCCTATCTCCTCCTATAAATGTCTCTTCATAAATTGGTCAGTGTGTTCAGAGAATGGGTACTGCTAGTGTATAGACACATGGTAAAGTTTCAGCCCTGACACTCTGCTGCAGTAAAGACCTTCCTCCTGGCACTGGCCTTTTGGCTGGAGGAATATAGAGTGCTGGAATGTTCTGTATATTCTGTATATTCACTTCACTTAACTCTGAATAGCTGTCTGTTTTTCCCCCCTAACTTTGCCTTCAAAACTTTGGGTGCCTCTTATAGTCTGAAAAATATGGTATATGACATTGTTATTTTGTTATTACATTATAGAAATGATATTTCTATAAATAAAGCTACCTGTATAACTGTATGTTTTTGTGCTTCCTATCAATGGCAGTAATATTACTGTGTAAACGGGTCGATCCCTTTAAACTACAAACCATCACAGCCATTTTGAGCATTACATTAAAATGATTATGCATACTTTTCATTGTAATGTTTACTTAAAGTGCCATCTTCATTATGTAAAAAGTATTATGTGATCATCCATTATGGTAGCTGTTTTTTCATTTGGCTTTAACTGACTGTTTTAATGGCTGCTTTGCTCTGCAAATTCATAGTTAAGGGCTAATTCTAAACCATTAACTGAACCTCAGAAGCACATTACTCGGACATATTAAAAGTTGCAAATCATATTTATTCTGTTACAAAATACAATTTCTCTTCTGTTGATGTCTAATTCATACAAAATAATTACCAATGAGGATGAATGGTATGTTTTTAATGGTGCTAGACAAACAGTGGGAGATGAATGAATATTGAGTGGTCTCAAATGGGTCCACATTGCAATCTTGAAACTCACTGAATGCCCTGCCCAACATCTGCCCCAGAAGTGTTAATTGAAACAATAGTATTTATTGACATTTTCTGCATCCAGCCTCCGTGTACACACAGGCATCAGCCACACATTTCTTTGTCAGTAAAGCTGAAAAAAAAATCTTGTTTGAATTTTTGGTTTACTGTACATGTTCTGCATTCAGGTAATGCAGCTTTGATGCCTTCTGCACCAGGAAATTGAATTGGAATATTGGCAATATTTTTTACTTGCAAGCAAATTGCCCAGCTCTGCACTGTTTCTGATTGACAACTCAATGCATATACCTCCTACAGTGTAGTAATCGTGTTCTCATGAATACCTATGGTCAGGTAGGCCCAGTTCCCAGTTCCAGATTGGTCTCCTAGAATAATGGGACACAAACTCTTATTCCAAGGAATGCTGTGAAGGAAATTAGACTTGCATAGGTTTTCTGCTTGAAACTATCAAAAGAGACTGCTCTTCATACTGGTACAGATGAAAATCCTCTGATGGAGGTTGATGTAGTAAAATAAACACACTTAATGAGCAGCACCATCGCCATGCATACATGACAATATTCTGTAAGTTTGTGTGCTGCATTTTTATTGTCTTGTGGTCAATTGTGAGAAACCAATAGGTAGGCTGTATTGAAATTGACCATGATAAATCATTTGTTATAGGTTACCAAACTATGTTAGGCAAACAAGAAAGCCGGAAAGCATTTGAAGTACAAAAAGTTGCCTAAAACTGCATGCGTTGGATGAAATTATGATCTAAAACCTAGTGTATTTTCTGCACACCACTGCATTGAAACAAACTACCTCTATTAAATTCGCAACACCATTTCATACATAGTAAACAGCTAGATTAACAGGATATTTAACATTTACAATATATTAACATAATTAAAACCATATTAAAAGCAGAGAAAAACGCTATGAAGCCTCCCATTGAGATCATCAAGTATATTTTTTAATGTGATTTTTTTGCTGTTAATAAATTGTAAAGTTAAGGGCTGATTTATATGTATATGTTGCAGCAGCACGCTCTGCCTGCCTGCCTGTGCATTAGGGAAGACCATTCATATCAATTGGCTTACTTCAGAGCATACATGTCAATCAGCCCTTCAAGAGCCTGTCAATCTGTCAATCAGGCTGTTTACAAGATATGATACAATGCTGCCAATTTGACAGTTACAGTTTGCTCCAGTGAAGTGGTTTATGCTTAGGAAATGAGGGTTTCTTGCATGTTGACTGTATAGAAAGTGTATTTACAATAATAAAGTTATGTGCAGCCCCAATAATTTTTTTTATTATTAAACTTTTCTTTTCAAAAAAAAATACTTTTGTTCTCTGTCACAAGGCAAATATGCAAAAAAATCGCAAAAGAATTTTGGCAAAAAAAACATTTATAGTAGTGCTTAAAATTTAAACACTACCCCTTAATCACCCC
>CM070034.1:153584825-153595622 GCA_036250615.1 Ptychadena robeensis
GGTGATGACTTGTGGATGCTGTGCACTGTTTATATTATGGAATTTAACCACATTTGCTCTTACATCTGTATATCTCTGTCATTAAAATATATGTGCATAAAGCTATACTGATGATGATCAGACTACATTCATTTAAAAAACATTATGGTGTGAAGGCAATAAAGTTGTTACTTGATTATATTAATTGCTATGTGAGATGGCATTTTACAGAAAATGTACACAATGAATCCAACATAAGAAAATAATTATGAGCACTCATCTATTGCAACTGTTTTAATTCCTTAATCAATGTTACTTATATAACTAGTCTATTAAAATCAGCCAGGCATGAAATTACATGATGCAGTGCATGTAAGAATGAATTAGGGGATGATTGGGGTTACAATTTCAGTTTACCATTGGGGTAAAATTACTCTACATTAGTCAGAAAAGTATACTTCTTATCCAGTATACATTAAAATCTTAGTGTGCTGTTGTAATTTGCCTTCTATTAGGTGCAGTAATTAAACTTTATTTGTGAGCTGCTAATGAAAACTTAAATAACAATTATGAGAACCGACTGCAAATTTCACAGTTCACAAAAGGCAGAGATGGACAAAAAAACAGGTAAATCTGAATGAATTCATCTCAAAGGAAAATTATCCAATTTCAGGTAATATTTATATTTCAATTACACAAGTTCAGTTCCATAACAAGGCGACTGGTGTTTATGGTATTTTTAAGGTGTTGAATTTAAGAATTTGAAGATATTACTTGACAGTTAAGCCGGGAACACAGGGCTCGCATATCGATATGCGAGCCATTCAAGGTTGCAGGCAGCAGCACGATGACGTCATTGCGCGGCTGCCCGACATTGAAGGACCTGAAGGCAAAGCACTGCTGTGTCTCCAGCTCCGACGATGCTTTGCATGAAAACCCTGCGGTTCCCATGCAAAGCTATGGACATCGACCGTGATTTATTGTCATGTCTGATATCCCTGTTTTCGAAAACAGGGATGGCCGTATTAGATATGGGCCAGATGGATGGCTGTGAGTGCACACGGCGCTCGAATCGGCCATCGATCTGGCCCATATTTATGCGTGTGTTCCCAGCTTAACAGTTTTTAGAACATGTACTTTCTTGGTAGCCAGCATTTTTACATCAATATTTTTAGGGGCCCCCATACACCTTTAGATTTCTCTGTCAGATTTCCTTTGAATCTACTTTTGTGTTACCAAATGTGAAATGACTTTCTAATAATATGAGGGACTTTCTAAACAATCAAGTCTACCTGTGTTCAATTGCAGAGGACCCGGCACTACATAGTTGTTGGTAGATCTAAAGGATATCTGACAGAGAAATCTAAAGGTGTATGGCCAGCTTTACTAATAACCCTTTTTACATTGCACAATGGGTAGACTTTATTTGCAATAGATCTATATTGGGAAAAAAATATCTTGTATGTTAGCAAAACCTCTTGTTGCTGGTCATGCACAGGTGTAAAAAAGACATGCATTTTTTTGCTTGCGAGTCAAAGTGATCTACCAACAATAAAATTGGTAAACATATATTTATTTATAGCCTAAGTACATTTTATATTTTAAACATATATTGTTTACCATGCAAAGCTTGGTACAGTACACTTCAATTCTGGACATGTTTGGTCATCTTGGTCTTGCATTAATTAAGACTAAAACAAAGACAGCTTAATGGTTGGCTTCCATTACCTTTCATTCAACCAGTAGATTAAGACTTATTTTTGCATTGATGCTAATTAGGTAAACATCTCAACGACTGCCAACAAGTGAAATTTTTTTTAACTGCAAACATGGGTTATTAACCGCTCTAGCGTTAGGGGCGGCACCATCTTGTCGACATCACACGGACGAGATAGTGCCGGCCAGTGCACATTGGGGCTCCGGCAGCGCATACTTACTGTTTTGTGCTGTCCCAGTGTCCCCGATGTGACATGCTGGCTGCTGGCTCATCCCAGCCCTCCCCCCCCCCCCCTGATGACTTAACATCAGGGAGGCGTAGGTAAAGTTAATAGCACAAAATCAGTTTCAATTTAGAAAAACTGTTTCAATGTGTGCTATGTACTAAATCCGCCCAAATAAAAGTCTTGTGCCCAGATGTGCCCATTGCAGTAACCCTCCTTCCCTGGTGTGATTTTACACATCCATCACACAGGTTAGAGAGGGTTACCTGCAAATGGGAAACATCTAGGGACCAGAGGACTTTATTTGGCGAGAATTTAGTATATAAGAGCATAGCTTTGGCCCTGATTTTTGTTGTAGTCTCAATTGTAAAATACATTTTTATTTTACATAATTGTTTCTTTAAAACATTACTATATTCAGGATGTCTATTAGACCCTCGTACGGACATATTTTGTGAAGTTACAGGCCTACAACATAAAGAAAAATTTACCATTGAAGTCTATGGTGCACTTTTGGTACAGAAATCTGGACCTCAGCAGTGAGCTAGGGAGGTTAATGGGTTATTAATTACAGCTATTTTTTATTGTATGGCGTATATGTTGTTTCTGTGTGCTTTAACCTCCCTAGCGCACTGCTGAGGTCCAGTATTAAATTTAGCACCCCCGGTGTAATGGACAAGGTGACATTACAGCAGGGATGGGGATGCCGAATTTAAAAGGGCCCAATCTCAAAAGGAGACTTCTGAGGGCACAGAAAACTTTTTTTGTAGGTGAGGAGGGATAATAATAACTGAAGTGACACCAGGGAGAGAAGGAATCCACTTCTTTACCCAGAAGCATCTCACCTTTGCTTCATTTGGGTACGTTTTGCAGCATCGGTAAGATGCTTTTCTAAGCAGAAAACTGTATTCAATGCGGTTTGCATTTAAAACTCCCGCTGCCTCCCGTTGTGACGTCACTGGGTACTTCCCACTGGAGAGACAGGATCCACTGCCTTACTCAGAAGCATCACTGAAACAAACACTTTACCAATTCTTCATTCGGGTAAGTTTTGGGCATAAAACTGCAATGAATACAGTTTACTATGCAGAAAACTTTGTTCATTACGGTTTGCATTTAAAACTCCTGTCACCTCCCAGTGTTACATCATTATGTACGGGACAGGTGGGGATCCACTTCCTTCCCTAAAGCCTGCAGTTGCGATCTGAGCTGCCGCGGATGCCAGATCAGGTAAGGGATCACTGAGGGGCACCTCTCAGTGTCAGATGAACCCAGTTCATTCTGTGCACTTTTTGCACATCCAGAGCGAACAAACTGGGGAGGTTAAATACCTCTGATCAATACTTTAAAAGCAAACAATAAAGTGAGTAGATGTTGGAAAAGTTATATTTTTCTTTAAGGAAAATACATGGTTTAACAGCTTTCAATGGTTTTCCAGTATGTTTGTCAGAGAAAAAAAAGGCACGGAGGAAACCTTGGAAGCAAACCTCACCACCTCTTTACTCTCTTCTGGCATAATCCAGACTACATTTATTACGACTATTACCTCTATCAAAGACAGGTTTACTGAGACGGTTTCGGGCAGTGGCCCCCCGTTCCTTCCATTGTCCTCTCCTTCTCCTATGGGCAGCCTGAGCCAATGTCCAACAATAACCTCACCAATTGGACCAAATCACGCCTCCTGAGGAAAATTGTTAGAAACGCGCGTCGAGGCAGTGTAAACAGTCGTTTCTTCATCCGGTGGGATATATAAATTACTCAGTGCGCTCGGTGGATCAACCACAACATCTATGATCGCCCTGAATCTACATCGCCCAGAAAGAATATTAAAGACCTTTTTTCGTTTTAATGAACATATGGACTTCTTCTATTGCTTAGTGAACCTTTATTTATTATAGCACCACCGTTTTCTTTGAACTGTATTAATCCCTACTTGGGGTCTGCTTGTAAAGCTGGGGTGGCCCGTTTGAAAGTCCCCGTGTCTTTGCCCTCTGGGCAGAGAGAAAAAACCGGATGGTTTGCTGGTCTGGTGTACCCTCAGAACCCGCTACCCATCCAACCCTCCTTTTTTAATATTTTTCTTTAAGGAAAATACATGGTTTAACAGCTTTCAATGGTTTTCCAGTATGTTTGTCAGAGAAAAAAAAGAGTTGATACTGGTATTTGTTGTGAATGGTAAAAAATTTGAAAAGTGCCTCTTTGTGGAATAAGTGACCAGTGAAACGGTTTATGCAGTTTTAGGATGTAGTTAAAACAGTAACGGCTCTAATTATACTTTGGGTGCAGAACAATTAAAATGATAAATTTTTCCTTTATTTCCTTTTTTACATGCAATTTTATCAACATTATCAATATTCTACTTATTAAATATAAATGTGAATAATAAACACAAAATTGGACCATGCAACTTAGGGAGAAAATAAAATAGCTGTGTATAAGGATTCTATAATTTGGGCAATGCTGCGGAACATAGGAAAGACAATGACCTAATGTTATTAGGTACAATTGTGTTAGCAATGCCAGCAGTCCCCCGTGACTTGAATTTTAGACTGTGTAAGGGGTTAAAGAAGATTATAAAGTTTTATTATATTAAATGTACATCAATAAAGCTGTAAATTTGAAGCAGACTTTCAAAGTAAGAAACTCATTAATCAAAATTCACACACAGATGTCTCCAACCTGTGAGCTGACAAGTACCAGTGATGGATGAATGAACAGCAAAATAACTATATGTTATTCTTTTCACAATAAACAACTTCAATCTGAAGTTTCTGAATTTTCAGCACACATTTTGCCATGTGACTAATCCCATACTTAAAGGTTTACAAGCCTTTTTACTGCTTTGGGTTGTATAAATAATGCATGATTTACGTTTTCCTTTAATCCCAGCACTCTACTCTGTACCTATTCTCTGTGCATTAGGTGGAACCCTAACTTCCTCCTTTACAAAACAGGGGTAAGCTTTACATTTCATTGGTTGTACCAGCATGACTGATGGTACCAACCACATGGAGGAGACAGCTTCAGGGGGACAAGGACAAAGAGAGGTAGAAGCTGGATATACAAAAATGACAATGTCACAGGTGAACCAGGAGCACCGTACCACCAGACAAGCATAAACCAGGGCGCAGAGTCTAAGGAGTCCCCCAGTATTCACCAGAATACACAAGGGTTGATGAGTTCTGCTGCAGGGAGCCCCCAGGTTGCGGTCCCTAGTTACACTTACTTATGGCGGCTGACAACAGAGTTTTAAGGTGAAGTACAAAGTCAGCAGGCAGAGGTCTAGTCAGGCAGGTGATAGTCAGGGCAGGCGGCAAACAGGGTAGTCAAAGACGGTCCAGGGGTCAGTAACAATAAAGCAGAGAAAAGAAAGCAGAGCCTGTGGAAGAGAGACTGAAAGATCTCTTTGTTCAGGCAAGTTACTGTTGTCTGAGGATTCCCCAAGTAACTGGTCAGGTGGTCAGATTGGACAGGGCTCTAGGTGTGAGATAAAGTGTGCTAATCAGGTATTGCCCAGAAAAGGGAGAGGGAGCAGGAATTATATCAGGTGCCACCATCACTTCCACCAGCAGAGGGAGCTGATATATACGAAAGGTCCTGGTCCTCTGAGGTTTGGGAAGAGACACAGAACTGGTAGATGGCACATCTGTAGTTACAGATCGCTGGGTGACACCGTAATCTCTGACAGACGAACTGGAAATTTCACAACACATGAAGGTTCAGCAAACAGTTTGAATTGAGCAGAATCATAAGCTCATCAACACACAAACTGGCTATTCAAGACTGGGAATGACACCTGTTTAAATTCCTTGACGGTAGACAAATGTATTTGATTCCTGATATTTCCCAAAATATACCCTAAATGCTGGTAGAAGCAGACAACATGACCATGTGCTTGATTTGCTACACCCGTGGCCATTAAAATGATA
Organism: Ptychadena robeensis; assembly: GCA_036250615.1. NCBI lineage: Eukaryota > Metazoa > Chordata > Amphibia > Anura > Ptychadenidae > Ptychadena > Ptychadena robeensis. Next base: position 153,590,674 of record CM070034.1, read on the forward strand.
ATACTGATACTAATTTAGATGGATGTCCAAATACTTTTGACAAAATAGTGTATATGTAAGCTATTTGTAATGAAGTTGTTTTTATGGTAAAACAGTTTTTGAAACTCAACTTAAAAGTATAACATATTGTTTGTGGTTAGTAGAGATGGTCACAATGGTTCCCAAGTTTATTTGGGAGTTTATAGCAAAAGCATGTGAACATGGTACCGGAGATGCAGAAAAGGGTTGTGGAAAGATTACAAAAAAAGTGATGTTCAAGCACACAGTTTTTGCATAAATGAAGTTGGAAAATTGAAAAATGAGTTGGAACATGTTTAATAAGTAAATTGTGTGGCCCTCCTTGCCCCCGCTTTCTCTGAGCTGTGGCACAGAAGACATCACACACCTCTGAAATCAGTAACAGCCAGGAAAATAAGTTGTCACGCTGTCTAATGGAAACTGAGATGGCTGTTGTTGGTAAACCACGGGAGCAGTAGACCCACTGTGCCGCCAGACAAGTATAAACCAGGGCACAGAGTCTAAGGAGCCCCCCAAGTATTCACCCCCCTGGAGTGATGGATTTTGCTGGGGGAGTCCCCAGGTTGCTGTTCCTAGTTACACTTACTGGCAGCGACTGCCAGTAGAATTCCAAGGTGAAGTACAGAGACGTCAGACAGAGAAGTAGTCCGGCAGGTGACCAACTGGGTAGTCAAAAACAGTCCAGGGGTCGGTAACAATAAAGCAGACAAATGGGATCAGAGCCTATAGCACAAAGACTGAACGACCTCTTTGTTCAGGCAGCTCCCTGTTGCCTTAGACTTCCTTATATACAAGGTCAGGTGGTCTGATTGGACAAGGCTTGAGGTGTGTGATAATGAGTGGTAACCAATGTCCTCCAGCAGAGGTAGAAGGAGGCATTACATGCTACAATCTCAACCACCAGCAGAGGGAGCTGACCTACAAAAGGTCCTGGTCCTCTGAGGTTTGGGATGAGACACAGCAGAACTGGTAGAGGGCACAGCTGAAGTAACAGATCATTGGATGACACTGCAATTCATGACAATGGCATACCTGAAGACAGCAGGTAAGTATATTTTTTAGGGTTGTGGAGTGATACGCTTTCATTGTGCCAGCTCAGTGGTAGGTCCAATTTTATATATATATATATATATATATATATATATATATATATATATATATATATGTATATATATATATAATATGCATGTGTGTGTGTATTTTTAATATACAACCACTTAAAGATATAAAGTGGTCTATAAGAGTCTATAAGAGTGTTTAAGACACACAATCGGTGTTGTTGTTTATCAAGCTTTCTTGTGCCTAAAGTTTGGATGGTTGTTAAGGCATTAAACACCATCCTAGACATCAATGGGAAAGGACTGCAAACACCTGTCAGCACTTTGCAGAGTGCTTTTCAGGCATTTAATGGGTGTGAACATAGTCACCTTGTCCCAAAACCACTCCCTAAACACTTCTCTCCTAGAGATAGTTGCATTTGTGAGTTGATTGCAAAGCCCCTAAACATGGTATCATCTTCAATACTGCTGGAGATGTAGAGAAGATTTGTAAGAACCCTTGAAAAAAAGGGGTTCCTCTAGCTTTATTTTTTATAGTATACCCTGGACCCTTCTCCACATCTTCAGCAAGTTTGTTAATGATACCATACTTGGGGCTTTACAACCAACTCACAAATTTGAACTGGTCAAATATTCACAGTAGTTTTTTACATAGTTGTGCTAGCAGCTAAAGAATACTCAATAAACATGTCACATTGAATCTTTTAGAACTGCAAGACACAATGCGACATACCACTAGTACAACATGGCCCACTGAAAATTAAATGGGGTGCTCCATGACACGACTATTGTGATTTTGCCAAAAGAAGCAGTGCATGCTAAACCCACAGCATCATCACATGATCATGGTGCTGCATTGTCCACAAGGATACCTCTAGGCATTGTCTCTGTTCATTGCAATAAATAAGTGTAGGGGAGCCAATTAATCTTTCTACCAAGGTGACAACAGGCCTGATTAAAAATCTAAGCAGGCTGCATATGTTCCAGGAGCAATAATTGGCCCATATCTGGTCTAAAGGTAGCCATACACAGGTTGATTTGTCAGTGATCAATTGCCGATCGATTGCGGATACAATCTTTCCAGGCAATCAGGAATCGGCAATTGATTGGATCGGGAATCAATGCAACACCACCTTGGGAATCCGATTTGTGGCTGATTTGGACATGAGCCGATCTCCAAAATGGCTGATTCTACAAAATCCATCGATCAGATGCTGCTGCATAGGGCTATGGGTCCACCAACGTACTCCGATTGCCAAATGATCAACCAAAAAAACCAACATGTGGGTTCATTGTCTGATCCAATTTTTAGTCGATTCCGTTTTTTTGGGGTCGATCGGACTGCCGATCGAACTCGTGAACGCGCGCAGTGAACGATCGGTCAAAAATCGAGTGGAAAATCGACCTGTATATGGCTACCTTAAGGTCAAAAGATTTCAAGCAAATGCATGACTTTATCTCCTTAAGGTAAATGAAGATAATATATTCAGTTTTCACTTGAGTGTGCCTTTAAATCAAAGCGCACCTAGACCCACCAGACTTTTTCCTCTAGTTAGCCAACCCCACATTTCTCAAGCAATTGGTAAATAAAACATAAAAAATCATTAACTATGAAAAAATATGTGTATATTTCCCCCCTCTCCCTAGGGAGACAGACGGAGCCGATAGTGTGTCACACGGACATTCTTCTGCAGCTGTTCACATTGTTCTTTTGTTTTGTTTTTTCTGCTTTCACCTTGTGTCCATTGACACACATTGTACCTGGCGGTCCCCAGTGGACATCGGCATTAGTGCAGCCTTAACTCATTCAACACTGAATCTAAAATGGCAGCTCCCACAGATGGCAGCAGGATAGGTAATATATATTTTTTTAAGAGCAACTTTGAGCTATTGGGACAGTTTAGAGGTATGTAAAAATGTAATTAAATTTTTTTGGTGTTTTTTTATTTTTGAGTTTAGGTGCACTTTAAGATAAGACAGCAAAATCTTAAATGTGAGTTGAATTTACCTCAAATTATAAGGATCAGTTTTAATTTAAATTAGCCATTTGCCTTATGATTATGCTCCTACAAGATTGGTTTTCTAAATATTTTTATATTATATACTATTTAAATAGTAAACTATATAGAGAATCTTAGAAGGTAGAGGTCCCAAAGAACGTTTGTGTATGTGTAAAATGTATTTACTTGTGGTTTGCAATTACTGCTTCAGCTATTCCATACTGTAAACTAGCATTTGAGACAAGCATTTAACCTCCCTAGCATTTGAGACAAACCCAGTTTGTTCGGTGTTTGGATTTCATCCCAAATGCTGGAGGAGCAGGGTTTGGGAGAACCCAATATACCCCCGGAATATATATATTGCTGCAGCATTTTTGGGTTTCCGCTTCAGGCATCAATGCTGAAGCAGGTGACGTAGATAGAGGAGGTGGGAGGGCAGGAATTTCAAGTACAGGTACAGGCAGGTTAAGATGAGACAAGTAAAATTGAAAAAATTGCTCCATTTGTTTTGCTAGAAGAAATAATCAACATTGAATAATTAATGTGTACTGAAAATGTATTACTTCTGAGCCTAATGAATAAACTATAAATTCCTTTTACTATATAATGCAGAATAGTGCTAATTCAGCACTAAAAATTATAATATGCAGCTTTGTGATAACATAAATGTCTCTTTAAAACCAAGGTTAATTTATTAGGTTCTCTAAGGCAGCATTGTTGGACGAAAGAAAAAGATGTCACAGGTTGAAAAATTAGACTATTGATAAGGAGACCGACCTGATAAAACTGTAATATGATTTATTGCACATTCCGGAATTCCCTGGAGCTCTGTGGAAGTCAATAGGAATTTGTTTAAAATGCTTAGCACGCTTTGTAAATATAGCACGTGTCTTTATCTGCCAGGCTTATGATGTGATAGGCCAATGATTCATCATGACAAGGCCATACTGGCTAGGAATAGATTTTATAGTGTGGGCTTACGGTCTTACTCTTGACTTGCAATGCAACTCATGCAGTAAAGCAGTTATAAAACACAGCAATAAATCTCCACCAGCATAATTATAGTGTTTAAGGCAATGTTTTAGCCTAAGCTGTAAAATCTATATCCACTAAGGCTTGCTGCTAACAGCCTACCGAAATTTCTACAATTAATATTAGGGTAGAGATATTGTCAATGTACGACCCCATCAGTAATGGAGAAATATTCACCTTATCTCAGTTATTAATGAAGAGGCTCTGTCTGTATTTCCTAGATGTGCGGGAAGCCTCTATTTTATCAGCATGTTTAACGTCTTTTCACAGGATGTTTTACCTTCACTGATAAAGAAAGAATATATTTTCTAGTCTCTCTATTAAGGATCAACAGTTTTTTGTTATCCTTAGAATTGCTCCACTATCTACAGTCAATTCAGTGCAAGTCAATTCAGATGCAAAAGGAGTTTAATGCAGGTCAACTGGTTAGAAGTCTCCATTAGCTTAGCTGCCACCAGCAGCTTGATAATTGCCTATGGGTGTGGGAACTTTCCCAAAATATGCAGGCACTCCCTATGGGGCAAAAATGGCTGGCAAAGGTACTGATGGCCAGGAGCTGAAAACACAGCGAGTGAATGTAGCCTGTGCGAATCTAGCCTTAATGAACTCTAATTACTGAAGCCACTAATATAATTCATACTTTAAAGCTTATGTGAACTAAAAAAAAAGCCATATGCCCATAACTTACCTCCATGCAGTCTTTATCCAGGGACAGCCACCCCTATAGAAAGAAAAACCTACTTGAACCTTTCCTTCTCCTTCTTACTTGTTTGAAGTGTAGTGATGGATAGTGATGTCGCGAACCCAAATTTTCGGGTTCGCGAACGGCGAACGCGAACTT
>CM070034.1:153604830-153616228 GCA_036250615.1 Ptychadena robeensis
TCACCACCAGTGTCCTCCACACTGTCCATCTCCACCAGTGTCCTCCACACTGACCATCAGTGGTGGAATTCTCCAGCTCCCCTCTTATGTTCAAATCCCATTGACTATCATTGTAGAAATCCTTTGTGCGGATTTATTGCGTGAAATTTTTTTTTGCCATGGATCCCCCTCTGTCATGTCATTGTCCAGGTGTTAGTCCCCTTGAAATAACTTTTCCAACACTATTGTGGCCAGAAAGGGTCCCTTTGTTTTTTAATGTTCGCCTGCCCATTGAAGTCTATGGGGTTCGCCGGGTTCGCAAACTTTTGCGGAGGTTCGCGTTCACTGTTCACGAACATCAAATTCTGGGTTCGCGCCATCACTAATCACTACCTGTGACATTGTTTTATTAGCTTGAAGATATTTTGAACAATAGAGAGTGGGAGGGTTTCAATAACAGATTTAAATACTAATTACACACTGGTCCTAAAGGTAACAGAAATATTTTACTGCCATCCAAACAAAAGACTAAGAGTGGAATTTATGATGATTGATTTTTTACTATATACAGTCAGGTCCATAAATATTGGGACATCAACACAATTCTAAAATTTTTGGCTCCATACACCACCACCATCGATGTCGAATTGAAAGAACACGCTTGTTAAGGGACCAAAAGTAATGGGACAGAATAATAATCGTAATCTTTCCCTTTTTAATACTTGGTTGCAAATCCTTTGCAGTCAATTACAACCTAAAGCCTGGTCCCAATATTTATGGACCTGACTGTGTATGCAAAAAGCAAACACCTAAAAAAGCAGAACAGTTTTATATTATTTTTTTTTCAATTATGTGAATAAATCTGTCCTAAGCACCAAATAATGCCATTTGGGCTATTTGTTGTTTTTTATTAGACAGGAAATAACAGAAAAAAAACTGCTTTTCTATTTCATAGTTGTCATACAGAATAAAAAGGTAGAGAATGTACAGGATTTAATAAAACAGAACACTAAGGACTGTGTAAAGGCTTGAATTGTATTGCTGTATGTGTTGTATAATTACTTTTTGTCTATGTTAAAACATTACAGTTATATTACAATGAACCAAACCTTTAGCTTTGAAATATGAACAACAACTGATGAACCATAAGAGCTGCACAACAGGTCGCCATTTATCTACCGGCTGTTTACGTTTAAGTGTTCCTTAACTCAAAAAAAAAATGCAAATAAAACCCATTATAATTATTAATACATAAAGACACTTCACCAATACCCTTTGGTAATGTATTTTGTAAAGCTTTGTGCTGCTGACTATTTATATTTTAATTTGGGGCAAGCATTTTTCTTCCAGAATGAATATATAGCAGAAAGCAATGGCAGGCAAAGGCAGCCACCATTTAACAGGCTTCACGGTTTCTATATGAGTAAAACTCTGTTATCTGGATATGTAGTACATGGTGGAGATTACAACTAAGTTTTGATCAGATTTGCTTTAATAATCAACTCTGAAGCTCATGTCTTGATTGGAATTTATTTTTTGTGAATCCATATTTAATTTATAATCATGTCATATCAATGACGGTCATCAACTAAGAATGAACTGATTTACCAAATAGGGATTTCTTAAAAAAAAAAAAAAGAATTTTAGATAATGAAGTAGCAAACATCATTCCTGTAACCTAAACACAACAATGTAAAACAACTATTGAATATACATAATATGATCTCACAGTCACTGAAAGTATGTGAGTCAAGTTTATAGAATCCATTACAAGTAAGTTACAACTGCCTAATATTAGGTGTTACCATTTCTTTTATATAAAAAAGAAAATATTTTAAACATTCATTTGTATAATTGTATAAGGAAAATGCATCTCTAACAAAACCAGACTGCCTGCTGAAGCAGAAATTTTTAAGCCATCCACTGGGTTGAATCACAACTTGTTTTAGCATTCTCCTCCTCTTCATTCTCTAATCTGTTCTGGATTTGTCAACCATTGTGACAACCACCTTATTGGCAATCCTCAAATATTTGGAGCAAGGCAAACTGAAAAGGCATGATCACCAGCATTTCGTTTTTTTATTTATATTTATTTATGTGGATTGAACTACAACTTGTTTTAGCATTCTCCTCCTATTATTACATTTTTGAATATTTAGCTTGAATATCGTCATTTCCCGAATATTCGTGGATATATCATTGGATGACTGCCGTCATTGCAATTTCTTGCGATTTTTGCGATTCCTGTCATTGCAATGGATCGTGATGATATAATCGTGATGCGATTTTTTTTTTTTGGACGGAAAAGACGAATACTCTCCCAGAGCTCCACTGACTTGCATGCATTGCGCTTATTTGATCGCATTGCAATTTTTAGATTGTGATCCATGTCCACAAATTAGTATATTCGATATTACAAATATCGGATATCATTGTGGATAGTCTTGAAATTGCACGAATTTGAATATTGCCTAGTCGCTCATCACTACTCTTCATCCTCTTATCTGTTCTGGATCAGTCAACCACTTTATTGGCAATCCCGAAATATTTGGAGCAAGGAAAATTTTAAAGGCAAGATCACCGGTGTATTTAGTTTTTTATTTTTATTTATTGCCAATGCACATTTTAATTAGATCTTTCATAATTTCAAATCTAAAGAAAGCTTTACTGTGTTATGCACTGCTCAAGGGCTTTTAAACCCTTCTCACCATAACCTTTATGGTTGTTCCTCTAAATCTAAAGATGGTTATTATTCAAATAACCCAGAATGAATTTTATGTGAATTTTAATGTTTTACCCATTGAAAACAATATATTTGACTGCCTCTAGTGATCATATGCACCACTGCAGCTCATTACCAATCCATAAGACTGGCATCTACAGAGGATTACAGAGTGCAAAGCAGGTAAATATTTTTTTCTAGGATTTTGCAGCATTTATGCACCATTGTGACAACTCAAGGAAGGAAGTAAAAATGCCTTGTTTTTTTCATTCAGGATTGCTTTTAACCAATCATTGTTCTTATATAATGTGACACATTACATGGCACAGAACCTTATCTGATATCTGGTTTATTATTTTTTTTATTTTTACTCCTGTGTAAAGTTATACTAGTAGAGTTACAAGTAGAGTTGCAAGTACCACAATACGGCTGCCCCGTCTATAATTCTCCTTGATTTATCATTTATTTAATGTGGTTCATTATTTATACATATTGAATATCTTTTATAATTTCTAGTACTTTCAGGTAAGGTATTATGTGAGCCTTTAAGAAAGAATGTAATATTTATTTTAATATTTTAAAATACCATGACTATTGATGATATACTTTACATGTGCTGTGTTAGAAGCTATAGCACTTTCACAACCAACCTTGTGTCCCTACTACTATTCGGAGGAGGAGGAGAAATCAGCCACTTGTATATTGTTTGCTTTATACAAACCTAAAACGCTATGAAAAATTTAAGAAAACGGCAATAACCTTTTCACATAAAACATATATATGGAACAGAGAACTGCTTTCACAAGCACAATGCAATTATGATTTCCTGTTCCTTGGTATTGCTCTGCAAAGTACAACATGCATTTTTAAAACTTGTAATAATAATTTTATACTTCTGTGATATAGCCACTTTATCAAAACACTATTATTATTACAGCAAAATGTATTGACTGCATGCAATGTTTATGCCTGTGCACTGGAGCTTTAGGGCCATTAGGTGTTATTTAATTTATAGATGTTCTGAAGAAATGATTAACTGCCAATGCAATTTTATTTATAAAATGTATATGTGTATATATATATATATATATATATATATATATATATATTGCTTGGAACTCAACTCTATCCTTCAAAGTAATTATGAAACTGTAGCTACATAGCCCTGCAGTTCACAGTGGATACTTAAAATGTACTATAGGGCCATTATTTATGTTCTACCTTGCATGACAATAGGCAATGGAGACCCACACTGAGATCTGATTTTCAATCAGCAGATCTTGGCGGGTTGTAAATCAGCTATGCTTTCCAAACTGTGAGCTGAAATGAAGGAAAGGCCTAAGAAAGGGAAGTAATTGAATACATTTTTCATGCCACACATAGTCATCTGTCAACAAATTATGATGCTTTACTGTACCTTATGTCAGGAGCATGTCAAGGGACAAGAACTTGTGGAATATATCGCTTTTCCTAATACCCCCAACGGCTGTAGTACAAAAAAATTAATTTTGGTTTTCTGATGCAATGTTGCTTTATAGGATATTATTGATGTGCTGATTCAGTACAAGTAAGAAACACTGTGGGCCTCACTCATCAAGGTGTCTTAAGGATGAAGAGTCTCACTGTGTACTGTCCATAGCAGTTCATCAGATTTTGTTCTTCCACTGCAAGTTTAGAAGGGACATTGAATGATCTTGTTGTTATAAGGAACTGAACACAGACTACATGAAACAACCTTTCCCTCAGTTTTAGGACCCTTTCATGATAGCTGTGTGGCATTAATGCACCAAGTTATCACAATTTTACCATAGCACAAGTGTCTCCCATACCCCAGGCATAATTATAGTATTGTAGTAACACAGTGTATTTTTTGCCCGCCACATGGAATTGGTAAACAATGCAACACAGCTATTGTTATGTTAAAGGGCCCAAAAGATTTTGTTGGAAATGATCAGAAGCAAGTCATGCACCAATCATTTTGGATTTCTAGTTTGTGTGTGTGAAATGTGTTTGTCACTTAGTTACCAATGTATACAATGTGTTCCCATTTAATAGTATATTGTATTAATAATCCATAATGATGGACACTGTTACACGTTTCACAAATTTGATATGGTAATTTTTTTTTATTAAACTTTTTAGTTCAACATTGTGAGTTAATTGCAAAGCATCTGAGCATGATGTGATCACCAAACTTGCTGGAGATGTTGGCAATGGTATACTACAAAATATGTTATTGCAGTCTAAATTGTTACCTTGACTTAATTGGCTTTGACTTAATATATGCAAAAACTACATATGTTAGAACAATACTTAATAATAATAATAATAATAATATTTCTACAACCCATCACTCTCCAGCATCTCCAGCAGTATTGGTGATGATAGAATATTCAAGGGCTTTGCAATGAACTCTTTACACCTCCGCTCGAAACACAGCCAATTGTTCCTGTTATATTGGTGATGATAGAATATTAAAGGGCTTTGCAATGAACTCTACGCCTCTGCTCGAAGTCCAATTGTTACTGTTGAGCCCTCCAGCATCTGTAAGCAGGAAGTGATCGCATCCCTAACCAGGAAGTGAAGTCATCCTGGAAAGCACATGGCCCTGAGGCCCTGAGAGCTGCACACCTACACGCAACTAAAACAAGCATCCCTCATACTGACCCTATTTTACTCTACGATCTTTGTTTAGGCCCCATACATCCACTGAGGGCCCTTCTGGCCACTGACATCACTGTAACTGTGTAATCACTGCTGACAGTTGTGTGCATCTATTTATTATCTTTCTTAGTCGAAAAAAATTTGATCATCTCTATCTACAAATACTGATGTTTTGAAAATGTCTACCAAATGCAAAAAAGAGACAAAACACAAATCCCTTTGCATCCTAACTTTTAAAGAGAGTATACAGCCTTCTTTAATATGGGGGCATGGGTCAAAGGCAATGCTACAGTGCAAGCTGTGCAAGCTACAGAATACACTAGATATCACAGTTATTTTCTCACCCTAGAAGCTGAGCAGAAAAGCTACAGGGTAGTGTTGAGCTCAAATATTCAAATGATGGATATAGTTTATTTAAGAATTCACAAATTTTAATATATTAGATATAGAAATTTCGAATATTTGAGATATCAAGCTTTATGGCCATGCATTGTGATAGTAAATACCACATGTGACCATTTATTTTCATGATATTTGCAATGTGAATATTATTGCAATACAATGCATGGCCATACACACATATTGGTAAATTTACCAATATCAAATTGAATATTAGTATAATTATTCACAAAATATCGCAAATGTGAATATTGTCTTTCACTACTTCAGAGTTCAAAGAAAAGGATAAATTTCTTATGGGAAGGAACAGGTTAAAATAAGCACCTCATGGGGAAAGAAGAACTTTCAAAATTATAATATGAGTGTACATTGAGTACAAATTGAGAACAAATGTAAATAGTAGAAATGATCTCTTTTCTCTTAAATTATTAACACATAAGTTGAAAAGCCAATATGACAGATAAACACTAAGTATACTGCAGCAGGCTCCTGTTACCTTGGTCTTTCATATCCAGAGAGATATTTAGCTCTTCCTCATGTGAGCCAGCGCAATATATACATAAAAATAAGTACTGTATCCTGAAAAGGGTGACCTCAAATCCCTTGTGCATTTTGCCTGAAGACACAAGTTTTATTTAGCCCTAGTATTTATTCTCTCTTGCATTTCTTAAAACAGTTCCTCAGGCATTTTTAAACGCTTTCGGAAATTTCTTTTTTGACTTACAGAACATTTAAGCTATTTTGTAAAGAATAGGCCACTCACATATGAACTCAAGGGAAGCTCTTATTAACCCGTGCAGTGAGATAGGAGTTCCACTGCAAGGGTTAATAAGAGTTTCCTTAAAATGTTCTTTTAGGTCTATGAGGATCAAAAAAGAGATGTATTAAGTGGAACCAGATATCTCAGGAGCTTTGTTAGAGGCCTCTACTAGGGAACTTTTCTTGCCCCCCCCCCCGCTGAAATTTGTCTTGTTCTTATTAAATATTTTGAAGAAATATGTGTTAAAGCAGGTTTTCTCATAGCTGGTTTCCTCTGAACAGATGCTTAGGGAGAATGTTTGATTTATCTATGTTATGTTTTTATTTTAATGAAGAAATTGTCCAGGTAACTAGAATTCAGGCCTTGTACAAATAGGGACCCAGATTGAAATTATGACCAAGATGATAACTACAAGAAGTTTGCATATTCTCCCTGTGTTTTCCTCTGGGCACCTTCAGTTCCCTCCCACAACCCCCCAAAAATATACTGCTAGGTTAATGAGGTCCCTGGTTTAGACTATGTACTATAGTGATATTTTACTATACCAGGAACCTCTGAATATGAGCTCCTCTGTTTGTCTTCTGTTGCATGTCTTTTAAATAATTTGCTTTATTATAATTTGCTTTCATGAAGGCCTAGCTTTCAGAGAAATTGACCATCGCAGGTAGTGTGGCCCAAAACATACATACAGCGCATGATTATTTATTACATAAAAAATGCGAATTTGGTTTTTTTTTAAAAGCAAAAAAGGATGGAACTTCTTAATGTTACTTTGAGTTTTCACTTTCTTTAATTCCTTTTACAAACATATTTTCATTGCTGTTAGGTTTGTATATTTGTATATATTTATAGTTTGCATTACTGTAATATGCGGAACCAAAATAAAATACATTAACAATACATCTAATCACAGAAACTAGAAATAATATAATAATAATAATTAGTTATAGATGAACTTCCACAAATACCCACCGTTCATGGCAAACTGCATTGACTTTAATGACAGGAGAAATTCTCAAACTTCACATCACATTTGTAGCCACAATACCATTTAAAAGGTGTCAATAGTGTGCAAATACCTAGACATGCCGTGACATGCTGTGGCATGCCTTCAAATTATTTTGTCAGAAATCAGAGGTTTAAAAAATATATAATGCGTGGTGTCCCACCCAGATCATAACAGACCCCCTTTTAGCATAGGGTCTGGTTTGTTCTGTAAAAGGGACCACAAACAGCATGGGGTCCCACCAGAGCATACCAGACTCCCCTGCTGGCATAGGGTTTGGTAAGGGCTGGAAAAGGGGGGACATGGGTCCCCTTATTCAGAGCATGCCAGATCCCTTTGGCAAACCTGGTAGGACAGGTCCTATCAGGCCCCATGCCATATCTTAAACAAGAGGGAGACCCCTTGTTAAGATATTGGGGTCTCTTCCCACAACATTGGCCAGACATCAATCCATTAATTTGGTCACCAGACTTCATGGGACAGAGACACATCGCTAGAGCTCCAGGGAAGAGACCCCCTTTATGGGCCACTTGACCCTGTCAGGGAAAAGAAGGATTACAAAGGTGGAGTATACACTTTTCATGGTACTATGTTGAAGGGTAGAAATAAAAAATAAATAAATAAATGGGAAAATACATATTTGGTTGTACTACACTATCTGAATGTGGTGTGAGGGATCAAAGTTTGCCTCTATTATAATGTATAGGAGGCGGATTGAACAGCAAACTGTGTTCACCTGAGCAGCGGACAGATCACTGGGCGAACTGTTCGGCCATCACTTATTATAATATAATAATAATATAAGTATAATGTATAATATACGTAATATAACTATAATGTAACCTAAAATATATAGACAATTCAGAAATAGAGACAGACTGCATAATTTGTTTTTCTTTTTTGTTACCATTACATGCATCTTAGCTGTTAATGCAAATATAACAAAATGGTTACTAACGCAGCATTTTTTTTGCAACTTAGCTGAATCTAAAATATGAACCTGTCAGTTCATTATATATGTAAAATGTTTAGGCAGTACATTATTGTTGTGGCCATTTGCCACTTCTATTGCAAATAGTTTTTTTTAAGGCCGATGAGTTTCTTGTTAGGCTAGGTCTACACTATGATGCCCCAGAAACAGCGGGGGTGTTATGGACACATCGGCGTGTGCATGTCCATAGCACCCGCCCGCTGTTTGGGCATTTCTTCATGGAGTATAGGGCGACGTATTCTCTGTGTGGTAATACCGTGTCCTATACAAAATATTTGCATATCGCTCCCAAAGACATATGAGGCGTGGTAAGTGTGCGTCATACACCATGCCCATTGTTTACCAAAGGGAGTGGTATGTGCCAACGCATCCCCAACCAACACACGCCTGGTCGGGTGTTGTGAAACCGCGGGAAATCCGCACAGACGCAGCCTACTCTGTGTGAGTCTCATTTAATTGTTGACATCAGGATGTAAATAAAAAAAACTTCAAGCATTTCCTAAAGGAAAACATTAATTAACTATTGCATAATCAAAATAATTTTATTTAGTTTTTTTTCAAACTTCACCTGAATTTTGGGGTGGGGGATTAGCCTGTTGGTGGAGTGCATCAGGAACTTTGTATTTTATTTTGGTTTGTTGGATATCTAAAAATTGTATTGTGATGTCAATACCAACCGCTTACTCCCCCCCCCCCCCCCCCCCCCCCCCCACACACACACAACCCAACAACCCACCATGACTCCTCCCCCATCTAGATTTTATGTTTTGTTGATTTCACCATTTGTTGTGGACACAGACAGGACAGGGGCTAAATGTAATCTATTTTCATTTATTTCCTTTTGTTTCATCAGTAAATATTAAGTTGGAGGATGTAATGTGTACACAACTTTCTAAATACATATTTTTTATGATTAACATTTTTAAATATTATTGATCTGTGACCCTTATGATTTCCCTTTCAGGAAATACTAGTTGTAAGATATTGCAATACTGCCAATTGTGAATGCAGTTTTATTTTATTTTCTTCCAAAAAAATATAAATCTATTTACATTCAGATCATTGGATAGAAATATATAACTTTGTTCCTCATACCTGAGTATATGATTTATATAATTTGATGAAGATGCAGCATTTTCTCTTTTTTTGCCTGTTTTAATATAATATCAATAGTTTGTGTTGGATTTCTGTTAAAGCAAAGGAGAAGTGTTGAAGGGAAGAACATTATTTTACTGAGTGATAAAATACACTCATTAGGAAGCCGCTATTACCCAGCCACACATTTTGTTTATTGATCTGCAGATATACGTGCTGTTTCACACATTTAGTATAAAACGACACAAAAAAAGGGCAAAGCAGAAAAGAACATTATGACAGATGTTTTGGACTTGTTTCAGGTTAATGATGATGATGTTCTGTTTATGAATATTTCCCTGTACTGATTGCTTTGGCTTACATCATTGCCTATGATTATGGTTTCTTTACTTTTTATAAACTGGTACTTAAATCAGCTTGATTACATGTTTTCTAATGTTTTTAAATTAATCATTTCATTTTCTATGATTAAAACAAACTAAATATTTATTATTTGGAAATTATTTAACATGCACGCTTTCTGAAAGGTAGCAGTACTTTATAAAAAAATTTATAGGATCACATTTTTTATATGTTATGATGAGGAATTTCACAGTTCCTAAAAGATATATAAATTGGTTTAACTATGGGTATAGCCAGCCATGGATTTCTCTATGCCGGGCCGATTATAGCGTCATCATGCACGGACAGTCGTGCCGAGAATTGTCTGCACACTTTTGATGGGGACATCTAAAGTAAGGAGATTGATCATATTTTTTAAAATGTCCCTATAGAGTTCTGCATTCTAGCAGACAGGTACTCTATTTATCTCTTGTATACGTTATACAAGCTCTAGCGTTGTAGGTGCCTGCGAAGATTTCCACTTAGCTGAAATTTAGCATTTCACCACTGTTAACACGGGCAAGCATATTTTATTCTCTGACCTTGTGAGGCCTAATGGTAAAAGGTATACCAAAAGGTATACTTCTGGTTCCAGTATAAATTCCATATTTTGTGATGCTGCTGGGCCTTTCTCCACACTAATCCTATTTCTTAGCATGTCCAGAATATATGAAATAAAGACCATGTGTCCCTTGTACAACATGGGGAGAGCCCCGAGTCAATCAAGTGCAACATCTCAGGAGTATTTATAATGAGTATTCTTTTGTTTTCTACAGAAAGCCATGCATCTGAAGAAAATGTAAGAAAGACATATTGATATACTATATTTACATACATATGATATATTTCAACTTGAGCTTTCTTACCTCCCCTATGATTGTAAACTACAAGCTAGTACTGATTTGTTTTGCTTGGCATTATTAATGCTTATATTGATGTATTTAATTACAATAGAATTCATTTTCAATGAGCAAAGTGTGGCAGTCCAAAAATTCCTGTACAACTTACCCACGACCCCTTAATACTGGTTGAGATGGACAGAGTTGGTTGAATGTTTTGACTAGCTGATAGCAAAGCCCCTGACCACGCATTAATCACCAATTTCCACATTCCTTAAGATGAAAAGAAGGGTTATGGGAACATTTGAAAAAAAAGGTTTGCTTGCATATATAGTATATGTAGTTTTTGCAGAAATTCAACCCAAGAAATGTTAACTTGACTTTGAACTTAATTGTTGCAAAAACTATTCATGTTAGAGCAATATTTTCTTTTTTTTAGTATACCCTCAACTCTTCTCTACTTCTCCGCCAAGCATAGTGATGATACCATTATTATTATTAATATTAACATTTATTTATATAGCGCCAGCATATTATGCAGCGCTGTACAATACATTAGAGT
>CM070034.1:153624843-153646369 GCA_036250615.1 Ptychadena robeensis
ATACTCATTTGCCTAATAATTCTGCACTCCCTGTAATGTGACTTGCAAAAACGTGCATTGGGCAAATTGTAAAAGCTGAAAATGTGTGAACGGGTCAGGTAGAAAAAACTAGAAATAATAAAATACAGAACTATCTCTAGAACTTAATAATAAAAAAAAAATTTTTTCTCTTGAATATTGTAATTAAAAAATACATGTTTACTGCTTACAAATTGATATATATTTGATCATTTCAATTTTGAAACCTGCTCGCCAGTAGCTTTACAACTTTACATGCAATCATTTCATAGAGTAATTCTTTTACTGCTATGAACAGAGCTGTAGAATTCTTGACCTCCAAGTACCCTCCGCTATTATCTTTTGTATTTCTACTGGGAATTAATGATGGATTGATATAGAAAACACAACATAACACATTGTAATGTAGGAGATCCACTGTTTTATTTTCCTTATGGCTTAGGTGTCCCTAACGTTTATGTGATAACCTGAGATGCCTGCAGAGCGTACTTATTACCATACACTGGGGAGATGGTTGGAGATGGATATTAAGCTAAATTACCTTATGGGATTCCCTAAATTGTGACAGTGTAAACCATGAAGTCTGATGATTTCCCTGGCTACTGCTATCTTATCTCCCCCAGAGTATGGACAGGAGCTCCGTGGTGCAGTCATATCTGACAGTGCCATTAGGAGCCCATTTTACGCCAGCCCTGGGCTTTTGGATTATTTTCTCTTCCACATTTCCCACTAAGTTGTCACATTAAGATTTATCGCTGTGCAGCCTTTCTGAAAATGAAATTTACCAACAGCTTTTTTTTCTATTAGTTGAAGAAAGAACTGTTTTGTTGTCACCCTAGGCTAAAGATATAGAGACATAACTATTATCTGTAGATAGGTAATATATTAGGAAAACAGATGTTTCATGTACTATGTTGTATTAAAATAACTATCTAACCGATGATTTGGTTTCACACAGTGCCAGGCTTGCTATTAGATTAGAATTTTCACGAAATGTCAGTAGACCCATTTAAAGTTTTACAAAACTTTTTAAATTCTGTGTCCCATTTGGTGAAATGTGCACCTCACTTGTAGATCTACAAGTGCAGAAATGTTAGGATAACATCTACAACTCCTGAACTGATAATAGGTCTTTTGTAACAGTTCAAGTAGAAATGAATCACCTAAATGATTTAAAATAGAAACAAGAGTGAATTCATTTACCCTTAACATTCACTTGTTTGATAAAAATGAATCTAAGGGCTATTGATGAGTTATATCTAAAGTATGCCTACTGTTTCCCTGGGAGGCTGCTCATGTTCTCACCAGAACCTCCTAACCTCTAGAATCCCCCCCCCCCCCCCCCCCCCCCCCCCCCCCCCCCCCCCCCCCCCCTCCCCAACCCCCTCACCCGGAGCCCCTAACCTAAACCCCCTAACACTGAAAATGTATCCTTCAACTTGTCAGAAGAAAAGTGACAGCAAAGATCATTCTGCCCTTGAGATGTGGCTACCAGGGTAGCTTTCCTTGGCAGGACTTGATGGAACACCAGCTTTCTGCAGATTTACACATGGGGTGTACTAATCTAAACATAGATTAGATGTGAACATGCCGGTATGATTCACTCTTCTTTTGAGTCTATATTACAATTAACATGTAATGCAGTATCTATGAACTGTAATGCTGGAGGCTATTTTAAATTTCAATGATCAACCTATGGGTGTACTGACATCTGAAAAATTGCTAGCTAAAGCTACAGTGGCTTTATGCACTTCACATTCAGAATTTGTGTGCAGAAGCCCTTAGTGCAGATTAAATTAATACTTGGTGTGTACTAATGGTATAGTTTTTCGTTTTCTTTTACTTCCACTAGATCAGCGGTTCCCAAATTTTCCTTGCAGGGCCCTCCTTTTCTATTTAGGAACATTATTGAGCCCCCTTCCCTATTAAAACGCATGTTAAGAATGGGGGCCTGTGCCCCCCTGGAATTCCTTCGCGCCCCCCAGTTTGGGAACCACTGCACTAGATGATTTTTGAATGAATTGCAATGCCCTTAAACATGGTTTCATAAACAAATTGCTGATGATTGTGGGCACATTCTAAAAAAAAGTATCACTACACATGTAGATTCTGCTTACATTTGGAGCTGACTATGAATTTAATTTATGCAAAAACTACATGTACTAGAGGGGGCTTGAAATGATGTGGTAAAAATGACCTACAAACATGAAAAGGCCCCTTTATTTAAAACACATAAGGTCCTTTTAGTTAATATAGATCTTTTCAGTTAACACAGACAAGCAAAAAAAAAAAAAGGTCTTATCAGTTAATACGGTTATTCAGTCAAATAGTGTTCTTCATAGGCCTCAGTTCAATGTTCATTGCTAATTCAGGCTTGTGTCATTAAAGCCAAGCACAAAAAAGGAATAAGTTGCATGATCGACCGCATTGTGCTAGAGCAGTAGCTCACAATCTTTGGGTCGGGCCCCCTTCGGAATTAAATGACCATTTCACGGGGGGGGGGGGGGGGGGGGGGGGGGGGGGGGGGGGGGGGGGGGGGGGGGGGTCGCCAAGAGCTGCTCCTAACAAGCAGGGTGGAAAGTTAGGAGGTAGAGCAATGCCCCCTAATGTCACTTCCGGGGTCTCAGATCTGAAAAGGTTGATAACCACTGTGCTAGAGCAATACATTTTTTTTTAACAACTCTACACCTCCAATTTTAGTACACTCATACCTTGTTTAGATATTTGGAATAAACTTCCCCAAAATGCAAAAATGCAAACAGACTATTAGTGACAAGAGACCCTACTGGTTTGTACTGTACACCCATGATCTCTAGATGGATATCAACAGCTTTTATGCCCAGTGTTCTCATATTTTGAGCAAAAAAAAAAAAAGAAAAGAAAGATGAACTTCTTATTCAGATTCCCTCAATTATTGAATCTAAACATAGATTAGATCTGAACATGCCCGGTATGATTCACTCTTCTTTTGAGTCTATATTACAATTAATATGTAATGCAGTGTTTATGAACTGTAATGCTGGAGGCTCTTTGATTTCAATGATCAACCTATGGGTGTACTGACATCTGAAAAATTGCTAGGCTAAAGCTACAGGGGCTTTATGCACTTCACATTCAGAATTTGTGTGCAGAAGCCCTTGGTGCAGATTGAATTAATACTTTTCAGAAGATTTGTACTGCAAAGCTCTGCCTGCCTGTGTACTGCTGGGTGCAAATTAGTGTTTATTTATTGTAAGCACGTTTTTACTGCTGTGCGCAGATAGGTTTCTCTTCTATTTCATGAAAAGTTAACTTTACAGTAAAACTCTAACCTAAAACTCATTGCACAGATGCTTATTTCCTGGGACAGTATTGGCCTCCTTGTGCTTGTGTTAACCTCACTATGGTCTACACCTATATTGCCTTAACCCTCTTGGTGTTATGGGCTTTTCGCGCCATTTTTAATGGCACAAAAAGCCATTTCCCCCGCAAACGCGGCGGAGTACATTGTACTTCGCCGTGATTGCCGGCTCTCTGCCCAGCCCTCTACACACTGCCGGTGTCAAATAGACGCCGGCGGTGTGTGGGGAGGAGAGCAGCGCCCCTCCATTAACATGGAGGTCTATGGCGCCGCCCCGCACCCTTCGGTGTCACAGATGATGCCGAAGACACGGGCCGGAAAAGCTCAGTATGTCTGAAGCTCTTCTACAGAGCCACAGGCACACGGAGAGGCGGCGTTTGTGCCCGATCCAGGCACGGGCGCAGTTTGATCCACCATCAAACTGTGCTCGAACTGAGTTCGGGCAAACCGCCCAGGAGGTTAAATTTGCCATCTTTGTAAGCAAAGGTTTTTCGTCTTACAATGCTACCCCATAGACTAGACAAGTAGTAGTCTTGCAGCCCAAAAGAACATCACCCCCATATGTTTGCTGCATATCACGATTGGTAAGCAAGGTCATGTGTCCTCACTGACCAATCGTGGTCCTAATGCACGTATATAAGTGACTCAGCCCTTTCTACAGTTGCCTCAGTGTCAAGGTTCCCGGCCTGGTCCTTTGGTACTGTACTGTCGCTCCTGGTTACGACCTGGCCTGCTGACCATGCCTGATACATTTCTCTGGTGTCCCCTGGACCAGGAGGTAGGGTCCACACCTGCTGGTTCATGACACAAACTTACACATTTGCCATCCCCTGCAAATAACAACTGTTAGGCCTGCCAGTGACATCTACCTAATGCATATTCCTATAATGGGGTTGGAACAATGTTGTAGTGCTCCTGAATTCCGGGTAGATTTATCTTTTGAAAATAATTTAAAATGGTATTAGCCTATTGCAGCATAAGAAAACATGTACATTTGTGGCTTGGGACAGGGAAATTTGTCACATGAAAATACATATGTATGAAACACCCTGTCCCTTTATGTGTGTGTTTACACATGTTACTGAGTCACACTCTAAATCATGTGTATCTAACATCGGTGATTTGTTTTTTTGGAGAAGCCAATTAACCTATCAGTATGTCTTTGGAGTGTGGGATGAAATCAGAGTACTGAGAGGAAACCCATGCAGACACTGGGAAAACATGCAAACTCCTTTCACTCCTTGCTCCTTGCCTAGGCAGATCCATTCAAACCTAGGACACTAGTGTTGCATGGTTAGAGTGCTAACTACCTGAAACCATTAAACATCTGGTATCTCCCCAAGCAACCTCTGCTCAGTTAAATATCAAGAAAATATTAGTCAAACCAATTCATAATCCATGGAAGATGACACGGCAAAAGAAATGTAAGTATTAGCATATTTTAAGGGACATTATCCCTTAAAAAAAAGAAATCAAAATGAATAATTGTGAAATCCACCTCAGTACTGTGCATTAGAATTGTTCACTAACTAAAAACCTATGGAAATAGAACTTTGTGAAGTTGTTCTGTAAAATCCTTAAATATTGAAAAGGGTGCTGAATCAAACAAGATTATCTGCCTTGAACCTTATTTTGTTTGCAGACACTATGACAGTTAAAAATGGTTCACGGTTTCTCATTCAAATAATAACTGCTGGTAGATCTGATATTATTAATGTCTGCTCTTGTCATTGGGAATATACAGACATTTTGTGTATAAACATTGCAATGTGTTGTTCCATGTGTCACAAGCAATAAACCCTAGACCTCTGCAGATGTAGTGATAAGCTGACAAAGCCGCAGACAAACTGCTTAGCATTGTATGTTTGGTGAATATGAATTATTTTTCTGAAGTGTCAACTGCCAATAGGGCACAATGAATTTAACTTGCATTTACTTATTTCTTCTTCTTTCTTCAAAATATACACTCAGGTAATGTTCATAGCTCTCCTACAGTCATTACTGCCTGAATCAAATATAGGCAGGGGGGAGAGCCTCTATTGTAAAATGTGTTGTGGATCCAAAAAGAAGTGAAGGAAAAAAAACCTGTCACAACCATGGTGGGTGTGTTTTTATGGTGATACAAAATTGTAGCCAAATTGTAGCGTTTTTTGACTGCATCCATTCATTTCCTATAGGCGTGGTCGGGGGGGGGGGGGGCGACCAGGATTTAAACACACCACCCTACTTCCTGTGCGTCCCAAAAATCGAATGTGACCGCGTGCAAGACCGCATGGGTAGCGCAGACACGGCGAATCGGTCAAAACCGCATCCCATCCGTGGCCGACCACTCTAGTGGAAACAAGCCCTTTAGCGAGGCCTGGGTGTTTTTCTTTGTAAGCAAAGGTTTTTGTCTTTCGATGCTACCCCATAGACTAGTAGTCTACTCTACACAACACCTTGCACCCCCACATGTTTGCTGCACAGCTCAAAAGCATGGAGAAGATACAGATCAGAGCAAGCAGTTACACATGAAAAGGTAGAAATCTATTGTTAGGGCTTGCGGCTCACCACATTTTTGGTCATGGGCGCTCGCTCCCAATCTCCCCTGATCGTGGCCATAAACGGACATGTTAAAAAACTGTGTCTCAATTCACTGATTTTTAAACACATCCATTCATTCATTGGCCGCGATCAGGGGCAATCATGGGCAGGGGCATGATTTCCTGTCCTGCTTCCCCACTTCTCACCTGTTTTCCAGGTGATGACGATTAGAGATGGTTGAATTTTTTTTTATTTTGACGATTTCAAGTTAATTGCAAAGCCCCTGAATCTGGTATCTTCACCAAACTTGTAGGAGATGTAGAGAAGGGGGGTATACTACAAAAAAAATGTGAAAATAGAAATTTCGATTTTCAACCTTATTTATGCAAAACATGTGCTAGAGCAAAATTATTATTTTCAAATGTTCCCACAACCCTTCTCTACATCTCCAGCAATTTTGGTGATAATATAATTTTCAGAGGCTTTGCTCACAAAGATAACTAGTCGAAAAATTCGACCATCTCTAATGACGATCGCCCGCAATTTCTGTGCCGCGGGAGGCCACGGGAGATAGCCTAAGTGGGGACAAGGTCTATCTAATGTTGCCAGGTTGCACTTTACATTTTCCAGAAGCTCAGTGATGCCATAGTCAAAATCTGAAAGAAGATACGCCAGAGCAATCACCACACCATATGTATACTCCAGTTTCTAATAACAACTCAGTGTGACAGTTCTTATGGCGTACTGCAGGAACCACTCCCATTAGATGATAGTTGACAGAACACATGAACAAATTGATATTGTTTCTGCTAGTCAATGGGTAAGCAGGGGTTATACAGATAAACAATCAAAATGAGGGGGGTATTGTGCTTTGTGCATACACTTGGTCACATACCCATCATGTATGTATATGGCCTCTTTCAATCATTTACCTCACATACAGTTTTTTTGCAGCAATATATATATATATACAGATATGTTTCAGAAATTTGTCTGAACAACAACTAAGCCAATTTATCATATCCGTTTGTTATAGAACTGGTACTGTGACAATCAGAAGTTGTACTCAGCTACCCCCCCCCCCCCCACCCACATATAACTACTGCTGAGCATGGCAGATTGTCCTATAACCAATCCAATACCTGGTGCATAGCACAGATATAGCCTACTATTGTAGAAAGCTCCATTCAGAACTGCATCCTACTAACTCTATAGGCTTACTGACCTTTACTAACACTGTTACTTTTTCTTGGCATCGTTAATTGAATTGAGCATTATTCAACTCATATTTTTTCTACCTTTGTTCTCACTAGAGATGGTCGAATTTTTCGACTTGCTAATTTTGTGAGCTGATTGCAAAGCCCCTGAACATGGTATCATCACCATAATTGCTGGAGATGTAGAGAAGGGTTGGGGAAACATTTGAAATTAAGTTCAAAGTTAAAGTCGAAATTCCGATTTTCGAAATTTTTACTTGACTTTGAACTTAATTTGTGCAAAAACTGTTTGTGTTAGAGACATACTTTCTTTTTTGTAGTACACCCCCAACCCTTCTCTACATCTCCAGCAAGTTTGGTGATGATACCATGTTCAGGGGCTTTGCAATTAACTCGAAATCGGCTAAATGGTCAAATTTTGGAAAAAAAATTCGCCCATCTCTAGTTCTCACATTGACGCATTATATAGCTTTGATTGCAAATTCTGTATTATATACATGAATGAAATAGCTACTCTAAGCAACTGAACTTTGTCTAACCTTACACAAAATAGACCCCAAAGTCAAACAAATAACCGACACTGTATTAACACAGCTAGATGCAGGACCATAAAGGAACAGCAGCTGGGATTCTAAACTCTACATTTCATTTCTGGCAAGTTATCTACAACAAAAGGGCACTATAAGGACACAGAATGGCAATTCTATTGTTACAGTCACTGGCGGCAGGCACAATGACCGTACATGAGATGATGATGTGCGTGCACCATTTTTGATGCAATAAAACTAGTGCTTTATCTTGCCAATATATAAATAAAGAGTGTATTTTCCTGCCTTTGTAATCTATTGGTTTTTTAACAAACCATCTACAGATGGAAAATAGGACATTTACACAGCATTTCAAAGATTCCAGTATCAAGGATACATATTTCATGGCCACTTGATTATTTAACAACATTCTGGGATTATTTCAGATCCTCAAAGACATTTCTAAAGCACAGCTATATGTAAAACCAGATTAGCAAAAATATGACCTATGTGGGTTCCCAGGGGCTAATAGAAAAACCACCTGATTAATCTGCTCTACTAGGCTTAGCAGAAGTGACCAATTAACTCCCACCCAAGGCTAATCCCTGATCCCCTAAATTATTCTATTCAGTGCCAGCAAACCTCAACAGTAAAGAATTTAATGGAGAATGTTAGCCCCCATCTGTATACCATGCCTTTGCCGGACATCACATGGCTCAGCAGATACCGTACAATGTATCCAGAAAGCATACCTGTCAAGTATCCAGTTTTGTCCAGGAAAGTCATGATTTTTATGTGACTTTCCGGCCAAATCCTGATTTCAATAAAACCCGGATTTTTCCCTGGATTTTGAAATTGGTCTAACTTAGGAGGGGGGGGGGGTTACTCTCTCTCCTGAGAAGGGAAAGAGGGTAACTCTCCCCCCTAATTTCCCACCCCACTTCTGCAGATGATGTGCGGATGGGAAATTAAGAGGCAGAATAATGCCCCTCCTAAGTTAACCAGTGACTAAATAGGAGGGAGGGGAGGTAAACTTCCCGATACTGGAAGTGACATCTCTGACGTCCCTTCCTGTCAGGTCCCTTAATCAGTAAGGGAAAACTTGACAGGTATGCCAGAAAGTATTAACAGTGCGTAACTTTTTTAACATTTTGTTATGTTACAGCCTTATTCCAAAAGAAGGTTTTGGCAAACTTATTAAAATAAATACACTGAGAAATCACATGTACATAAGTATTCACAGCCTTTGCTCATTTCTTTGTAGAATGCACCTTTGCAGCAATTAGGGCCTCAAATCTTTTTGAATATGATGCCACAAGTTTCTCTTTGCTCTTAAGCTCCATCACGTTGGATGGGAAGCGTTGGTGCAGTCATTTTAAGATCTCTCTAGAGATGTTCAATCAGATTAAAGTCTGGGCTCTGGCTGGGCCACTCAAGGACATTCACAGAGTTGTGCTTGAGCCAGGCAAAATTGAAGTGTGTTGAATCCGCACAACCGCTCAGAAGAAATTCTCCCGGTGCACAGACTCCCTCTCATGTAAAGTATCCCACCAGTTTGAAACCTCAGGTGCTGGGCTACGGAGGATCAGTTCATCCACGTGTATACAAGTAAAGGAAGTAAAGTAGCTGAAATCCGCACTCCTGTTTTCTCTTTAAAAATTCATCGGCTTTATTCAAAACATCACAGAATACGGATATAGTAGTACATACAGGCAGGGTCCTTCCAGGGATTACCCCCTCTGACGCGTTTCACTTAATGAAGCGTAATCATAGAGTGTCATAATGTGTCTTCCCCAGAGAAAACTGGAGTGCGGATTTCAGCTACTTTACTTCCTGTGCTTAAGCCACTCTTTTGATATCTTGGCTGTGTGCTTAGGATCGTTGGCCTGTTGAAAGATGAACTCTCACCCCAGTCTGGGTTGAAGAGTGCTCTGGAGCAGGTTTTCATTGAGGATGTCTCTGTACATTCCTGCAGTCATCTTCCTCTTTATCCTGACTAAAGATGGTCGAATCTGTTTTTGAATATTCAACTAGTTCGGTTTTGTGAGTTAATTGAAAAGCCCCTGAGATTGGCCTCATCCACAAACCGGCTGGAGATGTAGACAAGAGTTAAGGGAATGTTACAAAAAACGAAGGTATTGTTCTAGCATATGTAGTTTTTGCATACATTAAATTCAAAGTCAAGTTAAAATGTCTACTTCGACTTTGAACTTAATTTATGTAAAAACAAGAGCAGTTATTTTTTCTCAAATGTTCCCACAACTCTTTACATCTCCAGCAATTTTGATGATTATAGCATGTTCAGGGGCTTTGCAGACAACTCACAAAGTCAGCGAGTCAAAAAAAAATTGGACCATCTCTAATCCTGACTAGTCTCCCAGTTCCTGCCACTGAAAAACATCCTGACAGCATGGTGGCCTGCCACCACCATGCTTAACTGTAGGGATTATATTGGCCTGGTGATGATTCATTCCCACCAAAGAGTTCAATCTTTGTCTCATCAGACCAGATAATGTTTTTTTTTTCATTATCAGTCCTTCAGGTGTCTTTTGTCAAACTTCTTCCACTTCCGAATGATGGAGGCCACTGTGCTCATTGGGACCCTAAAAGCAGCAGACATTTTTCTTTCTGGTGAAGCAATAAAAAAGAGGTAAGATTTGAAGAGGTAAAGCATAACTCTGTATCACTAAAAAAAGGTCTATGGTTTTATACATGAAATCCTAAAAATGACACTATGTGTATAATATAGACAATTATGTAAATTTGTGTTGGTTTAAATAAAGAGTTTAGGGAAGTGACCAATTTGCAAGGGAAGGTACAATAGTCTGGTGGGGTAATTAAGAATTTGGATCAGAAAGTGATGCAATGGCCGAGGACCTGGCCCTGCATTCTACGTTTTTACAATCTCCACAGTAGAACCTCAAATAATTTTCACAAATATAATAATAAAGTTTTGTTTCTACAAAGATTTCTGGTTTGGTTGATTACCGAGTTATTTAATTCATATATACTATGATTTCCCTTCATTCACCTGAGTAAGGCTATCTGAGATGGAGATGTTAAACCACGTGGAAAGCTAATAGCAAGCTATGTTGAGCATTCAGTGCAAAGAGAGTTCCTCTAGTTGATGTGTGATTTAAAATACATGTTTAATGGCTTCAGAAGTCCTGCAGTGACAATTCCGGGAGGCTTAAACTGATTGATGACAAGGGGAATAATGCAATAGTAGGTATCTGGCTGAATAGATAAAACCTAGGCTATTTGTTCTTTTAATGCATATATATGGCTCTGTAAGGAACATTTAACACATTGCGAGATCTAAAGGCCACAAACAAAAAAATGAAGCTTTTACTTGTCCAAAACACTTTAATTTACTGTTCTGCTTTCAGTGTGATCATTAACTCGATACTTGAACTCGAACTGAAAATATAACTTCTGCTTCAGCAGTGCTTACAAGCTGATTATCTTACATTTAGTTTTTGCCGTTTTCGGCATGAAAATATAATTGCTACATTTCTAATTTTGCCTGAGAGCAGAAAGTATAGGAAATGCCAGAACTGTCATTATACATGCAGAAGGTGAAAGCCTAAACAGGTCCTGTCCAGATCTGAGACAAGCGCTTTAACAGAGCATTTTGTCACAAGTAACAGGTAATAAAAAAAAATCCTTGTTTGTAACAAATTTGTTTTTCTAAAGCAATTATATTGACGATCTTTGTATATCTACTTTATATCAATAATGCTTGTTTGGAAAAAAAAATTAAGAAGACAGAATGGCAAAGAGCCATAGTGATTATTCCTGTTTTGTGGCAGTTTTTCATCAAGGATTTTAGCACATTAAGGATGAATTGGCCCACAGATTACACACATACCCCAGATAAAGAGTTTATGATACAATACTGCAATAGTAGTCATTGTAATATTTGTTTGTGTACACATTTTTTTTTTTTACATATTTTGTTGACATACAATTTAGTATTTAAAGTGTATATGGCTAAAATTCTCTTAATTCCCTGCACAGATAAGTACAGATAACTGTAATGTTAGCTTTCTATCTGTATATCTAGCACTCATGCCTGTATCCAAAGTCATATATTATATATGACATATATATATATATATATATATATATATATATCTATATATATCAGTTTACATATCTATCTACTTGTGCAATTTTAATATTGTCTGTCAATCTAATTACGAACGATGGCATCTGCACACAGCACAACTGATGCAAAAGTGATTCCTTAAATTGAATTATTTCCAGTTATAAAGGTAAAGGTATGTGGCAATGTTCCAAAATATGATATTCAAGTGGATACAAATCTTTTAAAACACCTTTAAACTGTCTGATATTTATACAATAGACCGACATGTTCCAGCCAATTGCAGCTCTTTTTCTTGTTTTTATGTTCAAACGTTATCACTTTTGGTTTGATCTGGTCTAAGAAACCATCAAGGGACAGCTGTGATATAAGGAGCAAATTTCTCATATGTTATCTAGTATGTTATTATATGTTATATACATGCAGTTTCTATAGACTCTGAAATCAGTCAAAGTGCTACAGAAATAAAATATACATATTACATGAAAAGAATGGTATATAAATCAATGTTATTACTATAAATAAATATTTTCTCTTTCAAACAGGACAAAATATCACTTCTTTATGGTTAATAGCCAAACTTTTAATTTTTCTTTGCCCTTTTAACATTTAACATTTTCTTTTTTTATTTTACTTTTCTTTGCCTTTTTAACCTATGGACAGTTGGGCTACGAACATGTTCGCACTCCTTCTAACGGCATGCAATACTGGTGTTTGACCCGCCCTGTTTGCCGGCGAGAAGGAACTTACTATTCTTCCACCTGCAGGATCAGGAGCATTAAGATCCCGCCAGAGGAAGAATCTTTTCACTAAAGACAGGGTAGAGAACCCGGTGAAAAAACGGCCCCGAAAACCGGAAGTGACGTCAGTGAAGTCACATCCGGCAATCAGAACCAGGAACTATGCTTTCCAGGTACTGAATGTGACATCGGACTATTTTTAAAAGTCCGATCTGCCTGTTCGCGAGCGGACCTGGCCAAAGTTCCAGCTACAACTCTGATATATTTTTGCAGTATTCGAAAGAAAGATTCAGGAAAGCCACAAATGTCTGGCATGATGTGGTTGTATATCTGAGGAATCTGTGTGCATTTGAACCCAGAAATCCATTAGCAAAGGTAACAGTTCCTGCACAAATGTGAAAATAATAACAAAACAGTATAGGGAAAATCAAAAAGTGTTTTACCTCCTTGGTGGTAAGGTTTATTTTTTTAATTCAAAAAATGGGTTATGAAATTTAAACAGTTTAAATGTCCTGCCTTCTCTGACAACCACCGTCACACATGTGAATTCCTGGCGTCATTGATGACTCCACATATATAATAACTTGAGACACCTATGACACTATTTCAGTACAGGAGAATCACAGGCACCTCTGTGTGTCCCTGGCATTATCACTGACATCAGGTAGGTGGATCCAGGAAGAAGACTGAATGTGGCTGTTGCTGGAGGACACTACAAGCTCACCTAGAACATGTAAGAAATCCTGAATGTGTGGCTAGGAATGATCACCTTTGGAAATTAAGATCTACACTGGGGCACACTCAGAAATACCACCAGGGGGTTAAAAAGATGTTACCAAAACATTTTAGGAATGGATTTATTACCATGATTTCATAGGGGAACACCTAGTAAACACTGGACTGAATTGACCATATTTCCTAAAAATATATTTTCCCCTTCCGCAGTTTTAAGATTTTGCTTTCCTTTTGTTAGTACAACTGCTGAATTGCATTGAATTCTCCCATATGCACTGCTTTTGAAACAACGTTAGGATTGACACTATAACAATCCTAAAGAGAGCAGAGAAAACTTATATACATAAATATTTTTTTAATAAGAAGGTTCACAATTCAAAAGTGCAGATAGCAACTGTTAGAAAAAAATAAAATATTACAAAAATGAAGAGCGTGTACCATCATCGATCTTTTCTGCCTGCCTGATAAATTATTTTGTCACATCCTTTTAAGAGTACAAGCAAAAATGAAAAAAGAAAGCGATCAAGAACTATTTCTATATAATAACCAGTGTCAATACAAAAGGGTTGCAGCAAGACTAAATGTTAACGTATCCAGATTTAGGTCTAGTATCCCTTCCATCCTTCCATAATGCTATAATATGTTAACCATACACAGAGGTGCACATAAGTGGTCTGATAGTACGCAAATGGGGTCAAAACCTAGGTATGCCAATATTGTTGTTACTGATCGCATTTGCGTACGTCAAGTAGTCTGACTACTTCCTTCCTCAATGTGAGAAGAAGCTGTGCGACAACAGGTGCTCACTAGCTCACTAACACTCTGGCTTAAATTTGTATTGCAGCTCCACTGTATCATGCAATATTACATATTTTGACTTTCAGTTTTGTTAAATCTATACAATTTATGTCACCTGGAAAACCACAGGGAAACATTAATATAACTGAAAGGTTGCAGTTAGGGGTGTAAAATTGGGAATGTAAATTACTAAAAAAACATAGGACTTTTAAGGTTGTTGGAGATCTGGGGATTAAAAGTAAGAGAAGACATATTGAAGGCCATGTGTCCACTGTTGTTTCCCTGCACTGGGCGAAAAAGATTTGCACCAGAACATTTGTCTGAGGATTTCCCGCGACTTGCAGGCAGTTTGCCCATGGCTTCAGGCCAATTAATTTAGCATACCAAAGACGCAAAAAAACAACGCCCGAACAGCATCAGACATTGCTTTTTCACATCTTGGAGACACGCCAGCTGTTGACCTGTGGATGGAGACAGCTAATCAGAGGCTCAATCAAGAACTGGAAGGTCTATCTGCAGCAGAATCTTCCATGCAGGAAGGGGATGCAGAGGACAGTGAGGGAGACCACGCTACATATGATGTGAGTACCAAACACCATCTCCTGGTACTCAGCTGAGGAGCACCCCTGACCATACATATGTATAGAGAATACTTATATGTTATTGTCATAAGCATTTAACCTACAGTTGACCCTAAAGCCCTGTGATATCAGTGTATGTTTGTATAATCCTGTAATTATCAGTTGAAAAAATGTTTTTTGTTTAAATGTGTAAATATACCAATACAAAAATGTCAATCATAGTTTGTGGGCCTGGTTACTCTAATTTGCCAGAGATTAAGTGATTTAAACCCTTTTGCTGGGAGCCATAGCTGCCTCATATAGCTTTGCCCATGGGCATAACATGCATACCAACATATCATCCAAACATGGATTTCAAGTGCTTCAGGCAAGCTATACATGAATCTTTTACTTTGAGTTACCTTGAATAACTTGACACATTCAAATCAACTTACAATATCAAAAAGGACAACTGTTGCTTCTGTTTTGTTTTTAGATGCCAGGACACCAAACAGCAGAAAGAAACTGTTGAAATATTTACAAATGAATTCAAACATCCTATGAATAAGAAATTATTCAAGTTATGTGGCTGAATAGAAATTCCTGCTAGGCAACCCAAGTTAAGCAGAAGTATACACTATATCTAATAAATAAAAGGAAATTGAAAAAGTCATCAGTAAATATATGTCCTTGGAAAAATAGTCCTGAAAATAATGAATAAATAAATTAAGGCAATTTGGGTGCACTGGCAAGAAAAGGTTAATTTAGTATCAGACTTTGGTAAGAACTCAAGCTTTCAGCTTTCCTATGCCCATCCCTTATGTATAATAGTGTTTTTACATTGAGACCTAAAGAGAATAATTTCTGAGACTATGTTCCAGCCAGCACCAGTGCTCTTACATCATCATTTTAAGATTCAGGTTCAAGTCCAGCTACAGCATTTTTCAAATCTAATTTTCCTGTTCTGCCTTGCTGTGCACAGTGTACACTTACCACCTTAATTGGAAAACATAAATTGTGCACTTTGGATTTCAATGAAAAGGTCAAGTTGGTATTAGCCAAGTAAAAAAATGGTTTATAACACAATCTAAAATTCTGCTATAACGTGGATTGTACTTCAAAGATTTCTAGTTTTCCAATGCAAAAGTCACTTCAGCAAAATAGGTAAATAAATAAAAAACAATAAAAGTGTAACCTGCATATTTGGATGTCTGAGATAAACGTTAACTGCAATTTCAAGCTAAAATGTGCTAGCTCATTCAGATATAAGTGGCGGAATACCTGTCTGTTATATTGCTACTTAGGCAGATGTATGCAAAAAAGCACACACAGCTCCTAAATTATTATTTTAAAACCCGATAAGGCAGACATTTTCATTTCAGGTTTGTAATACAAAATGTATCTCATTACCATACTGTCATAAATTGAATGTATTTGTCCAAACTACAAAAAAAAGTTTGAGCATTTTGCAAGGATAACAATTAACTAGTAAAGAGCCAGATAAGCTAATCCCTCCATGATACACTATATTTGTATGTACATATTACACTATATGTGTGTGATTTGTAAAAAGGGGTCAGCAAAAAAACCAAGTAGAAATTCAGTGGATGCAAATAAAGAGGGGAAGAGGTCAGAAAGCTTATTTAAGCTTTTTTAAAATGTTAGAAACTGTAGTATGTTTCCATGCTTTAACTAGTGATGATCGTGAATATTCGGATTCCCAATATTAATCGCGAATATCGGCAATTCGAAAATTCGCGGACATGGTGAATATATTGCCGAATATTCGCAATTCCAGATATTCGGTATTTTTTTTCCATTACACTTCCCTCTCAATGCAAGTGGACGAATGGGAAGGCTGCAACAAGAGCTTAGCAACACTCCCTGCGACCATCAACAGTTTTTAAATTGAATATTGCGAAAATCTGTACTTTTGAAAATTCGCATAAGAATTTGCGCCGTGTTAAACATATATTGCGCGCAACATTTGCAATAAAAACTGCGGATATTCGCAATAAAAAAAAACAGAATATTGCCGAATGCGAATATTTTCCGAATGTTTTCAGATAAATTTGCGGCATGCCGCGAAAACGAATGTTGCCTATGCCGCTCATCACTAGCTTACTGCTATAAAAATAAAAAAAAGATAAATTGTTATAAAGCAAGAATTCAGTCAATGAGATGCAGACATTTTTGAATTGCATGCAAATTATATGCAGACTGCAAATGAGCCAATCAAGTCCACTATACACGCTTAGATTTCCACCAAATTTTTCGGGGCCCTGAAGGCGGCCTGAGCCGCTAGGGGGACCTGACGAAGAGTGCTGGCACACAAAGGCCGATTGTGACCTGATTTTTCGGCCGATTAACTGTGAGTGATGACGTCATCACGCACGGTCGATTGGCCAAAAAAGTCTGAATATTGGGACTGCACCCCAGAAATATTTTATTGGTCTAGGTCAGTCAAGAGTGCAGGCCAATCAATGGCATGAACTCTCATTGATATGAGAGAGCATCATTTAAGCACTCATGTCTCCCTTCCCAAGTCTCCTTGCACCTAT
Organism: Ptychadena robeensis; assembly: GCA_036250615.1. Taxonomy (NCBI): domain Eukaryota; kingdom Metazoa; phylum Chordata; class Amphibia; order Anura; family Ptychadenidae; genus Ptychadena; species Ptychadena robeensis. The sequence goes on from CM070034.1 coordinate 153,641,971, forward strand.
CAGAATGAGGCTGCCAGCAATGCTGTGTGAAGCCTTAGGATAATACATTTAAAACAATGGGTTTGTATAATATGTGTAATGTGTGTTTTGACTGCAAGAGCCATGGAGCACAATTTTAAGTATAGCTCTACTTTAGCTATGCAACTATCCCTTCAACTATATTTGTAAGTCTTCACAGTCAAAGCTCAGATTTTAATAAAGCAAGTAAATGTTCTAATTATATATTGTACTGTTCCATGTCAAATGTCAATGTGATATGCTTCTAATATACTCATTACAGACATATCAGTGAAAGCTATCTGTGCTATGTGGAATAAGCAAAGTAGTTGCCTGGGACCCCCTGTCTACAGGGGGGTGGAAGAAAAGTTGTTAAGCAAGGGGGGGGGGGGGAGATAAGGGTGCTAGCAGAAATGTTGTTGGGGGGAGCTTTTCTAGTAGAATTATGCATGCAATATTTTTGGCCTATGGGCCCTATGTCCCTAATACTTCGCATAGTGAGAGAAACAGTCCTGGATGCTCCTACACAACGCATCCTATACAGCGCATCCTATACAGCGGAGCATTTGATACCCAGAAAAAATACTGTGGGTTATTGCTGCTCTGCTTGTTGGAGCTCCGCTGGTTGGAGCAACATGAGCCCACATACAGAAAGCAGGGAGCTGGAGGAAAGCAAGGAGCTGTGGACAGATCTTTCCTCTGCAGTATGTAAGTCAGCTGGGTTCCTGGCTCTCATACACACTGCACTAGAGGGCAGCTTTTTCCTCTAGCTCTGCTACTGCTGTTTATGTCAACAATGCTGCAGCATCCAGCTGACATAAACACAAAAGTAGCAGAGGGAAGATCCACCACCCAGAATAAGCTTAGTGCTTCGCTTTAGCAATATAAGATGTATGCATTTTGTGGGTGTAAAAATTTATCTTATAGTGCAAAAAATATGGTAATCACTGAGGGAAACAGACATGTTGCTCTTTCTGCATTCATTTACAACTGCCTTCATCATCAGAATTTTTAAATATGGAGATTTTTTTCTTTCAGATACCAAAATACCTAACCTGTAAAAGGTGTTTGTACTATCTCCATGACAGAAAAATCTGGAAAGGTGAGGCTATTTTGTTTTGACAAAGTCAGAGTTTCATTTAAATTGACATCCATCATTAACTGTATGCCTTGAAGCAGTTCAGTTTTCTTTTATTAGCTACTAATGAGCTCTTTATAAACACTAATCATTTAAAACAATGTGCTTAAAAGCAATTGGCATTGCATTCCTAATCAGTTACAATAAGCAGTAATTGAAGCATTTGATAGAACAGATGTATTAGGATCAATAAAGATAGCACCAGATGTTTTATTGTCAAACGTTAATATGAAAAATTATATCATTACCTTTGCTCAATCGTTGCTACTGCCCACTGGTAGCAATACCTTAGGATTAATAAATCTGAGCTCGATACATTTCTTTGTATATAACGTTGATAAATGTTTTGGGGTCTCTCTTTCATTGTCTCTGCAGTGGGAGCATGCTGCTATGTGAAACACAGACTGCTGATAGAACATGAAATGCTTGCAAGCACTTCATATTGTAGAACTTATTAGGGGGTTTCCTGTCAGTCAGGATCTGGAACTTTATATAGTGGCTTAGGGAAGAGGACATATTTTATGCAATGGATTTACAATAGACTTTATACTATTTTTTTCAGACTATAAGACGCACTGGGCTATAAGACGCACCGGACTCGAGCAGGAATCCAGAAAAAAATATTTAATAAATACGTTTTCACATCAATTGGATTAATGCAATGAATTTATGATGTGATGTTCAGGAAGCCACCTTAGTCACATATTCGGACCATAACCCCCGATTTTGGGAGTGAAAAAGTGTGTTTTATAGCCAAAAAAAATCAGGGCTGTGGAGTCGGTCGAGAAATTCTCAGACTCCGACTCCTCAGTTTCTGATTCTTCGGACTCCTCGACTCCGACTCCTCTGTATTTAATATGCTAATGTAGTTATACATCCATTGAAGGAAAGGAAGGCAACATACATTAACCACAGAACTACTGGCTAGGAAACCAACACTGTACTGTAATGGCCCTTTAAAGCAGAGAAAGGAAGTTAGAAAGAAGATGCTGCTGCTTTTTCCTTAAGCTAGGCACACACAGGAAGATTCCTGTGCAATCGAACCCCGATCAATTGGGCACATCGATTCCCGTTCAATGAGGACCCGTTCTCCCCAGCTTGCAGCGTGTGAATCACAACACACCACAAGCTGGGGAGAAGCAGCCTGTCTCATACAGCTGCCTCACTCACACAGCTACAGGAGTGAGGAGTGCTCACTGACACACTGACAACCGACAGTTGAGCAGAAGGCAGCAGCTGCAGCTGTTCCAATACTTTCCATGAAGACTCATGTCTCCATGCAAAGTATTGGAGATTAAACAGAGTTTCCCAACATGTTGGAACCCCGTTTAAATCCAGTTCCTTCGAGCGGGCTCTATTGATACCGCTCAAAGGAAGGCACACAGGGGTAGGTTTGTAAACAGATAAGAGTACAATCAACATCTGTGAGCATGCACATTGATTGATTGTACTCTTTAATCTTTTTACAGATCTACCCATGTGTACCCGGCTTTAGTGTTCTGATCTTCTGCTGAAGATAGGGCAGTGGAAGGCTGCAAGAAGAGGCGGTGCGAAGCCGCACTTCCAACATGATTCATGATTTCCCTTGAATTACAGAGTCATGTATAAAGTTGAAGCTAACAATCAAATTTTTTTGTCACTTCAGCTGAATTACAGCGGTTTTTCAAATGTTTTACAGATTCAGTCTTGAATTATTGGCGATCCATCCCCTTCACTTATACAAGTGTCTCTAGTCAGGCAAAAAACATTGACTTCATTATCAGCGAGTGTTAGGCTAGGTTCACAATGTGCACTGTGCTCCCTGTAACACAATGGAAAGCGGTGCCGCACCTGAACTGTGCATTATGTCCCATTTAGTGACCCATACAGTCAATGTGCAGCATGCTTCATGGTCATGTGACGTGTGCGTTTTGCGGTTATGTTATGCACAGATAAGTCGTTCATCATGACTGTTTGTGATTTGGGACCTTTCAACTTGCATTATTTTTTTTTTATTCCCATTTAAATGTAGTAGGAGTCTGTAAATTTTTTGCCGACTCCGACTCCAGGTACCCAAAATTCTCTCTGACTCCGACTCCTCGACTCTGACTCCACAGCCCTGCAAAAAATATGGTATATAAAAAATAATAATTATGTGGACAATTATTATTTGGTCAGCATTTCCATCCTACTAAATCAGGGCTAATAAATAGAGGGAGACAGAGTGGAGATTGAATGTTAGTAGATAGAATAGAAGTTGATCATAGGGGAATGGCCAAAGCTGATTTGGGGCATGAATAATGGTTAAATCAAGATGTTGGATAAGGGATGGAGATAGCAGAAAAAAAGCTTATCATGACAATTAGAGATGATGGCAAACTTTCAAATATTTAGTTTTGAGTACATCACAAAGCCACTGAACAAGGTGTCATCACCAAAATTGCTGGAGATGTAGTGAAAGGTTGTGGGAATATTAAAACGGAAAGTATTGCTCTAGTTTTTTTTACAGTTTTTGCATAAATTGAATTCACAGTCAAGCGATAGTTTGACTAAAAAGACTCTTCATAACCTAATTAAAAGTTACATGTGCTAGAGCAATCTCTTTTTTTAGTGTTCCTGCAGCACTTGTAGTGGTGATACCATTTTAGGGTATTTTTCCATTATACGTCGGGACCCCGTCCGCTAAGCGCATTGCTGGGCAGGGATCCCGACGGAGCACATTTACTTACCTGCTTGGCGGATGCTGTGTCTTTACAGCGCTGAGCCGTACCGCCGATGCAAGGCTGAACGTAGTCAAGTACGTTAAGTCTCTGTGGACGTGTAAACAGAGCATACGCCGAGCAGGCAAAGTCTATGTGCAATACGCTTAGCGGACTTCGCAGTCAACTCACAAATTCAGCTAGTTGAAATGTTATGAACACTTTTGTTAAGATTCAGCTAAATTCAAATACAAGAAATATAAAGTGAGTTAAAAGATAAATATAGGATGGTTTATTTAGAGGAGCAACTATTATTATCAGGTTCTGAGTAGAGTGGATGTGGAGATAGATGAAACAAGTGAAGCAAATGGAAGCAGTGTAAAAAAATAAAGGGGAGGTACCTGCTAATTATATATACTATGTATAATATCCTGAAGAACATTATTATAGATGAGTTTACCCTCTGTATTAGGTGTATTGTCTTTGTTTTGTACTATGTTGTTTTTGAATATTTTTATGACCCCCACAGCAGTAGAGCATAAGCTTACCATAGAATATACATCAAGAGAGAATGGACAATGTAGCT
>CM070034.1:153651466-153663834 GCA_036250615.1 Ptychadena robeensis
CCACCAGTGGTTCCAATGACCCCAAAAAACTCATTAAATATCAAAAGCTGAATATGTGGAAGTAGTTTGAGTTTGTTTTTCGTTTGCAATTTTAGGGGGATATCGTTGTGTGCAGGGACCATTACTGTGCAGTAAATTATAGGCAAACTTAACAAAATCTAAATTGATACCCATCATTTCAATTATTTATTTTTACCAGTGAAACCAATTATAAACTCACATTCACAATATACATTTCTGACATTTCAAAAAACAAAACATAACACAAATCGGACCAATTATGCCACATTTCTTTGCAAGGACACTAAAAGCCTGCCATCCATGCGTTCTGTCAGTGTTTTGATCTTTCACCATCAACATTGCGTGCAGCCAGCAACCACAAGCCTCCCAGACACTGTTCCGGAGGTGTAACTGTTTTCCCTTCCTTGTAAATCACACATGTGATTTGATGGACCACAGGTTCTCAATGGGGTTCAGATCAGGTTAAACAAGGTGCCATGGTCATTAGTTTTTCTTATTTTATACTCTTTCTTGCCAGCCAGCTGGTGGAGACTTGGACCGTGTTGTGTGATGGAGCATTGCCCTGCATGAAAATCATGTTTTTCTTGAAGGATGCAGACTTCTCCTGTACCACTGCGGAAAGAGAAGGTGTTTCCAAAGAAAACTGGCAGTAGGACTGGGAGTGAGCTTGACTCATTATCAACCCGAAAAGGCCCCCTCATACATCTGCATATTATCTTGATGATACCAGCCCAAACCGTACTCCACCTCCACCTTGCTGGCGTCTGAGTCGGACTGGAGCTTCCTGCCCAGTATCAATCCAGCACGTGCCCATCCATCTGGCCCCCAGTAGATGACTCACCTCTCATTATCAGTCCATTAAAACCTTAGGAAAAAATCAGTCTTGAGATATTTCTTGGCCCGTCTTGACATTTCCGTCTAAGCTTGTGTGTCTTTGTCAGTTTTTTTTTTCTTTTGTTGTGTTTTGTTTTTGGGGTAGTGTATTTTAGCTCTTCTGTCTCTGAGTATTTTGCATATTCTCTTACCTGGTGCTTTGGGGTTTCTACTCCAGTGATGTTGCAGCTCTGAATATGGCTTCCATAGATTTGGGGAACAGTGGCATTTATTTTGGCTAGCTGCTGATGTTCGATGATCATTGCTTTGCACATGTTATATGTGATTTTTTGTGTACAATTTTAAGAGTGCTGCATCAGTTTCTGCCATATATCTCACTATTTTGACTTTTCTAAGCCTGTCAAGGCCTTCTTTTGACCCATTTTGCCAAAATTTGTATTAAGGACGTTGCCTAATGATTATGCCACACCTTATAGGGTGGGTGTGACGAATACTCGATGTAATCGTATGTAAATTAAATATCTTGTCGAACAGCCACAATTACATCTCCCCCAGACTCTTTATAGTTAACTTCCCCATTCTGTTAGAAATCATGGGAGGTCTCCACATGTCCGGTCGTGCCACCGGTATAACACATGCTAGGGCGGTCCGTAAAATGCTCAGAGATCCCGTTACTTCAAAGCAGTTTAAATAACCCACTTTATTGCCCCCCCAATAAACCTACAGTTGGTGGAAAAAGGGAGGGAGGAACGAGGGAGTTCATTCAGGGTACCACATAAAGTAAAATGACCCCCTGATTCAACTGTACATAATGGTGGAGAAGTAGATTACATATAAAACAGTTTCCATTCCATGGGGGAGACTTGGTAACTCGCAGAGGTGGCTCTCCATAGGAAACGTATTTGTAGATAAGATGGCATGTGTGTGGCGTTCCTGGCTGTTGAGATCTCTAGAGTGCATCGTGGCATTAACATATTCTATTCATGTTTGGACTCTATAAATAGTTAAACCGTGCTGAGAGTGAAACATGTCCCCCATTCATGTCAAGTTCCTCCGGCCAGTTATTACTATCATGTTGTATATGATATCTGTCTTGTCTAATGAGGGGGTCTCATTAACAGTGAGAGGTTTGTTCCAGCTCCGGTTGTAAACTCTCCCAGGGGAGGAAGAAGGGGTTTTAAAAGCATTCCCCATCTACTGGAGATGATGTCTCTCTTATGTCTCTGAGTCTTGACTTGGAAATTTTGGTCTTCAAATCGTAAAAGTCTTTTGTTTTTGTCCTGCCTTGGGATGGTCCTGAAAAACCCGTATGGCATCTTCAGAATTGGACCGCTGTGGATACAATATTGGGATCATTTCTAAGGACACTTCACCGGAGAAAATCTTGACTCCTCAGACAATGTCTCTTTTTCTGTTTACCCAGTTTATTTTTACTATTGAAATATCTGTTCCTTTGTTAGTTTTTGTTACCTTTTCTCTAATATTTGTTATTGCACGATTTTATCTTTTAAAAGAAATAATTTTTAATCATTTCAGTCTGCATCTGTTCTTGAATGAACCCACAATAGAATCTAAGCTACTGGAGAGACGGCTACCTAGTGATAGATATTGTTATTTCTAATTTTTATGTTGAATGACTTTTCTCTCACAGGGATAGTTTAGTTAGGAGACGTTGGCTCATTTCCAGATGGTGGCAGTGATTTACCGAGATATCTACAGATGACAATCACCGAGATGCCTGGAGATTGTATAGTGTATGGCATTTCAAATCCCCTCCAACCAAATCAGGTTTCCATTTTTGGCCATGTTCACAGGAGGAAGGCAGTCCGAGGGCTCACCTAGGGCTGGGACCCGGGATCGACTGGGAAGAAGTGTCAAGGAGAGTGATTGCTGTTGGAGGGGGGTTTGTGACAGTGTTGATGTATTAGACCACAACCCTTCTCATTACAGAGATGCACATCACCTTATATGCTTAATTGGTAGGTAAGCTAGGCTCGAGGACTATACAGTTGGAGTAAGACAAAACATGCATTAAAGAGGTGATGTGGTCAAAAAACTCATTTGATAAATAATTCTGCACTCCTGTATTGTGTGGTTATGGCCAGCTTAAGGCTACTGCAATTAAAACAGCGTTGATGTGGGGTAGTCTTTCCGGTATTTAGACAAACAGAGAAATATTTTACATTGCTTAAAGGTTATGGGCCAACATCCACGTATAAAGTTTATGAAGAGCCGCCTGTTAGCTAAGGCCTAACAAAGCAATATCCAACCTCCCCAAGTGAGACCACAGGGGTCTCAACTAAGTGTGGAGGTATAGATATTGCTTGTTAGCTGTTCACAATCAGCACGGTGTTGATGTAACCTAAAAAAATGTATATTCTCTCAGAGAAATTTTTTTGTTCAGGGTTATAGGTCTTTAGACATGGTAGCTAATTAGCTTTCTTTTCTTGGATTTTTCCATAAAATTTTTGTACTCACAATTGTAACTGCAGTATTCGTGAGACTTGTAAGCTGGCCATACTGGGTAGATTCCTGTGCAATTGAAGGGAGAGCAATCCAGTTGTTACAGCGTGGGAACATACAATACCGTTACGAGGGAACCGGCTTTCCGTCCCCCGGGTCTCTACCTCTACCCAGTCTGAGAAGCAGCCAGACTGAACGCCCCCTCTTCTAACCAAAGCTGGGGCCCGAGTGGCCCGCCCTCTTCACAACCACACAGCCAAGCTGATTTAGAGCATGTGTGTGCAGTTTCGCTGTAAAGCCAATCCCATTAAATTGGATGGTGAAATATGATGGTCCCATTCAAGTATTGCATTTCGGCCAAGGTTTTCCAACCATGCATGAGATTGCCACCACCAAACATTGTCATTTGGCTGATTCATAACTTGCTAAAGTCCGTACTGTAATTAAAGTGATTCTTACCAGAGCTGAGAATAACCATCTGGTAATCGTTAATGGTGAAGTCATTATAAATTGGATAAGACTTATACAATAGTTTTAGCTGTTAGCAAATTGATTGCCACTATGGAAAAACATGTTTCCAGCGCAGCATAGATTTGGACTATAAGGGTTTGCTAAAGCAAATTTGTTTAAACCGCAGGCATTTGTAAAAAACACTCTTCTTGGAATGTTACAGATATTTAGTGAGTCAGTCTCCTTTTTTTTTAGATATCATATTAGACTGTGAGCAACTAATTTAAATAATTTTCTTAAAAAATAAAACATCTTGGTGGTTGTTCAATAATAAAATTATTCCTCAAAAATACCACTTGCCTAATAATTCTGCCCTGTATCACTCCCTGTAGATACGCGGGTGATTTTGTGGTCGATCGATCGGCCTGCGTGTTTGTCTCTTGATCAGCTCTAGATTTCCATACTTTTTGCAATAACGTAATTCCCAGTGTAGAAAAAGGGATCTTACACAGCTGTAATCTGACCAGTCCCTTGCTATTTTCCTTAGAAAACAATGACCTGTCCTTTGCTATTTTCTGTAAAAACCAAACACAGGAGCAAGAGATTCAGGTCTTTGGCAGGTTTGTCGATTGGTAGGGAATCAAGGTACACCACTTTAGGTGCCTGATTCCCAATCAAAACCCTGGTCCTCATCCAGGAATGACATTTGATCAGGATTTACAGACATTTCCATTACCTGCTTGACAGACCTGTCTTGATCCCACTCGAAGACGGGCGACCGCAATAGATGGGCGCTAGATAGATGGCTGTGAATGCACATGCTGCTTGAAGCGGCCATCGATCTAGTGCATATCTATGCCTGTATGGGGACCTTTAGTATTTTTTGTCCATAAGGGAGAAAATCTGTTATTGTTCTAAGATAACATATTCTAGAGGATCTTTTAAGTGTGCCAACACCCCTATCGAATACAGAAAATCAAAACACACTCGGACATATGTGGGGGCAAAAAAATAGGGCTTTTTAGGCACATTAATGTCTTCAAGGATTTACTAGATATTTAAAAATTATAATCTTTAATAACATTGATCATACATTAAATATGTTTAAAAACAAATTAGCAGCATCATACATAGCAATCACAATATTAGCAGAAATTTATATCCCCCTGATACTAAAGACCAGGTTCGCCGCTTCACCACTATTAAACCACCTTGGTGGGGAAGTACGGTTCCTACTTAGTCCAACAGGTTTTTTGGGGGGGTCAACACAGGTCCTGTGAATCTCGACGCGTTTCTCCCCTATCTGGGGCTTCCTCAGGAGATCACACTATCAGGGCTTAGTTCTAGGAAAAATCACAGCCATTTTAGTAATCTATATCCTCAAATTCATATGGGGCATAGAATCAAAAGACAGAAACACAACACAAAATCAAACATGCATATAATTGTATTCCGACGGTGTTTAACACAAGTATTCTCAGACAGAAAGAAACCATCCTGTGGAACCCTATTTGTTCATTCTGAAATTACGTCATATACTCACCATTAAAACCGGGTGAGTGGCAAAACAGTGCTATGGGGGACCAGAAAGTGGTACCCCACTGTCATAGAGTGGCTTTTTTCTTGCTTTTAACGATTGTTCCTGCAGTGGTTAGATGAAATCCTTATGCTTGAATCAGAGATGGACTATATCCCAAACAGACATTCAAAAAAAGAAACAAATCAGTCACGGCGCCAACATATATAGATGACAAAATATCAATCACCCAACCGCTCCATAAACCAAGTGAAAAAAACGTAGATAGACACACATGTGTATCCTTAATAATCTCCTGAAAAATAGGGTGTGTTACCACCCAGAGTCATGTCACCTCGTCTGTGTATAGAGGGATATCATATTATACCCATGATGTCCCAGTTGCACCTGAAAATGGAAAGGAATAAGAGAGAGAAAACACACCCGTGGGGAAAGAAAAAGAAGGAGAAGGGGGAGAAGGAAAGAAAAGAGAGAGGGGAGGAGGGGGAAAGAAGGGGGGGGGAGGGGGAGAGGGCACACGGAGACAGAGGGGGGGGAGGGGTGGAATATCCATCCAATACCACGCACCCAACCAACATCCATATTGGGGGGATGGGTGGGTGCATAATCCATTGGACTCCTCACAAAGAGGTGATTCCAATTTCTGAGTAGAGTTAGTTGTAGAATAGAATACTGAAAGTCAATGGTACTCAGATTGATTATATTGGTGCGAACTCAGCAACAAGAGGGGGAATTGGAGGAGGGGGAGGGAAGGGGCCACACATAGCCCGAGGGAAGAGGGCCAGGGGTACAAGGGCTGGAGAGGGGGAGCTGTGGAGCCGTTCCTCCAACTCTCCGTTGGGGCTTCAAAACCCTGTCTCTTCCAATCTGTGGGGATGTTAAAATCCATTTATATTATATACTCAAACCCATTCTGTGCTCGATTTTACAATGTATCAAAAATGTCTTAGGCATTTTGTCTCCATCCAAAAACATACCTCTGTTAGCTTTCACTATGTGTGGTCTTTGCTCCAAGATCCCAGTGACGTTCGTATGGGCTGATCTTGCCCTTACCGTAGGGTGCCTTATAAATGGTCCTCCATCCCCACTTCCGGGGGCAGGGAGGGGGGCCCCTCCCATCCTTCACAGCTGCATCACGGCTGGCACGTCCCACGACAGCCTCCAGCCTTGCTGTGATCAGAGAGGGGCCCCCCATCTCCCTGGGTGGACGCCATGCATCCCACACCAGCGGAGAGGGGGCGCTGCCCGTGCCCACGGCACGCCGTCGGAGGCGTGCCCGCGCATGCGCCCGCCACCACCTCGGCCAGTGTGAGGCTTGGCTCCTTCTGCCGGCCCGCACATGCGCGTCGGGCATTCGAGCCAAGCTTCCTGCATGCCCGACAAGTATCCCGCCCCTCCACAGCAGGAGGGGGCGGGCTTACGGCGCAGGCCATCAAAGCGAACTTCAGACGAGCTCGTCCCAGATAAGCCATTGCCTTGGTGTCGGGCTCCCCTGATGGTAGGGGAGAGGTCTAATGGTGGTGAAGCGGCGAACCTTACCTTTAGTATCAGGGGGATATAAATGTTTTCTGCTAATATTGTGATTGCTATATATGATGCTGCTTATTTGTTTTTAAACGTATTTAATGTATGATCAATGTTAATAGAGATTATAATTTTTAAATATCTAGTAAATCCTTGAAGACATATTTATATATAGTTACATTTCCTATATTTATTTATCTTTCATCAAAAATGGTAGGTATCGCTTTTAAATTTGATGCAATCAACAGTGTCCTTCAGAGCTTGCCCTAAAAGATCTATCAAACTTTTTTTCTTTCAGTCTTATCAAAATAAATTGCGGTGTGAACAGCTGGATAATCTTCTACATTGTGCGTGACCCTTCATTTTACCCATCAAAGTGAATAACAGCATGAGTATATGCTATGAAGTGTAGCTTAGATAATTTATGTTAACAAAATGAGTAAAAGCTGAACATGAATTCACTTCATTCCACTCATCAAGTATTGAATTTGATCTCCAAAGTCCCTTCTGTCATAAACTACTTAATTTGTTAAATTGTTTGTAATGAAGGAAAATTCAGGGACTCACATTGCGGATTTTTTTTTACAGTCCGCTCACAGTAAAGCGCTTAACAGCCCCAGTGGTTTACAGCTAGGCATTAAATGAGCAAGACCTAATTGAAGTTTTAATTAAAGTTTCTGTAATTAGCTTTGAGGATGGATTGTCCATTGTGGGACAAATGCCTTATGCTTTTTGCATTTTCCATTTTTTATTTTAATAGCGGTTTCGTTGATATAGTTCAGATTTTCTGTTTGTTTTATGTCTTACATTGTCAGAAGGATATGATTTTTTTTAGATCCTTCCTTGTGTGCAAGAAATGAGAGGAGATTCATAGTAATCCTTGGGGAAATAGATTGACTGAAACTAATTCTGCAGCTTGATGCACACAAAATATTGTACTTCAACGGTGTTAGAGGCAATTTAAAAAGTTATGTTACTGATTGTTAACCCATTCCAGTACCAGTATAGCAGATTTCTACACAGATTGTTGGGTTGTTATCAATTAAGAATACATGCAAAAGTTAGTCCACTGCTTTTGTGTAGGTTAAAAGAAGGAAAAGGTGCAAAAGAAAATGATTTAGCCTCATATTCTTTTCTCGTGACTACATTTTAGATTTTTCCCTATTGGCTGTCATGGTGACCAAGCCAAACAAGGAGGTAACTCTTTCCAATAGGAATGCAAACAAATGCACAACACACTGGTCTAAAACACATATGATAACCGAAAAGATATTATCTGTCACTGGTTTGTCTTTTCCAAGTTATTAAACCTAATTTCTGTTCAGTTACTTTGCTATTTAGGAAAATTATAAATAAAAGTCTACTTTTATTATTAAAAATCATTACAATATAGAAAAAAACAAGTGGGCATAGTTTTGAGTTCAAAGAAAATACTTTTTTTGTGGTAAGAGTTGTTGTTTTAACCTCCCTATCGGTAATCCCGAGTGTGGCTCAAGGTAGATTTTTATAACTAATAGAGGTTACCCTGTGGCTTGGGGTTTCCACAATTGGTAATGAAAATCTAGCCTGAGCTTGTAAAATAAGCTAACCTTCTCCGGCTGTGTCTGCTCTGTGTCTCTGTATCTGTGTCATGCTGGTTCATTGCTGGACCTACCTCCTTAACATCAGTGATGACTCTGGAGACATGGGGTGTGCCCTTGTCATTTGCCTGTGTTATATTACAGGCAAAGGCATCCTGGGTCCTCACAACCCCTTTTGTAGATGATAGAGAGAGCTGGCAGGAAATACAAACGCATTACATGGTATTCAGGTTGTATTTTTTGTACCTCTTAAGGTTGTTGTTTCCTGAAATAATGGGATTTCCCTGTATCTCCATCTGTAGCAAACCCACTGAGTAATTGGACTGATTGGCATATATTTGATCTAAACTAGTAGTAAAATGTTTCTTTTTAGGTGCCCGATCAAAAATGTTCATCGGTGTTGGGTGTGAGGAACCTTCTATATAAGGAAAATACCTGTGTCAGGGCCACAGGACGTCAGCACTGGCAATTGCAGGCATGTGCATGCTCTCACCTCTTCTTCTGTCACCGCCATGCAGTCTGTCCAACAAACAAACAAACTGCTTTAACATAACCTTTATTGTCACCCATTGTAACTGCAGCTTCTGTACCATCCATGGCAGTGTGTGTCCACCTTGTTTTGTTGTGTATAACCCCTGCTTTGTACTTGGACACACTCTTCTCTTTAACCCCTTGGATACCATGCCTGTTGGACTGATTTTCTGTGCATGACCCCTGCTGTGTACCTGGACTAAACTTCCATGAACCCTTAGACTTTGTACTCGCTCTTTGGGGTCCCTGGAGAGTTTTATCAGTGTCAGCTCTCAGGTGGGAGGGGCCGGCCAGTCTGTCCCTCATCTATCAAGAGATTATCGGAGCATGTATGGCTACCTTAATTCCTGGGGGCCACCAAAGTTGGGTATGCATATTGTGTCTTCCTTTAACCTCCTGAGCGTTTCGCCGAGGTCCAGACTGTACCAAAAGCGTTACGCTGTTTTTTATTGAAACAAAAATGTTGTAGGCCTGTATTTTACCAAAATATGTCCAAACACGGGTCTAGTAGACATCTTAAAGTATATTAAGCTTTTTTTTTTTTATCACATTTAATAATAAAATTAAACAGAAAACACAAAAATCTGCTCAAACTAGAATAAATTTTCTGAAACAACCAATACTGACAGGTGGTCTGATACACCGCACAGGGAACAATGTCGTGGGCTGGCACATTTGCCGGTGGATTACCTGCTGCTTGCTCGTGGCTTAGAGCTCGTTCCTGCCGCATCGGTGGGAGTGCACCCTATTGATTTCGCTGAGAAAAAATGCAGAAAAACTGCGCCCGTACTGCATTCATACATGCAGGACGGGCACTGTTTTTCCACGTTTTGGGACACCTCCATTGATCTGGACGCAGAGTGGACACTGTGCCATTCATTAGAATAGGAAGTGTTCGCTCTGCGTCTTTTTCCCCGCTGCGGACTTACATCCACAGCGGGGAAAAAGATGCAGTGAAAGGAAGTATTTACTACTTATGCATTTTCATTTACTTTTTACTTTTCCTCAATGTCAGAATGTAAGATAAACCATAAAGAGTAAAAAAAAAATATATATATATTTTTTCAAATCTTGAACTTCCTGCCCCTCCCCCTCCCGATGATGTCATCGCGCGATCCCAAACACCGGGATCTGATGATCAGACAGTAGGGGACACAAGGAGAAGAGCAGCAAGCCTCTGAGCTGCCTGCAAGCCATCTGGCTGCAGGTTGCAGCAGCCCAAGTTAACTTGGGCTGATCCTTTCCAGCAACTTTATTTAGCCCAAGTTAACTCGGGCTGAACACCCAGAAGGTTAAAGAATGTGCTTGGTATAAGGTGAAGAACTGCAAATGCCGGTGTGGGCATTTGTATCAATCCTAACCTGACCTACTACTGGCTTTAAGCCAACCCCTCTGGGAGTCTATAAATGCTAGCTCCTCAGAACATTCTGTGCTTTTCTGATGCTGACTTGATACACTGCAGATCCTCCAGATGCAGGATTCCTGGGTGAAATTAACCACTGTGACTCCCTGACAAGGTCTGCCTATCTTCTTCCCTGGTGTGAGAGTCTTTAGTCATCCTAAACCACGAGTAGGAGCAAGTTTAGAACTGTAGCTTCTCAAGATTGATGTCCCATCCCTGTCAACGGGGGATGGTGAAGTGTCTGTAAATATTTGTTCCTCTAGTAAACTTGTAAATATCCCCTACTTGTAAATATCCCCTACGTGCCTGTATAAGTATAAGTTGCGATACTACAATGCACCTCCATGACACTACAAAAGCATGGAAATTTACTAAAGCTGACCTCTAATTAAATTGTATAAAAACCTGCACGCCTTTTTAACATGTTTTGTATAGTGTCTCTCTTTTCTTTAAACCATTACAAAAAAATCCTTCGATGACTTTAAGTGTACACCTCCTTTTGGGATATCCTGCACCAGTCCCTGCCTTAATAGGTTTACCATCTCCCTGGAGAAGTGCTTTTTTTAAAGTGTTCAAATTACATAGGCCCAACATTTAGCAATTTAGCACCAGGTGTTGGAATGAAACAGACAGAACATTTATGTCTTGAATGCAAACAATCTACTTTCACGATTAGATGCTGCTTGAAAAGAAATCTCCTGCCAAACAAAGGCATTTTGTTCTAGTGCAGAGATTTTATCTAGCCAATCAAATTAAATGATAGTTTTGATTTTTCTCTGATTACTCTGTTCTTCAAAACTTAAACATGTGAGCTATAATTACGGTGGAAAATGCCACACAGGGAAATACACAGAAGCTAAACTCGAAATAAATAATTTAAACCTACATCCATTTGATAGAAAGACAATACCGCAGACTAGAAGACCCCTGCAGAGAAGGAATATTTCTCCACATCCTGTGAGGACAATAACATGAATAATAAAAAGTTAAGCAGAGCCGTGCATGTTCTGACATCAAGTTTAATGGTATAAGAGAAAACAGCTTTTGGGCAGAGTGGGTATAATAAAACATCTTCATAACAGATGGAGTTATATTGGGTTGTAGATTGCCTCTCTTTCACAGAGTAGATGGGGAAAAATAAATGTAATGGTACACCTGCAACAGCAATATTGAGTGAATTTCTTACATAAAGCTTATCTGTAATTGGTAAAAACTTTCTTGTATAAAGTACCTGTACATCATGATTTGATGTTATATTCTACAGGAGTTTTTAAGCATTTAAAATGGTTCACAGCTGACATGGTTCTGAATTTAGTACGGTATTTTTCAGACCATAAGATGCACTTTTTCACCCCCCAAAATGGTGTGTCTTATGGTCCAAATGCTTGGCCCCCGTGGCAGCCCGCTTGGCTTCCCGACAGCTCCCCCGAGCTGTCAGATGAGAGATGAGGTGACAGCCGCATCCCTCATCTGTAATGTACTGCTTCTACCAGCAAAGTGCTGATCATAGAAGCAGTACATCAGCATGCAATTAACAAAAAAAATAGATTGAATTAAGTTGATTGAACGAAAAATCTAGACGTTTATGGGGGCCTTTAGACAACCAAGCTTGGGTTAATCTTTTATTCTATTGATAGATCTCTCTTGTAAAAACCATAAGATTTTGGTTCTTTGGTTTTGGTTTATTTAGCATATCTGTAATTGGTAAAAACTTTCTTGTATAAAGCACCGGTACATCCCGATTTGATGTTATATTCTATACGAGTTGCAAGTTTTTAAGCATTTAAAATGGTTCACAGCTGACATGGTTTTCATATTCTGAATTTAGTACCTTATTTTTGGGGCCATAAGATGCCTATTTTCACCCCCAAAATTGTGTGTCTTATGGTCCGAATGCTTGGCCCCCATGGCCGTCCGCTTGGTTTCCTGCCAGCTCTCCCAAACTGTTAGATGAGAGATGAGGTGACAGCGACATCCCTCATCTGTAATGTACTGCTTCTACCAGCAGAGTGCTGCTTATAGAAGT
>CM070034.1:153663934-153676598 GCA_036250615.1 Ptychadena robeensis
CTGGGACCGGGACTGCGACTGTGAAGACGTGTCAAGGAGATTGATTGCTGTTGGAGGGGGGTTTGTGACAGTGTTGATGTCATTAGACCACACCCCTTCTCATTACAGAGATGCACATCACCTTATATGCTTAATTGGTAGTAGGCTTTCGAGCCTATACAGCTTGGAGTAAGACAACATGCATAAAGAGGATGATGTGGTCAAAAAACTCATTTGCATAATAATTCTGCACTCCCTGTATGTGTGTATGGCCAGCTTAAGGCTACTGCAATAAAAACAGCTTTGATGTGGGGCTAGTCTTTCCTGTATATACAAACAGAGAATATTTTACCATTGCTTAAAGTTTATGCCAACATCACAGTTATAAAGTTTATGAAGAGCAGCCTGTTAGCTAATGGCCTAACAAGCAAATATCCATACCTCCCACAAGTGAGACCCAGGGGTCTCACTAAGATGTGGGAGGTATAGATATTTGCTTGTTAGGCTGTTCACAATAGCACTGTGTTGTGTACCTAAAAATGTATCTTATCCAGAGAAATTTTTTTTTCAGTTTATCGGTCTTTAGACATGGTAGCTACATTAGCTTTCTTTTCTTAGGATTTTTCCATAAAATTTTTGTACTCACAATTGTACTGCAGTATTGTGAGCCTGTTAAGCTGGCCATACATGGGTAGATTCCTGTGCAATTGACCGGCGAGCAATTACAGCGTGGGCACATCAATTACCGTACGATGGGAACCGGTTTCCCGGTCCCCCGGGTCTCTCCTTTCCCCAGTCTGAGAAGCAGCCAGCCTGCACGCCCCCCTCTTCTAGCAAAGCTGGTCCCGAGCTGGCCCTGCCCTCTTCACACACACAGCCATAGCTGATTAGAGCCTGTGTGTGCAGTTTAGCTGTCAGCCCATCCATTACATTGGATGGTGACTTGCGGTCCCCATTCAATGTATTGCATTTCGGCCAAGGTTTTCCAACATGCATTAGATTTCCACCACCAAACCTTGTCATTTGGCTGATTCCTAACTTGTACAGTCTTACTGTAATTAAAGTGATTCTTTACCAGAGCTGAGAATAACATCTTTGTAATCGTTGTAATGGTGAGTCATTTATAATTTGGCTAAGACTATAAAATAGTTTAGACTGTTAAGCAAATTGAATTGCCACTATGGAAAACAATGTTTCCAGCGCAGCCTAGATTTTTGACTATTAAGTGTTTGCTAAAGCAATTTGTTTACACCGCAGCATTTTACAAAACACTCTTCTTGGAATGTTACAGATATTTTCTGTGAGTCAGGTCTCCTTTTTTTTTAGATCTCATATTAGACTGTGATGCAACTAATTTAAATAATTTTCTTAACAAAATAAAACATCTCCCCTTTTTCTTTGCATGTTTGACAATGAAACACCCTTTGCTTTTATTTTCTTTTTTTTTCTTTTGCTAAATAATCTCAAACGATTTAGGACTCAATTCAGATGGAAAATAAATACTTACATTGCAGAAAACTGCAGACTGCATTTACCTTTACTGAAGCAGAAATGTCAGGACTAGGACATGATTGAACTGGAGGAATCCATTCCATTACCCGAGCGGTGACCTATTTTATTTACTTAGCCAGTTATGTGAAGCATTAATACAAGCTATACAAATGCATTGTTGCTGCCATGATTAAAGGAAAGGAAATGACACTGATGTGATCCTGTAATATAGAGGTTCTTACAAGGATAAGCCTGCATTAAGAATAACGTAATATTTGGGAGCTGGCCATATGCTTCATTAGCACTTTCAGGAATTTAAGAGCAGATAAGAGGGATAGACATGTTCACGGGGTTATTATTCATACTTTAATTATTCTTATACCAATTTATTGATGGTTCTAATTTGCATGGAAAGACAAAAAAAGGCAAAATGAAAGATTTGTGTGCTTACTAGTACTGTCAAAGAAGAAAAAAGGAAAAGAAAAACATGTAACTTGACAATGCTTTCCCTATTCGAGATAGGTTGGAGCCCGGGGCCGGTAAGAGTGGGATGTTCTTCCTATCCTTGGTGATATGTAATCTTCTTTGAGGTTGGGAGGGTTCCCCAGTAAAGAAAAAAACTCTGTGCAAGGCACCACAAAACATGTCAATGTACTTTCAACTTTTGAATGACCAAATAAAAGAAGAACTCACCAAATGGGTGCCTTGCACAGAGCTTTTTTCTTTACTGGGGAACCCTACCAACCTCAAAGAAGATTAATAAAAAAAGGTTGATTCCTCTAACTCATTCAATCAGAATTGATGTCAGGGTGGGTGTATCTGAATTCCTTGTATATATTTTGAATCGATCGTTGTGGTCCATTGAACCTAAAAATTTACAAGTGTATTGCTCACTTTAGATGGTTTTTGACGTTCTAAACAAACTACAGACCAATGTGTTTCACCCCATACTGGGGCTTCCTCAGGAAATCTTTAGCTATAATTATATTGTTATGAATTTCCTATCTCTCTCATAGTATTCCGGCTAAAGATTTCCTGAGAATGCTCCGATATGGGGCGAAATGCAGCGGTCTGTAGTGGAATTTATGGATATGAGACGTGAGGGGATAGGTTTTATGGAATATTTTAAAACCTTATGGTGATGTGGTTTGCAATATGTACATAATTTAGTAATCATATGTAATAAAGATTGTTTTAGTTTGTGTAAAAAGAGTTGAGAGTATATTTTGTTCTGCGCAAGACGTTTGGTGCCTTTAAAGCCCCAAATTAGTTATGTTTTTTGTGGTTGGAAATAATATGGGCGATGAACCATTTCCAAGGTACAAAGGGGTGAACCATAAATGTATTTGTATTATTTCCCACACTGTTGAAACGTGGATCACATTTTGACAGCGGTTTATGCCAATGGCACAGCCTGCAATGCAGCTGTGTACACGGTGATTCTAAAAATGCATCCCATGGTGCTCAGACATTGGATTCCTCCAATCATTTCAGTGGAGCAATAATTGCAACACACTGCATTGTGTACTGTTTTGTGCAACGTGAAAGTCCTTCATTTTAGGCGGGCCGGTAAATGTACAATCAGCCATGAACAATGATATGCCACCTTTACAGACAGAAATGTATTTAAAATGCAGGACACATATTTTTTTATATCCTTTTTAGTACTTCATTACTGTCATTTTCATCAATAATTTCGGGGGCACAGAGCTGTATGAAGTGTAATAGTCAATCTTTGTTTACAACCAAGATATATTGGTGGCTTACAGACTAGCTTAATAGCTGATGGATAGTACTGCAAGTAAAATCAGAAGTGCCTGCAGATGTACTAAAACTACTGAAAATGTAGGGGAAAACAAGGGCAAACCTTTATATTGTGTCAATAAGTCTTACGGCAAAAGACATTTATTGGTGTTGTTGTGTCTCACTGCAGTAAACCTAAGAGATAGACCAACAGTGATATCACATGATTTGTTCTTACTTTCTGTCTTAAGTTCACAATAAGGATTGTCATTCGCAGGAGTTATATGTGGCTGTTTTACTTGCTGCATACAAATGACACGATTCTTACAGGGTTTAGTGTGCCGTACTGCTGCACAGTTTATTGCCCGGCAATTTCTTGCAGACGGGCATGACTGTAATTTAAATGCTAAGATTTTTAACTTCTCTGCTGCAGTCCTCATAAAGATGGCTTTATCAAATTTTTAAAGCTCATGCCTAATAAGTAGTTTAGGATTGTAAAAGATCACAGTACACTGCTGGGTGCACATATTAAAATGCATCCATTTGCCCCATTAATAGATAAGCAGTCATAAAATGCCAACAGCCACTTAAATCTATATCTGTGTTTTAATTTAAACAAATGGATGAGAAGCAATGCAGATAAAAAGCCAGAAAAGTAGTTACTTATTCTTTTATACACATGGAAGTAATTGTTATATTTTCCATCAAATATGTGCTATACTTTGGCCAGGTCCGTCCGCGAACAGGCAGATCGGACATTTAAAAATGTCAGATGTCCACCTGTTCACTGGAAGATTTAAATTTCCCATCACTTCAGGTACCTGGAACGCACAGTTCCCGGTTTCGATATCCGGACGTGACACTTCCAGTTTAAACCCGTTTTCTTTCACTAGAGATCGGCTCCTCTACCCGGTCTCTGGTGAAAGAATTCTTCTAATGGCTGGATCTTTCTGCTCCTGATTCGGCCAGCGCAAGAATAGTAACCTTCTTCCCGCCGGTGAACAGAGTGGGTTGGACACCCGTACCTTTCGCCAGGGGAAGAAAAAGGAACATGTTCGGCCATCACTAGTGAGGAGCCCTGTAACATTTGTGGACTTCGTTAAAGTTGTTTTTAGTAGTGGATCACTACAAATTTAAAAAGCAAATCATGTCTCATCAATTTCTCCAGATATCTAATGATTCTCCTGAATTACAGACATTCTATATGAACAAAAGTATTGCCACGCACCCCTTTATCATTGGATACAGATGTTCCACTTAGAGTCATTGTTACAGTGGTATACAATCAAGCACCTAGCCATCCAGTCTACATTTTCAAACATTTATTGGAAGAATAGAATCATATTGAAATTAATTTAAACATTGTACTGTCACCCTTGCAAGCCAGCTTGTTACATTTTGCATTGCTAGATATTCCATTGTCAGCTACAAATTGCATTATTGCAAAATGGAAGAGTTTAGGAATAACACAAACCCAGATATGAAGTAGCAACCCACATACCTTCAGAGAGCAGGGTCACCAAATGTTGATTCCATAAAAGTCACCAATGACCTGTTGACATTAATTGCGGAGTCCCAAACTTCATCTAGCTATAACAACAGCAGAAAAACTGCACATTGGGAGCTTCAGGGAATAGGTTTCTATGGCCAAGCTGTTGCATGGAACAACCAAGTACAATGAGGTGGTGAAAATGGTAGGAGAACATTGGCTACCAGACTCTATTGTGCTAACTGTAAAGTTTGGTGTAGGGGAAATATTGGTTATGACTAGTGATGAGCAGCATAGGCAATTTCTCTAATTGTTCACCAAATATTCAAAGTAAATTTACAAATTCGAGATCTCCTGTCCATTATAAAGGCATTTGTAATGTGTATTTGTTATTGCTAAAGCAATGTGTGTTGTCACAGAGACATAAAGTGTCAGAATGTGAAATTGCAGCTTCAGTGTAATCTGAAGTGTAAAAAATTGTGATTCAAATATTTGCACTCAACACTAGTTAGGAACCGTTTTAAGGAGTTCGGCTACACCCTTTAAATCCATTGAAGGAACATCTTAATATTTCCTTTTCCTTCTTTGCTTGTAACATTGTTGGAGCATTTTTAGGAAAGTCACTAGCATCACTAGGTTTGAAAACACCGGGTACAGAGAACTTGTGGTGTCATTCCATAATGGAGAAGTCTTTTTTTCTATTCCAGCATGACTACGCCCCATTGCACAAAGAATGGTTTATGAAGACGTTAGGTGATCATTTACTACTGATCATACAGAGCTGTTCTTTTAGTTCATCTGGTTGCCAACCTGTCTTGTTCCTTGTGGCTAAACAGTTTTAGCACCATGTAAGACGCTTATAAGATGTGTGACTTTAAATGATAAGTCCTCTTAACAGTAACCTTTTCTCTGCAAGTGCTACAGGCAACCTTCTGATTTACTGTACTGTCAAGATATTGTATATTTATGTCTTGAATACAGCTCGAGGTTTTATTTATGACACCCTGGCAGCAGAACAAGCTATACGGTATGAAACACTGTGAATTCAAAATAATAGAAAATTCACAACGTCATTACAGAGCCGAAATTCTAAGAAGTAGTGATAAAAGTAAACCAGGGAATGAAAACAAATTCATGAAATTGAATATTTGATTTGCTCTTACCGTAACATGCAAGGAAAAGGTTGGGTTTCAATATATATTTTTCCAAAGAACGTGTTTTCCTTAAATAGATTTTTTTAAAGAAAAGGTAGGAATTGTTTCTGTGTGTGCAGTGTCTGTAAACTGTCTCATCTGAATTTCAAGTATATACAAATAAATTTGAGGTTGAGTGTTGGAGGATTAGCAGACACACTGGTAATACCTGCAAATATTTTCCATTTTTTTTTTTCTACTTTGTGCAGAAAAGTAAGACTGAAAAGGTGCTGAAACAGTAATCTGAGATATTTTTCCATTACCAAATATAGCTTCGGTTTTCTGTAAAAATGCAATTATTTTAAAAGAAAAATCTCCATGTCCATAGAGCCTGAAATCTACCTCAAATGATAAATCTGAAAATAACTGCAGAATTATATCACACAGTTCATTGAAAAAGAACAATTCATTACAGCTGCCCGTTGTGCAGATGTCTATGGGAATAAGTTTAAGTACCTTGGAAGCAGCTGGATCCTAGAAGGGGAAAATAAAGTGTCCCTGCAATCAGTTAATAAAGACCGCTTACCTGCTGAACCAATAATTTCTAGTGCCATGAATAGCAGTTTCCCCTTTGTGAAAGCACGGGCTGTCTAAATTTCAAATAACTGATGGCTTATCTGTTTGAATCATTCATATCTCTAAGCAGTATGATTTGCTTACATAAGTGCCCTCTTTTAAAACTTTTTTTTTGCTACCCTTTATTTGCAGACAGCAGTTTTCCATGACAGATTTGTGTCTAATATAGAAAGCATATGTATGTGCACTTTTTCTGAACCGGTTTTATAATATAATCATAATGAAAACAAGTAAAATTACTACTTTATTAAAGTCAAGTTATGTGAGGAGGTCAGCCGGTCCGCTACAGAGGAGGAAGTGGAGCCTTTTGTTGAGAGGAGACAATGGGTAGAGGCAGACGTAAGTGAGGAGAGAGTAAACCGCTGGCTTGTAGAGGAAAGAGTGCAGAGCGTGCAGGGGGCTCCAAAACAAAACAACTTGGTGAGTGTTGGTAATCACTGTTTTGAGTGTGATCCCATGTGTTGTCCCAATTGCTATATTGCAGAGTGGACCAGTCCCTGACTACCAGTGAGATGTGCAGAGCTGGATTGGAACCCCGGAAGTGCCCCATTGGGACCAGGAATCCCCTGTACCAGAGACTCTTACCGACTGAAGCAGCAAGGGTGAACTTTATTTCACCTTTTATTACAGACTTCGGCCTAACCAATTTACATGTTTCCTGATTTCCATGATGCACCATTTTGATGTACATTTTATCCTTCACTGGCAAAATTTTTGGGATGATCAATAAAAAAAGATGAAAAATCTTTACCTGTAAGGAGATATTCCTGAATGTCCTTCATCATTTTTCTCCTTGCTACAAAATTGTTGCACCTGTAATCGCAATGTCAGTCAGTAGATGCTTTCGTTTTTCCATTTGCACACTAGTGACCATACTGCAGTCATACTACTAAAAAAAGTAGTGATAAAAGTAAACCAGGGTATGAAAACAAATTTATGAAATTGAATATTTGATATTCTCTCACCATAACATGCAAGGAAAAGGTTGGGTTTCAAAATATATCTTTCCAAATAAGTTGTTAATTTTTCAAAATAAGCAGTGACCATACTGCAGCTATTAAACATGGCAAAGACAAGAGCAGAGCAGGTAAGTATATTGTTTCAGGATTTTGTAGTGGCTATGAACCACTGGGACAGCTAAGAGGTAAGTAAAACATTTATTGAATTTGTTTTTAATTTTTTTTCAAAATATGAAGTGGTCCCTTCATTTCTTTAATTCCCTTGCTAAAAGGGAAATACACACAGATTTCCTTGCAATCTGTTTAAACTTGCTACCCGTTTACTGCAGGACAGCATGGGCTTCCCTGGAGAATGTTAGCATTTCCAAAAATGCACAGAAGTCATGCACTCAGAAGAAAAGTCCAAGTTTTCTTTATTGAATATAGTAACACGTACAAAACACCAACAAGCACCCTGGGATCACCTCTCCTCTGGCGTATTTCATGTGCCAGGATTTGAACCCAGTGATGCTTTTGTGTCTTGCTGCAGCTTTGTCTGCTGAGACACCTGAATGTTTGATTTAGTACCTTGGATACCTTGTATAAAGACACCTGCTTACTAAGTGCTCAAACCTTGAATGCTTGGTTGGCCCCTTCTATGTACTTCCAATAAAAGCCATATCCTGGCTCTGCTTCATTGCCAGATTGTTGTGCTCCCTGACAATATCTTGCTCCTTCTTGTGTTATTGAAATCATCATCTGTGTACTGACCCTTGACTTGTATTTTCCGACTACAATAGAGCTTGCTCCATTACTTACCTAATACCATTGGCTATTGACCTACGTGTGTTCCTGACTACTCTTCTGCTTTCTGCCTCTCAACTACCCCTGTTTGATCCTGGATAATATGTTTTCAAAATTTCTTGCCATGTGCTTGTTACACAGTTGATAAGATACACATTGGCCGTATCCTTCACTTGTGTTGTCTCATGACTTTTACTCTCTCTTGTTATGTTATGCTCCTTTAAGAATCTGTTTTTACATGTTATGAATTGTCCCATTCATCTTTCTATACAATACATTTTGATATGGGCAGCCACACATTTGGGGAAATTTTCTGCTGAGACAGCTGAATTGCCTTATACAGGTTAAAAAAAAAACCTCTTGGATATTCCATTGTGTCAATTTGACAAGGCTCTGTTTAACTAACCCCACAATTACCACACAGATATGTTAGGTACACTCTCTCAGTAATTACAGATTTATTGTCTGCCATAGATGAAACAGGACACCATTTGTAGACAATATACTGACTATTCTTCCCCCTTAATTTATAATGATGAGTAGCGATGGCCGAACTGTCTGCAAGGTGGGGAATTGGAAACTGCCCGCGAACAGGCAGACCGTGGACTGTTTCAAAAGTCCAATCCGCCTGTTGGTGGACGGACCTGCCCGAGGTTCGGCCATCACTAATTCTGTATATCTTTGTTGTCCAGAACAGCTGCTAGCTTTTATACTGTATCTGTTACAAGAAATAATATTTGGCAGTAAACATAAATGCTGAGTACTGGAAAACAGAAGCAGGTGTCTGAGCAGTGATATGTTACATGACAGAAGTACACTGGCTACCTTCCATTGACATGCTGTGGCCACCTAACCTTTCAATGTCTTGTTTCTACTAGTGCTTAGATGATGAAATAAATGCAAATCCAGGGTTGCACTCAATCCTTATTGAATTACCTTAATGGGATTGATTTAAGCCTATGGGGAATCTAAGGCTGGGAAAACGAATGCAGTAGTGAGGATTACAAAAATCCATCTTGTCAGTGAAATCACTATACAAACAGGTTGTCAGTGCTTCTATATTTCCAAACATATTTTCATCTCCCTTCCAATGTAAGACAAGACTTTTCTCAAGGTCAGCTTCAGCTCTGGTAGAGGCTTTCAGTCTCCTAAACGGCATTCATGGAATTTTTTGTTCAGTGACTGACAGAAATCCTGTATTTTTAATACTGTGGATGTTTCTTTTGAACCATTGCTCAGTATATTTATTCTGTAGTATTAATGCGGTTTCTTCAATAAGAAAGCTTTCTTATGCGCAAGCTCTTTTTAAGGATTTAAAGCTGAATGTTATATTTGCAATTACAGAAAGCCTAACTGTAACAATTTCTTAATCTTAAAAAAAAGAGGAACCATCACAATGGAAATATAACACATATGAACAATATTCCTTCTCTTTACTGTGACAGCTGTCAAGGGAGAGATATATTATGCACTATAGTCAATAGTCAGTTCTTGAAGTTGATATTTTGGAAGCAAGAAGAATAGGCAAGTGTAAAGCCTCCCATACCCGTTTAGATTTGTACCCGATTTACCCGGTTTAAAGTAATGGGATCGAACGTGAATCTACCAACATGATGGGATCACCATGCAATCAGGTGGGCACACCAGATTTTCTACCGCTCGGCGGGATCACGCACGTTGGTCAATTGGCCAAAAAAATGTATGGCTACCTTTAAAGAATTCTTTTATGGTGTGTATTTTGCACACAGGTGGAGGTGCTGGCCATATCGGGGCTTAATATTAAAGCTTGAGGAAAAAGACAGTTTATAAAAAGGCACATTTTAGGGTGCTGAAGCTGGCCAAGGATCTGTTGGGTGGGTTCCTTGGCCACCTGGTCCACATGCAGGATTTGGTGGAAGAAACCTGTGCAGGATGAAAAAGGTTTCCTATTTACCAAAGAAAGCTCTGTGCATCAGCTACAACCACTTAACACCAGGGAGAATTTTAGATTTTGGCTTCGACTGAGGGTTATGCTGAGCCATTACACTGTTGCTTGTTTTGTTCCTGTTAATTTCCCTAAATAAAGGCAGAGGGCTACCATTTTCCTGGAACCAGCTTAATCACATCATGCTTGCCAGGTGTATCACAGTCGTGAGTAGCGCTAGGCACTTACTATATATATATATATATATATATATATATATATATATATATATATATACACACAAGTTTCAAACGTTTAATATATCAAGAAGTCAATATTGTAATAAATATATAATATGTTTCCACTATCACTATCACCAAGAGAAGACTGCACACTAAATATCGCAAACCAAGTAAGAAGGAAATTAATCAGAAATGTGACAAGGACACCAAAATTACACTCGAGGAGGTGAGATGCAAAGATCCTTCTCGGAGATCGTAATATCAGCCCATATGAGCATTTTAGGTTGTACTCTAAAATAAAAGATTGGTTAGAAAGATTATTACATATAAAATATGAGAAAATAGATTTGGAGTTTGGCTACCAGCATGCGGGGACTCCCCAAACACAATGAGGTTTTTTGGTGAGTTAATTTTAAAAATCAACTTTTTTATCCATCAATGGAAATGTCATGTGGGTCACAAGCCTATCAGTTCCTATAGCTTTTACCACTGTAAATCATGATGTTAGTAGCATCATGCTGAGGAATGTTTTTCATCAGCAGCAGGGACCAAAAAACTGATTGGGGTTAAGGAAAGATGAATGACACTAAATATGAATTTGAGACTGGGATGGAGGTTCACCATCTAACAAGACAATGACCATGTACTGCTAAAACTACATGTAGGATGTAAATGTTTATAATTCCTTTATTTTGTGTCATCATGGACCATTAGATATCAAAGTTATTAAGAAAAAGAAAAACTTTCTTAAATACAGTGTAGTATATAGGATGATTAATATATAACCTAATGTAAGTTACTTTACTGAGGCATATTTCATTTTTCTTTTCTGTCATACTTGAATACTTCCATTGCTGCATTTGAAAATTTAACTATTTAAAAGAAAAAAATGTATGCTCAGCAATATATATATATATATATATATATATATATATATATATATATATATATTAACTGGAATAGATAGTTATGGCTTTTTTCCAAATTTACTATTTAACTGTGACCTGCTCATACTGGGCAACTATCCAAACCAATGATACAACTACCATTGCTATCTGCATCCTGATTAAATCAGGCATTAAATTGTTTCATCAATCCTAATTTGATTGACTTCCCACTGTCTCTACTGCTTAAGCAACAAAGAAATGATTATATGAAAAACAGAAGATAACCAAGCAAATGTGTGGGTGTTAGATACCCAACCCAGTTTATAACCTTCCAACTAACCTAACTAGCTAAGGGTGTTTATTTTTTTTAATGCATGTTACAACAACTTACCCAATCAAGCATTCACAATGATCAAAAATGTATTAATTTTACTAGATGAATTGTAAATAAAATGGTTGGGATTTGTAATTGTTTTATTATACCTAGGTGCTTTTCTGCCTATAATTTCCCCAAATAAGTCCTCAGAGTGCCATACTGTAACACATTTACTAAAAGTATTGCACATCTCTATTTCTTGTTATTTAGACCACCCTGTTCATTCCAATGTGTTTCTTTATGTGTTGACCAACCCCTGTTAAGTAACCTAAAGTCCCCCATACATGCAGCGATCTTGTCAGCCAGAGAAAAAGGAACATAGACGTTCTCAGGCGATCACGTTTTGGGCCACATGGATCGGATTTTGCGACAAATCAATTGCCGTAAACGCACTGCCAAATCACTTGCGGATCTATGCGTGTAAGGGGGGCTTTACACATTATATTGAAATGCCCAGTTTACACCTGTCCATTACATTGCCCATTTGTTTGCACTTTTTGCATGTTTAGGATTGTTACAACTAATATTAATGTCAATGGCAGGGCATAAAAAGGTATGTAGCATTTACTGCAACCTCTGCTCACTTACCTATTTTCATATTATGAGATATGAGTTCAAACAACGCATGCATGTGAAATGCATAAAAAATGCACAAAGATAAATCTTAAAAGAACATAAACTAAAGGTAGCCATAGACGCCTCGATTTGTCTGCGATCGATTCCTGATTCGATGATTCATGTCTATCGAGGAATCTGCAATTGATTGTTTTGAAATCGATGGCAAACTGATCTGGGGTTGATTTCGACAGGAGCCGATCCCCAAAAAGGTGGATTCCTCAAAATCGATCAATGGGTCAAACACACAGGAAAGAGAAAAATCGAAAAAAGGAAAATTGACCTGTGTATGGCTACTTTAACCTTCCTGATGGTCCCATCTCGTCCAGAGCTGACCTGTTAGTACTGCACTGGACGAGATGGGGCCAAACTCACCGATCTGCACTGCCCCAGTGGCTCTGATTCTGAACTGGCTTCTGAACGGAAGC
>CM070034.1:153676615-153707418 GCA_036250615.1 Ptychadena robeensis
CCCCCCCCCCCCCCCCCCCGGAGTGATGTGATGATGTCACATTGGGCGGCAGCAAGAGATTCAAAAGTAAATTGCATGAAAACAGTTTTCTAAGGAGAAAAATGTTTTCAGTGTGATTCCCCAGATGTGCCCCTGTGAAGTAAGCCCTCTCTCCCCTGGTGTGATTTCACCAGGTCCATCACACCAGGGGAGAGATTGTGCCAAAGGGATACAGTAATAACAAAGTAAGAACAAAACACAAAACACAAAACAATTGAATTAAAATGTTATTATAAACAAAGTATAAATATAAATACATACTGTTTTGAAATCTATCATACAAAAAAAGTATTTTGGAGATTTTTATCATTCAAATTATACCTTTTATAAATTTTTTATTTACATAATTTCAGACATAATTATATTCAGGATATCTACTAGACCCATGTACAGACATATTTTGGGAAGTTACAGGCCTACAACATAACAAAATAATTCAATTTAAATCTATGGTGTGATTTTGGTACAGAAATCTGGATCTCAGCAGAGCAGTAGGTAGGTTAATGGACATAAAACAGACCAAAAAAGTTATGGGAGGGCGTGAATCCAGCCATAGTTAAAAAATTCAAAAAAATCAAATAAGAAAAATCAGGACATTTGCCTTTACCTCTACTAAGTTTGTAGATTAGAAATATATTTGCAGCAGTAATGATAAATAAAGTTAAATAAAGACTTATAACTGCAAATAAAACGTGATTTTATAGACTCTCTTAAAAATCTATTGTATTTGCCTTTTCTAGAAAATTAAGTCTTTCATTTTGTAGGTACAAAAACCTGTCAGACTATTGAATTAAAATGTCTTTATTTAGCTGAGGGATTTAACAGTATGCCTGAAAAGTTTCAAAGGTCCTTTAAAGATTTCGATTGAAGAAGTAAAACACTGCCTCACTTCTAAATATACTTTTTCAATTGATGTAAAAAACATTCGAAGGGCAAGGGACCTATTGTGAACAGCTAGCAGGGCTTTGTTTTATTTCCACGAATGTATTAAAGCAGAAAACTCACATTTCTATTAAAGTCTATAAAAATTTGCTTCCGAGCTTCAATATCACTTCTAAACAAATCACTTTACCACATCATGAAACACTATTGTGTTAATTATTATTATAATGAAATGTGGAAAAAAAATTTTTTCATCATGTTGAATATTTTTGAAAACCATATACTAGTAAATCTAATGACTAAAATAGAAAATATAACCACTGATTCTAGAACATCTGGTTGTTTCTTTTCCCCCCTGATGGTGCCCCCAGAGGAGCGAAATGCAAACGGGATTCCACATCCATTGGTGCTACTGCATCACAGTGGTACCTGGGTCTTGTGAGGCACCAATAGCCATTGTACATATGGTCGTTGATACTATTTCAATATAGGGGTTGATGTGGGGTATTTTTTACTTTTTTGAATAAATAAAACATCAATAAAAACCAATGTTTTACCAATATCAACTTTGATTGGCATTTTAGACCTATATAAAGTTCTGGGGGCCAGCCACCCTACTTTTGCGACTAGCTCACCACTAATGTCCTGTGTTTTGTATTCTATAAGTATTCTATGGGATGAGGCTGCTTTTGGGTATAGTGCGTTCTTTTGAATATTTTGAAATACACTTACCCACTTACCCTAGAAAATATATGTGTCATGGGTGAAACACGAGAGTAGTGGACCCACCGTGCCACCAAACAAGCATAAACCAGGGCACAGAGTCTAAGGAGCTCCCGGTATTTACCAGAGCATTCTGCAAGGAATGGTGAAACTTTGCTGCAGGGAGCTCCCAGGTTGCGGTCCCTTAGCTACACTTACTTGGCAGCGGCTTACAGCCGAATATCGAAGGTGCGGTTTCAAGTCGACAGGCAGAGACGTAGTCAGACAGGCAGGGGTCGGTAATGATTAGGCGATAGAAGCAGAACCTGTGTGTCAGAGACATAAAGCACTCTTTGTTCAGGCAATGCCCTGTTGTCTCAGACTTCCTGATATACCCAGGTCAGGTGGTCTGGTTGGACAGGGCTTCAGGTGTGTGATAATGTCGCAGAGTTAGCAGGAGCCAAATCATGTGCCACGTTCTCTTCCACCAGCAGAGGGAGCCGATCTGCGAAAAATCCTGGTCCTCTAAGGTTAAGTAGACATAGTAGAACTGGTGGATGGCACCTCTGTGGTTGCAGATCGCTGGGTGACACGGCTATCTCTGACAATATGCCATTAATTGCAGGCGTGCGTTAAGACGTATTTTTCAACACCGTAATACATGAATAATCTTGATATTTAAAAACTACAAATTATATACAATACATTTGTAAATTTGTTATATACTAGGTAAAAATATTAATGTGGAACAGTATCCTCTTGCATATACCATCTAGGGATGGCAGCTTAAGCAATATTAAAATTTGCGTAATAGGCGATTTTGCGGCTGATCAACTGCCATGCACATTCATGACTATGGTGGATGCACACACCTGGACAGCTCAACCAGGATCGCACCACAAGTCGGACCACATAATGATCCGACTAGTGTCCCCATCCAAGGTAATGCCAGGCACACAAAGGCATTAGCTTTGAAAAAAAAGGGAAAAACCCCACCAGATTTCTAGTCCGCTAAACAGAAATAAACAATAGTGCCACTATACAACAATGGATTATGTGGACAAACAAAAGCTCAGGAAGTCTAGGTATGTGTCTAAAATGTCATTATTACCTTGTGGAAAGTGAACAAACTCCAAAGCTATAACAAAACTCCTTCCTTACATAAAGAAAGCCAACATGAAACAAATTTTGATGTAGCCTCCTGGCTGGCTTTTTACCTTGTCGCGGTAGCTGTCAATGATGGTCCTTCTGTCTTTTTCTAGTCACCAACAAGCTTTATAACCCTTCCTCTATACTACATTTTAGTTTAATAGCGGGGGGCTAGAGGGTGTTACTAGACACTGAACTTCTTGTTTCTCTTTAACTGTCATGAACATTGCTATCAATCTCTACGAAATGAGGTTATGTGACACATTACATGTTTTAACACATTTCATGCTTGTTGAAATGGTTTTCTTGGTATTTTTTGTTTCAATAGATTGAAAGATAGAGTATTGCAAGAGAAGATGTATCTGAGGTCTCAGTGAGGTCAGATGTTTTTTGTCTTACAAAACAAATAGATCTTAAGGTCAATGCAGATATCCCCATCTCCCACCCTCACCACTTCTTAAAAAACTTCAATGGTACTAGAGACGTCTTTCTGTGTAAATTGCTTAACCTTACATGGCAGAGGTGTTGAGTATATGATTAGGCACATTAGGCCTGTGCCTGCAGACTGAGACATAAAAAAAATCTTCTGTACAAGTATTTCTTATATCAGGAAATCTACAGTCATACAGTATAAGCTTATTTACATATTTCTGTTCTAGATGTTAGCCAGGTTAGTACCATGAGCAGAAGGATCTAAAGATAAAAGTTCATCTCCAATAAACTGCTGTTTACTTTTATCACAGTCTGTAGGACATAATGCAACATTAGATAATAGCCCAGAATATGAATTTTGTATAAATGTGTCTTGAAACCAGAATTGTATTAAGCCTTATGAAAGAATCTGAGACAACTGAAAGCTTGCTTCTTCAATGACTTCAGTAAGCCAAGAAAAGTTATCGCTTAAACTTAAAATAGGAACAAGGACACAAGGCACACAACCCAGTGCAACAAAGTAACTTACTGTAAATGGTAAAATAACGAAATGCAAAATACTCAAATTAAAAGAGGTTTGCAAGGATTGATCAGGGTCGTGTGCTTACCAGGATGATGTCACTTCCTGGTTACAGATGAGATCACTTTCTGGTTATAGGTGCTGGAGGACTCTATGGTTAATAAAGAGCGTCAGCTCTTTATTAACCATAGAGGGCAGTAAGTCTCTATATATATATATACACACAGGAGTACCCTGCCCTTCATTAGCATGCCCGAGCTGAGCTAACACAGCTTCTAGTGAGAAGGGGGAGGGGACTGGAGAGACCAAGGGGAGAGAATTACATTTTGAGAGCTGCACACCTACACACAACTTAAACACCCACCCCTCATACTACTCAATTTTACTATGTGACCTTTGCCCAGGCCCATACACCTACGGAGAGCCCTTCTGGCTACTGACATTACTGTAACTGTGTAATTGCTGCTGACGGCCGTGCACAACTATTTATTGTCTTTCTTAGTTTGTATCACTTAAACTTCAAACATGTTTAAAGCCTTGTAAGAGAAAGAGGCAGAAAAGAAGAATTTGTGGGTAAAAACAAAATAAACTCACACAAGCTAAAAAATTAACTGGCTGGTCTTCAACATACAACTTTTACGTATGAGTTAGAACCTCTGACCATTATACCACAGTAGACCATGATACTCAAATTTAGATTTGGATAATTTCGCGAAAATGTTGAATGCATTGATAAAGGAATGAATGAGCTTGGGACCATATGACTAGACTAGACTAAAATGTATAAAAGAAAAAACTAAAGTGTGAGGGTAATGGGCAGTACAAATGTGGAAAGGAGATGAATGAAGTTATTAGATCTTCAGACAGGAAATTAGGTGAATTCAAGCTGTGCAGGAAAATGGGACTTTTCACTGTATAGAGAGTGTGGAGTTCAAGTGATACAGTTTCTTGGCTAACTAAAGTCAACAGTATCACTTGAACTCCAAACTCTCTATACTTATCGATGGCTAACACAGTACAACACTCTACTATCACAGTAAAATAATTAGTTGAAAATGTTGGTAGGAGAGGTCCCATTTAAACATTTAAACTAGATGAGAGGAACCATGAATTGGATGCATATTGTAAATTATGATCTCTACTCCTCCTAGTTAAATGGTTTGTTCAACTGTGATAACCATTTCCATGTCTTATGACGGTACTATAAAGAAATAGAAATATTGCACTAGCCTTATTTATGTATTCAGGAGATGCACTACTCCTCTTCTTCTTTTATAAAGCTATTTTCTTGTATATAATTGGAAATTTAAAAAAAAATACTGCAGGGAAACTGCTACAGTATATCTCCGGGAAATGAAAACTGAAAATACATAAAAGAGAATGGCACTAGACTTTGGAATTTTACAGTCTGCAATGTGCAATCTAACCAGAATCTTAAGGGATATTATTAAGATGAAATCATTCACAAGGTATTTCATTTTATTCGTTATCATAATAATTATAATATATCATTTCTACACTACTTATCAAACTGTTCAAAATTAATCCACCATTAACCCAAATGGATTGGTAAATTTGGGATACATGTTGTAAGGCACTTGGCTGGCAATACCAATATTGTAGAGTCCCTAGACCCACCATGGCAAGACTGCCACTGTGAACTTGGGGGGTTCAAGGGGTTCACCTTCACCACACTAGAGTCCAGCAAAAGTTCCAAACCATTATTTATTGAGCCAACCAAACAACAAAAAGGCTTAATGGCAGTCTTTCATGTATACCCAAAACAGATACGCCAAAAATGGCGTCTTACAAGTTCTTGACATTGTGTCCCCGATCAACAGTCCTTGTAGTCCACAGGGGGAAGCGATCCAGCTTGTCCTTTATAGACATGTCTTTCAGCAAGACCATGAGTTCCCCCTGATGAGATCACCTGACCTCATTATATGGCTGCTGTGCAGCCCAAACCAACCCTTCTCCAGCATCCCAAGGGCTATCTTAAGGTGACCCAGCCCGAAAATGGGTGACACATATATCCCATTCAGGACCCATCCCTGGCGTCCTGTACACCACATATAAACTTCATTCATAATTACACATTGGATTTGGGTGTATCTGCATTTTGTCTATATATTATAGTATATTATTATAGTATATGTTGTTTGTACTGTAGATTCAGGGAAACCGTATTAGGGATAAAGTACACATGCTTCAAACTTAGCAGCAATTATAATGCCATATGCTTTCAGGAATTTTAATCACAATTTAAATTGTTGATTGAGTTTCTGTAATTAAATTACCTTTATCTATACTATGCTGTTGTCCTAAAAGTCGTTACCAAAGTTCCCTTAGCTGACTATCAGGGAAGCCCTATGCCAGTGGTGGGCAACTGAGTTGATATGGAGGGCCCTCGGAATCACTAAAGGGCCGCACATTACATTTTCAATCTATACTGACTTGTATAAGCATTTTATAATGAAAAAAGGACAGCATGCATAGCTAAAATACATTATTTTTCTTTTCAAATTAACAAAACGTATTTTAAATTATACTACACTGTAGTATAGTAGTGCTCATTTTGTGTCATGTGTACATATGCATGTGTTTATTTTTATGCAGCCCGGTAGTAAACCAAAGAACAGTAGTAATACTTTATACTTGTGGAAAGTATGCAGTGCTTCTAGCAGTCATCCTGATTGAATAAAGTTTGAAACATGAAATTGGGTAAAATGAATTAATCCCGGCAATCAGCTTGTTGATGGACCAGGACCACTTCCCACTGACCTCCAGAGTTGCTTTGTTCGTCGTTATCTGGTGAGATGGAAAAACTCCCAAAATTGTAGTCATTTTTTCCAATAAATAAATAAATGTTGTCCAAATTGCTGGATATATATAAAAAGGTCGGGGGAGTACTACAAAAAAAGAAAGTATTGCTCTATCATGTGCAGTTTTTGCATAAATTAAATTCAAAATTAAGTGTAAAAAGAAAACTACAAGCGCTGGACCGCTGGCGGGCCACGGGCCTCATTTTGGGCACCTATTCCCTATGCACTCTACCCCAAGCCCAGGTGGAGATGTTGTTTAACACTCACATGGTAATACTGGCTTGCTTGTAAAGTCCTGACACCCAGGGACTCTGAGTTTTAAGATGGAGTTGGAACCAGGACCAGGAGCAGGAACAGAAATCTATCTTTTATATACCTCCTCTGAGGACAACACCACTCCCATTCTGGGCATTAACAAGCACAGTACTGAGAAAAATACATGTTAACCCATTATTACCTTTCCACTATACTACACACCTTTAACAAAGTACGTCCCCATGTTTTAACAAGTTTTAAAAGCAATAATGTATTTACCCAAAACAATACACTTAATATGTAAAAATCTGAAGTGCAGTCAACGTATACCATCCACTTGGCTAAATATGATTTTAATCAACCCAATACCTTTTTGTAGGAAATAGAGATTTTTCCAAAATTCAACCATTTTGACGATTTTTTGTTAATTGCAAATTCCCTGAGCATGGTATCTTAACCAAACTTGTTGGAGATGTAAAGAAGGGGTGGGAATATACAACAAAAAAAGTATGACTCTAACACAAATAGTTTTTGAATAAATTAAGTTCAAAGTCAATTTAAAATTTCAAAAGTTGAAATTTCGACTTTAATTTTGAACTTAATTTATGCAGAATCTACTACATACGCTAGAGCATAACTTTTTTTTCCAATGTTACTAGTGATGGCCGAACCTCGGCCATGTTCGTCCGCGGACGGGCGGAGCGGACTTTTAAAAAAGTCCGCCGTCCGCCCGTTCGCGGATAGATTCAAATTCCCCGCTGCTAGGCGGGGAATTAGAATCGGAAAACCCGGATGTGACGTCAGTGACGTCACATCCGGCACCTGGAACGCATAGTTCCTGGTGTGCTTACCGGATGTGATGTCACTGACGTCACATCCGGGTGTTTGAGCTGGCTTTCCACTGAAAGACCAGGTTCTCTACCCGGTCTTCAGTGGAAACATTCTTCCTGCGGCGGGATCTCGCTGCGTATGATCCCACCGGAGGAAGAATAGAGGGCTCCTTCACGCCGGTGGACAGGGCGGGTCGAACACCCGTACTGTCCGCCGGCGGGAAGGAGGGCGAACATGCTTGTTCGCGGCCGAACTGTCCGCCTTGCGGGCAGTTCGGCCATCACTAAATGTTACCACAACCCTTCTTTACATCCCCAGCAATTTTGGTGATGATACCATGTTCGGGGGCTTTGCAATCAGCTCACAAAATCAGCAAGTAAAAAAATGTGACCATCTCTAGCAGTAAACACAATTTCAATAAAATTACAGGGGAACGCCTCATAAATTGGTTCATTACCCTTATATATTTTTACCTGCTTGAACCTGCACATTCACTCTACTGGATCTATGGAGGAGGACTTGTTAGATAGACTTATTTATATGAACTTTATATATAACTTACAATGCTTAACTCCTTTAAACCATTTTATACAGTTAAAATTGTTTAATATAATAAAATGTGGGTAATTGTAAGCATATGTTTTATCTCAACCCTATTGATTAAAATTTTGCTCATTCTGATCTCCATCCCTGCAATATATAATACTTCACGTCTTGTCTCTTTTGTTTACATCTACATTTAGATCTAAATCAAGACAAAACCTTAAGTGCAAATGTAGACTATTTACTTAATTAATGCAAAATCTAAATTCTGAATTTTTTCAATGTTCCAACAACCCTTCCCTGCATGATGATTGGTGATTATACCATAATTCCCAAATATAATGTGTGATGTACAGTAAATGAAAAAATATATATTTTCAGCAAATGACAAATAAAAAATTCTGTTGCTTAAAATGTTGATTGCAGCAGTTATTGCAAAACCCCTATTTTTTTTTATAAATAGTGCTATTTATACATTGAATTGAAAAATAGTTCCCCCAATGGACCCAAAATGGATATAAACTCTTGTCAGAATTAATCACAGAATATGTGAGGGTGTCCTTGTAGAAAATGCAGAAGAGGTTAGATTAAAAAATTAATGTACAGTGCACTCATTTATTATAATCATTTAAAGTAAAAATGAATTTCCCAAGCCATTATTTATCCTCCTCCTACCTTTTTTCCTGGAAGGCATTTCACCATTCTCCTATATAACAAGAAAATCGTAGCAAACATGTGTCACCTTGAAATCAGCAGAGCAAGCAATCAGCAAGCAAATACATTAAGAAAATAAATCAACCAATTCATAAGGTTAATTTCTTACAATTTAAACAAAATGTATATGGTTTTAAAAAATTCAAGGATTTTGTTTTCTA
Source organism: Ptychadena robeensis (assembly GCA_036250615.1). NCBI lineage: Eukaryota > Metazoa > Chordata > Amphibia > Anura > Ptychadenidae > Ptychadena > Ptychadena robeensis. The sequence goes on from CM070034.1 coordinate 153,685,666, forward strand.
TAAATGTACTTTGTCTATTTTTAATAACTCCTTTAAGTGGCCATAGACGGTTAGACTTGTAGCAAATTTTCCGCAGATCGACTGTTGTGCATGAGTTCGTCTGCCATAAAGTCACCCACAAATCTAACGCACCGACCTTAACTCAGGGCAGATATCAATCTAAAAAATTACAGACATGTCCGTAATTTTTTTAATTGATCTAACTACTTTGGATGGGGACACACAAAGGGTGCGCTGACGATTCTCGCACGGTCGATCTGCCGTGCATCGGCCCAGCATCAAGATGTCTATAGCCAGCTTTAGAGCATCAAGCGCAGTTGGAGTGTCCCAGATGAATACTTAAAAATAGTCATATTCCTCTTGATATTCCATTATTGCAGCCAGTGATAATGGAAATAGACACTGTAGAGCCAGTAAATGTTTAGAACCACTATATGTACAGATGAATTCCAGAGGAAGATGTAATTTGGGAAACAGATGATAGAACAATGATGGTAGGGAGGAAATCTACCACAAGTGTAGGCAAAGCAATGTTCTTGATCTGAATTTAACTTTTTGACACCATTGTTTTGCTACACATCAGGATGGATTGTGGTGTAGAGAAAATACAACAATATGCTTTTGCTTCATTATGCACTGACTGTAATGAATAATGACGATAATATGAACATCTTTGTACTGAATGACAGAATATGAGGTCTGTGACCAAAATAGCATTGGCATTAGCAATTTCATCTTAAAAATTGGTATACATGTGCTCCTGCAATGTTTGATATTAAATGGCAAGTAGCTTGCCAGTACATAAGCCCGTAATGAAACATGGCCCTCATAGAACCCCACTAAACACCTTTGGAATGACCTAGAGAAAGAGTGAGAGCAAAACCTTCTTTTCAAACATCATCGCCTGACCACACAAATGCTCTAGATCAGTGGTGGGCAACTGAGTTGATATGGTTGGCCACAAGTGCGGCCCTCTGCATCACTAAAGGGCCGCACATAACATTGATCCAGACTCCCCCCCCTGTCTACATATCTCAGCAGGCAGTCAAAACCCAACAGCACCTACCCCCCTCTCCTGCCCCTGGGTGCAGTGCTTATATGTAGACCTGGTTTCCCCAATCAACATTGACAATTTTACTGATGAAGGACAGCCAACGTTGATTGGGAATGCATTAGGTTTTGGGGGCTGCATTTGGAGGAACAATGGGGGCCGCCGAACAACACCCAAAGGGCCGCATGAGGCCCCCGGGCCACAGGTTGGGCACCTAGGCTCTAGATGGACAGGCAAAAAACTTATTACACACAGAAGTGTTTGAACTTCCAATATTTTTGTTTATCTAGTGTAGGCCGAAATATGAAAATGTAAGGTTAACTTTCCTACAGGTTATCAAAGCTTACATTAAAGGTTCAATATTATTAAACATAGTTACTCCCTTTCCAAGGCAATCTGTTGCGTTCATGCCAAACACTACAAATAGGACTTTTATATGAAGGTTTGACCGAAAACTTTTTAGACTCATTTTACAACGTCTTTCACAGAATGGCACGTTAACACAGCCTGAAAACCGGCCGCGGATGTCTAATGTCACGCCCGCCGGTCGGTCAGTTTTCGGGCTTTAGTGCCATAGACCTGCCATTTTCTAAACGACCCCCAAGAATCTGCACAGGTTTGCAGGTGCTGTGACGGGTCGTTTCTCCAGCTACTGCCAGAACGACTGCTCATTTCCCTGCCTGTAGCCGGAGAAACGACCTAAATTCAGCCTAAGAGCCTCCTTTTACTCAGCAATAATAAATACCATAGTAAGTAAAATTATTTCATGTGGTGAATAGTATAAGATATATGAAAAGACATATAAAACAAATATTCTGATACCATGCTCTTCTAGTTCACAATGCCCTTGAAGCTGACTCTGTTGTAATTGCTGTTGATAAAACATAGTTTAGTAAAGAGCACTCTGGCAACAATTAAAGGTTGTCTTTCTTGCTGAGGATTTTCAGTCAGATATAAAATACACAAGACACGTTGTCAAGGTGAGAAGAATTTGAATTTTCGTGATTGATTGCTTCCATTTCAGAATTAATGGTGTGTGCACTGTTTGGTCAGACTGGAAGAAGAGACATCTATCTCTTTTAGATTCCTGGTAACTAGAGCAAGACCTTTCTCTAAAACAAAGTTTATAACTTCACCTTTATGTACAAATACAGATCAAAATCTTAAAAGGAACATATCTTATGTTTTCATTGTTTGTTTAAATTGACAATATTTGACTATAGAAATGTAATATCATGAATGTAAGGTATTAACACCATTGGATGACATTTAATAGTGGTATAAAACATATATTTGTCAATTAAATCATTTGTATTGTAATGAGCTATTTTACAGGAGGCCCAATCCATATTGTGTTTGAAAAGGTGTCCAAAATGCAACCAGGGGACACCTCATGTTCCCGGCTTCAGGCATTTTTTGATGTTGGGTAAGCTGGAAACTGAATGCCCCCTTTGGGTCTCTGGCAGATTACCAGTCCCCAGTTTTCACTTTAAGCCATGCCCCCATTGGAATGGGAGAGATGATGCTTCTGCCTAAGGCTTTATGCACAAGATTAGTCACACAATCATATTAATAGTGATGGCCGAACAGCGGCCATGTCTGTTGGCGAACAGGCAGATCAGACTTTTAAAAAAGTCCGCCGTCTGCCTGTTCGCGGAGAACTTTAAATTACCCGCCTGTTGGCAGGGAATTTGAATGGGCACTGTACCTGAAATGACGCTGCAACCTCACTTCCGGTATATAAAATGCACAGTTCCTGGTTCCAAAGTTCCTGGCCCGTCCCCGGTACAGTGCAATGTAGAGACACCCGATCTCTAGTAAAAAATAATTCTTCCTCCGGTCGGACCGGGCATGCAAAGGTCTAGCCTGAGGAAGAAGAGCGAACATTCAATGTTCGCACTGAGCTGTCCGTCCAGTGGACAGTTCGGCCATCACTACATATTAACCAGAGGATGAAATAGAAGAATGGTTAAAAGACAAGCAAAGGTCAGTGAAGGCAACAGACAAGGGAAAATAAAACAATCCAAAGTCAAACATGAATAATCAATCTAGAAATAAGAGCAACCCATAACAGTTCAGACAAAATTACTCTTCAAAGGCACTGATCCAAAGAAGTGAGGACTATGTGTTACAGTCACTAATAGAGGATGTTACTAGGGATGGTCGAAAAATCGCAGTGTGAATTTTTAAGTAGAAATTTCGACTTTTTCGCCCAAAATTCGCATAGTCGAATTTTGATGGGGTCATTTCGACTTTTCACTGAAAAAGTCCAAAATCAGCCTGATATTTTGACAGAAATCGAAATTTCAACTTAAAAAAGAACTTTGCTTTTGATTTGCAGTGCCGCTATTTCGCGTGCGAATATCGCCATTTTGGTTAAAATTTTTGACTAAGAGTGATTGGAAAATTAGCATTGGCGAAAATTCACATGGTGCTAGCTAACTTTGTCAGCTTATTGCAAAGCCCCTTAAAATGGTATCCTCACAAAAATTGCTGGAGTTGTAGAGAAGGGTTGGGGAAACAGTTTTGCTCTAACATGTCAAGTTTGTGTATAAATTGGGTTTAAATCTCAGCTCTGATTGTAAAGCTCTGCTACTATGTACACTGATTCTTCTATTATAGCTCAAGCTCATACAGCAAATCCAAATTTTTGACCTTATGCGAATTTTAGGCTTTATGCGAATTTTGGAGTGTTTTATGCGAATATTTGGCGTTATGCGAATTTTCGACTTTAGAAATTTCGACTCGAAAAAAAGTCAAAATTTCGCAGTCGAATCAAAATTCAATTGGGAAACTCGAAATTTAAGTAGAATTGAATTTTATTCATTTCGACCATCTCTAGATGTTATAGTCACTTTGAGGATGTGTTTTACACTATTGTCTATTTAATGCAAATTTATACATTTAAAACTTATTTTAAAAACTTTTAAAGCAACTTTATCATTGGTTGACCTCAGCAGTGCGCTAGGGAGGTTAATCTACAAAGTAATTGAGCAGCAATTTCCCTCCACACTTGTACATCTGAGTATGTGACATACCAGTAGGGTTGGAGTAGAAGAGACAAGCCTACATTTTAACACAATTAGCCAAGGTTGTCAAAATTACAATACGTATCATGACAGGCGCTGGTCTGTGACAAAAACATTCAAACATCACTATATTATTTCAACATTTTGTTTCTTAACAGGATTGTGAAAGTGGAAAGTATTTGAATAGCTAACTGTCAATGGATCTCTTAGTATTAGTCTTAGTATTGACCTGGTAATACTTTAGGTATTTTCAGGTCTTGACAGCAAAAGAGCTATTGACTTAAGATCTCGGATATCAAGATAATGTGTGAAGAAGTTATCAGCGTAATGTTGTTACATGACACCTATGCTTTAAGATGCTTTTAGTGGTCATGGTTTTGTAAAGTAAATATTGTCAAAATTACAGTCCAATATCATATATCACTGGACTATAACCTAAATAAAGATATACAAATAAGGCAAATACAAATTTTTTATTTAACATTGAATAATGATATTCCTATTTCTACATATATATTTCAACACATATATTTTCAATTAAGTTTTTATTATTAAAAAGTCATAAGTAAATATGTTCTAATTTACATACAAATGTCATATTGTTAGGTCAATGAAATGTGATCCATAAGACGTTATGTGTAGATGTGTAGCCCTGTTCTATGGGGATATGAAATGGCCCCATTAATTCAAACTAGGGTGCTAAAGCTTCAACAAGATGAGAGCCTATACTCTGGCAAGTTAGCTGTAAAATACCTACAATGTTAGTGTCCAGATAATCACTGTAGCCATATGACCAGTGGAGATTCATGTGTATGTTCCTTTGTTCCCAGTGTATTCGACAGTATTAGAAATTACCCTGGATAAGGTCAGTTTCAAGATCATGTAAGCCCTGGAGGGTCATATCTTCAGGTCATTAGAGATGGTCAAATTTTTTTTAAAAATTCAACCATTTAGACAATTTGAGTATGGTATTATCATAAAACTTGCTGGAGATATAGAGAAGTGTTGGGGGTATACTGCAAAAAAAGTATGGCTCTAACACAAATAGTTTTTGCACAAATTAGTTCAAAGTCGATTCAAAATTTCGAAAATCTGAATTTCTACTTTAATTTTGAACTTAATTAATGAAAAAACTACATGTGCTCGAGCAAAACTTTTTTCCCCAAATGTTTCCACAGCCCTTCTCTACATCTCAAGCAATCTTGGTGATAATTCAATTTTCAAAGGCTTTGCAATCAGCTCACAAAGTCAAAAAAAATTCGACCATATCTACATGATCTGCATCTGCACAAGAAAAATAATTACTATTAGAACATGCTTATTTTTTTTAAATAACAGTATGGTAAATGAAGTGCTGAATTTAAACATTAACATGTACTAAAGTCAATCTGCATATTATTTGCCAGGCCAGTGTCTGAAAAAAAATGCAAACCAAAAACTGTGAAGTGGGACCAGACTGAGGAAAAACAAGATACCATTTTAGGCACTGTAGTGGGGTGCAGTTATTGCTAAAGTATTGGGGTTGAAAAACTAAAGCTGCACTAACATGGTTGCTTTTCAGGTGGCTAAAAACATCACAGCCCTCGCAACTCGCTGTCCATTTAAGTAGGCTCCGGCACACTGGGGGTGGGGTGAAGTTGTTTTAGAGAAGCTATTTGTAGACAGCTGTTTTTCAGAGTATTATAAAATGTGTCAGTTTCTAATTTATAAATTCATAATATCATGATGTAACTTTCATCGATAAATTAATGATATTGGAAAATTTTCAAATGAAAAATGTTGGTGGTGTGGTCACTGATGCAAATGGTACTTCTAATTATTGAATCCATTTTATCTTAATTTCCTTTGAAAATAAAGATATTTTATTATGTAAATATTTTATGGGCGATACTGTACATTTAAATTGCACATATCATATATTAATAATATTTAATTATTTTATAAATGCAACAAAATTAGATTAAAAAAAGTACATTACTGTTGCTAGATCGCGATAGTTACTTTTTTCTCCTAGTGATGTAACCAAGTGATGACATGATTTTAGGCAAGTTGTATACAATTATTGAATCCTTGAACAAAATTATATAACGGTTAAAAAACTGTAACAAGCTCAACAATAACCTTACTGCACTTTTGATAATAGTTTTTCAAATTATGCATAATTATACCGATGGTAATAGCTTCTTTCTTGTTTTATATGGTGTGCCCTGATATTTTGGCACTTTTTTTATAATTCTATAGTAACAAATGACTGCCTTGTTTGTGAGTACTGTATGTCACATGCTAATCATTTTAGACATTAAGTAATCAGAGCTAACAAACTAAACATTCAATTTATTCAGTTAGTACATATTCCAAGCTTGATATATATCACTGTAGAGTAAATTATTGTCAGAGGTTTTTCTAATTGTAATTTTTGTTCTACTCTTGTATTGTATTTATCTTTTTTATCTAGACTTTATTAAGTGAAAAAAAACCCCAAAAAGAAAAATTACAATTGTAAATCAAGAGCCAGTCATCAATCAAATACCTTTACTTTAGAAATTGATGCTAATTAGATATTAAGAAAGTCCATTTCCATCACCTACCGTATTTTTCGCCGTATAAGACGCACTTTTTCACCCCCAAAATTGGTTACAAAAAGTGCCTGCATCTTATACGCCGAAAGCGCGACCCCCGCGGCCACTTGCCAGCTCTCCTGGCACGGAGATTAGCCGGGGAGCTGGAGGAGCTGTCAGATGTGAGATGCTGGCCAATGTCCGGCTCTCCCATTTGAACTGTGTATTTGCCTATGCCAGCAGAAAGTTTTGCTGTCATAGGCAATGAAGAGAGAGTTATAGATGATCATCTCTACCTCTCTCTTCTGTCCGTGGGAACTGGAATCACTCCCCACGGACAGGAGAGGAGAGGAAAAAAAAACTGGGAACACAGACATTCTGTATGTAAATTTCTGAAGTTTAGTGTTCTTATTTGCTAAACATTTTTTTCAAATCCACTGAGTGTATACTAATATACTAAGGAGTTTTCTGTACTTGCAGGGTCTTGACCTGGTTAGAGCTAATACATAGGAAAGGTGTTATGTACTTACCCCTCTCCCACCAATCCAAATATTATACAGATAACCTTAATTTAAATAAACATACTAGCAATGTTTTGGAATTATTAAGGCCAAGCTTTGATACGTTTCCAAGTAATAAAAAAAAACATAAAATACAGTAGAAACTTTAAAGGAAAGGTCACTGACCATGCCACTGTAATAATTCACCAAAGACTGCAATATAATAACCAATCAATGACATCACTTTTAAATGATAGAGACTGTTAATCAGCCAATATGATAATAATTACCCTAATTATCCAATCCATCACAGGCACTGCCACTGTCATGAAAAATACAAATGCAACCTAAACAGCAAAACATAACTTTACAAATCAGATTCCCGTAGTGTTAGAAAAGCCCTAACACCAGATTAAGGTCCTGGAAGACCGGCTATGGGTAAGGTTTAAAGGCACAACATAAACAACATAGATAATCTATAAAAGGTCTTTATTGTGGTGGACCTGAATACAAAATGGGTATTAATAAATTGATAAAAACTTTCACCCTTTCAACATCGAAAAGAGTGTTGTAATGAGATGATTTTACAAGGCAACGGTGTACATCGAGATACAGATATCAATTAAACAAAGCTCCGATCTGTGATACAGGGTTCATACAATCACAATGTTTACTGATTGAACAGGTCGGTCTAGTGATACATGGCAGCTCCGACGCGTTTTGTCCTGTGTTTCAGGACTCATCAGGGAGATTGTTTCACTATAATCTAAACATATTAAAATTAATATCATTTGCACAGATTCACAGTATATAACAAAATACATTCTAAGCGTTCTGAGCATGTCATTCATAACGTTGTTCGTTCAATACTTCTGTGTCTAAGTACATGTTGTTGTCACAGCTTTTGTTGTATTTACATCTAAATACATATTTATTCAATTACTATTCGAGCTGTCTTTTCCATAACCAAGTCAATACTTATTTCATTAAATTACAGTGTGCATATCAATCTCACCGTGGTTACTACTGTTATAGATTAGTATCCTAAATAATGGTATAGCTCTTTTAAGAAAAACCTTCTAGGTTAAAATTATCAATATTTAAAAACTATTGTCATCAGTACTCACATAGTTGTATCTCTTGTACTGTTCAAGATCGGCAGACGAGACGACTAAGCAGACGCTGTCACAAAGGGTGCCCCTTCTTGTCCAAGGCTATCCCCCAGTTAGGGACCCTCTCTGCGTGCACCCAGCCTGCACTAGGCTGGGAATGTACTACACCCTGACAGGGCTTGCAGGGAGAGTTAGCGGCCAACAGGCTGATCTGAGCTAGAGTAACTATCCCAGGTCAGCTGACTCTAACATCTCCAACCTCCTCCCCCACAAGTCAGACAGAGATCAGATGGAATTAGGATCTTACCGCTGTGTGCTGTGTGGGTAGGTAACACGGCGTGGAGCACGTATCCCCTAGGGACTAAAAGAGAAGATCCAGCTCGCCCCGGGGTCCAGGTGGTCTATCACAACGTGCTCCACGGTTGAAGGATGGACTCAGTCTGCTCCGGTCCCAGAGACAACGCTGTCCCACCCAAAGTCCTGTGCCGCCATACATACTCCCCGCAATCACGCCGAGAGAGCCAACAGCTGGGGGATTCCCAGCTCTCCCCCCCTCTCGTCACTGAGGGGCGGGGAGGCCAGGCAGCCACCATCCAATCGGCTCCGTCGGCGTGCCTGGGGTGGGCATCTCACTTGTTGTTGACGCCCATGTGTCCCGGGTCCCGCATCAGCCGACAGTAGGAGGGAGGTGAGGCCGCCCACGGAGCCACCCAAAGAGCCCTACGTCACCATTGTGTGGCAGGGCGTGGGCATGGCAAACACCGGCAACATCGCCGTCCTACAACAATGGAAATCGGCGAGGCTCGGTGGTTCCCTGGATGTTACCGGGCTCCATGGAGGCTACACCCTACTCCCCCGGCCGGTCCACAGCCAGACCCTCAAACACAGAAGGCGCAACCCAGGAAGGAGTCGGAGACCCTGAGCGGTACCTCCTGACTCCCTCCCACAGTGCCCCTCACCCCCGTAGCCAGTCCGCCTTGGATACGGCGGGCCAATTGGGGCAGGGGTCCCCTGATGGGAAGGGAAGGTGCCCGTCAATCCCTGCAGGGGCAGGGGGTGTCTCCCCAACTGGGAGGGACAGACCATCGGATCTAGTGGGCCCCATCCCGTGTGCAGGTTGTCATCTACCTGTCCTCACATCTACCGATCCCCAACAATCACTGGATCACAGGGGTACAGTCATGCATAGCTGTAAATACATAGAGGGAATCGATGAGTTAAGTGAAAAAGAGAAGAAAAAAGATTTTTTTGTTGTTAAAAAGACTGTCCGAATCGTCATGTAGACTATGATTAATTAGTTCCAGACGTATAGTCACTAATTTGGTAATGTCGAGTACTATGCAACAAACGAGCCGTATTATCAGAGTCATATTCCTATCCCAGTGGGTCAAGTGGATCTACAGATCGATTACTCATATGGCCTATCCGTGTTGGAAATTCAACCGGGTAACTCCATTTCTGATAGAATGGGGGAAGTGGTTGTTATCTTCCTAGCCGGTATCACAGTTAAATTATTTTAAGTTGTTTTGTATCATTAGGTAAATCCTGTTTTTCAGATTTTTGAAGCTCGGGGGACTGTCAGGAAGTTGATTATGTTTATTTAGAGTCCCTAGTCATCTACTCTATTCATACGGGGCCAAAGGCACGGTAATGTAGCCATCCTCAAGAATTAATCAGGTTTTACTCCAAAAATGGTTTGTAAGAAATGGCTTCATTGAGTCCCGGAGATTTTGTTGCTCCTAGTTTAAAGATCCATCGCTGCTCTAACCTGAGTAGATGGTTGTCACTACATCTACCCCGTAGGGAGGGGGGTATGTGTGCTAATACGTAAAACTGTATGCCAGTAGCATCATAACTGTGGTGCAGCCCAACATGTCTGGGTATGGGGAGGGTTAGATTGCCGTTACGAATTTCTTTGACGTGTTCGCGAACGGAATTCGCGTTTCGTCTTGCCAATGTAGAACGAACCGCAGGGGCAAACCATCAGGTAAACCACTGCGGTCGTTCTACATGTGGCGGCAAATCTAAGTTTGTGGTGGGTACCGTTGGGTAAGGACAACGTGGGACCCTCCCCAACCCAGACACACTGGTTGCAAGTTCCACATTTCTTAAGTCCCCATATTTGGGGATGCAAGTCTCTGCGTGAATGGTGACTCTGGACGAGTTGGTCCCTAATAGACTGAGATCTTTGGTATGTGATGCTCGGTGTTTCATCAATGAATTTCCCTACTACCTCATCGGTATTCAATAAAGGCCAAAATTGTTCCAGCACTTTCCTCACAGTATGTTGTTCATTATATGTGAGGATCACTCTAGTGGTAGACTGATCGTTTGTTTTGGGTGTTCGAGAAGCTAGTAGGTCCGACCTATTCAGGGCTTTTGTCCGTTGGTAGGCCTTTTTCAACACTGTACGACTGTACCCTCTGGCTAATAGTCGTTCTTTGAGATTGGAGGCTTGTACTTCAAATTGTTGGGAGGAGGAACAATTCCTCCGTACCCTCAAGTATTGGCTGTAAGGGATTGTGTTTACAAGAGGTCGCGGATGAGCACTGGTGGAGTGGAGTAAGGTGTTTCCCGCTGTTGCCTTTCGGTAAAGCGTGGAGTCCACCCTGTTCTTGTCATAAATAGATAGTTCTACGTCTAGGAAGGATAGCTTATCCCCTGGTAGGTCCAGTGTGAACTTAAGGTTCCACTGGTTAATTTGTAACTGGTCAATAAATTCTGACAGGAGTTCCCGGGGTCCCTGCCATATGATTAAAATGTCATCAATGTACCTCTTCCAGAGGAACACGTGAGGCCCGTAGGTCCAGTTCTGTTCCTTTGCCTAAGCCCACTAGAGTTTTTAGCAGAAGATCTACCTCGTCTTGATGCTAGCAGTAATTCCCCTTCCTTGTCAGGTGCCCATCCTTCCAGCTCTATTTAAGGACACCTGAGGCAACAGGAAGTAAAAGCCCCTGTACACTTTACAATCTTACCATACAATTTCTGTACAATCAACTTTTCTTCTACCAAAACCATGTAATGGGGGGACCTTTGTAATCCTTCCAATCACTATGTATTCTATCAGGAAGGACACTATACTACATACTTGTTGGTATGTAGTATAATTGTAATTGTATGGAGCAATCTAAGGGTGTGTGTGTGGGGGGGGTTAAGAAGGTGTTCATTTCCAGGTTACTATGCATGTTATACTAACTCTTTGGTTCCCTGGCTTCAGACCCTTTGTCTCCCTCAGTAATTGTCCGATAATTGTCAATGGCTTGGTAATTGTCAATGGCTGCAACCTGGGTATTGTCTGCAACAAAGTCCATTCCCCCTTGATGGGTGCTCTGGGGAACTCTGCGCCTCAGATTGCGTTGTGAGATTCAAATGTAAATTGCACTAAAACAGTTTTCTATGTAGTGCCCTTTGAAGTTAACCCTCCCCTGGTGTGGTTATCACACCAAAGGAGAGAAGGAGTCAAATGGAATTGTACTGGATACAGTGATAACTGTATCCAATACAATTCAAAGTAAAAAAAACACAAAACACATTTCCAATTGTAATAATTGTAATTTATATTAAATTTTATTAGAAACCAAACATAAATATAAATACATACTGTTTTGAAATCTATCATACAAAATAAGTATTTAAAAGATGTTATCATTCAAATTATACCTTTTATTATTATTTATTTTTAAATGTAATTTTTTTTTACATAATAGTATGTTTCAAACATTATTATATTCAAGATGTCTATTAGACCCTTGTACGGACATATTTTGGGAAGTTACAGGCCTACAACATAAAAAAATTTCCATTTAAGTCTATGGTGCGCTATTGGTACAGAAATCTGCACTTTAGCAGTGCGCTAGGGAGGTTAATAAAGATTGTATTATGTATATTTAAGTAATGACTCAATTTATGATTTACTTTATTGGCCTAAAAAAGACCCACTTAGAAATTGGCGACCTCTGGATGGTAGAAGGAATATCCCCCAATATAAACGATTGGACCCTGATTAATACACTTCACGTGTGAGATATATATTTTCCCTCCCATTTTTCTTGTGTCTTGATTCCACCTGTTGCCACAGTTCATTTATTGGTTGCAAAATGGGTAAAGTGAAAACACTTAACATGTTTAAGATGCAACTAACCTCATATAAATGAGAATATTTAGATTCTGCCCATGTTGGTTACATCTTTCTCATATTGTAATTGTTGTGATTTCTAATGATGTTTCATTGTTGTTTATCTATTGAAATTGTGTACAGATTACTACAAAGATGGCAAAAAATTCAATTGTCGACGCAAATTTGACATAAAAAAAATCTAAACAACCTCTCTGTCAGGATCCAAACCCAGGGACGCTCCGGTGTCTGGCTGCAGCTCTATCGCATGAGCCACCGGAATGTTTGTTCAGTACCTTGTCCAATACCTTATACAAAGGCACCTTCTTACCTAGTACTCATTGAACCCTGAACCCTTAGTCCCTCCCATGGACTTCCTATAAAAGCCAGGTCCTTGCTTAGCTTCAATGCCAGATTATTGTGCTTCCAGCCAGTGTCTAGCTTCCTGTTTATCCCTGTTCCTGCTTATGATCATCTTCGTGTACCGACCCTTGCTTTGACAACCCGACAACTCTTTATCTTGCTCCTTTGTGACTCGACACCACTGGCTTTAGACCCACACTTGTTTTTGACCACACTCCTGCTTGCTCCCTCTCGATACCTGTTAATCCTGCCATTACTGTTTCAGCTACTGGACTCCAAGCCTGACCGCAGATCGTTACATTCTCTTAGACCTCTTAAATAGAGAATGATAAAAAAAAAAATTTGTCAAGAGCCAAAAAACTTGCACTTTGTAAACGTATTTAAAAAAAAAAAGTAGTATCAACCTCATACACATGAATGTTACAAAGTGCTTTGAGAAGAGCCAGAAAAATGCAATTTTGCAACTGTATCTCACTTAAACAAGTATTGTCATGTCAACATTATACACATGAGTAGAGAAGGACACGTTTTGAACAACAAAATTGAACAAGGCAAATTTTGTATACTATGCACAGAAAACTCCTGAAGAAGCAGATACCACGAAATGCGTTGGGTAGTGCAATATCTTGTAATCTTACTGTTTATACAGGGATATGTATATGTTTTGTACTGTACTGTACTGTACCCTGCATATGGCGCATATCTTGTAAATGTACAGATGCTTTTAATAAAATTAATTACAAATGTAATACTGTTGCCATGAAAGTCACCTTGTCCCTTTTGAGAGATTCTCTGGGAAAACAATGTTTTCATTTTTCTTTTATATTAAATTGGGATGTTGGCAAGTACTTATGGTAGGATGGTTTACTATGTTTGTTTATCTGATCCACTGGAAGGATGGATTTGTTAAATGTTTATTATAGTGACAGATTGCATCAGATATTTATTTTTTAGTTTACTCATAGTTTCACTTTAAGTACTTAATTGCATGAAAATGCAAAAACTTTTTTTTTTATTATTATTCTTTCTGTACATCGGTCAAAATTTGTTAAAGCAATATATGTTATAGCAAAGCTTTATAGCAAAGCTTTGCTAGAACATATGCAAATAATTCTCAGTTTTGTGTTCTCAATATGTTAGTTTATCCTTTTTCTTGTGGAAAATATGTTGCCTGTTGCTTAGATTATTGTAGGCAACCACTTGAAAGTGAGATATATACATAGCTGTCAATTTCGCCGGCCGGTTATACGGGATGTGACGTCACTTCTGGTTTTCGGACAGGCTCTTCCGCGTTCCAGATACTGGAAGTGATGTCAGTGAGGTATCGGGAGATTAAAGTCCCCTCCCTCCTATTTATTTCCTACCTTACTTATAGGAGGGAGAGGGTGTTACTCTCCCTAGTAATGCCCCACTACACACATCATCTGCATAAGCAAGGTGGAAACTTAGGAGGAAGAGTAACACCGCCTCCCTCCGAAAGTAGACCGATTAAGAAATTCTGGGATTCTGTGAAATCAGTATTTGGCCGGGAAAGCCACATAAAAAACGTGACTTTCCTGACCAAAATATGAGGGTTGACAGGTATAGATATAAACTTTTAAAAAAAGTAAAAAGGTTTCCTCCTGCAGCTTAGAAATGAAAAACAGACATATGCAGTACCCACCAATCACTAATTTGAACCACAACAAATTTAAGAAAAAGTTCAAATCTGGTATAATTAAAAACATTCATGTATTTGAATAAATATTGGTAGATGATAACTTGAAATGTTGTTAAAGAATATAGTTGCAGTGGAATTTTCAATTATCTGTTCAATATTTGTGTAGCATGTCTTCCTCTATAGAAATGTATGTCTATCCATAAACCAAAGAAACGCTTAATCAGGTCAGCAGGTTTCCCTGGTCCTGTAAGAATTGCCGGAGCTCTTTGTACAATAAAAAGCAGTAACCGACACATCAAAGGCTTTTTTGGCATCAGTGCTCGAACACATTACACTTTAGCTTCCATAATACCTCTGAGGCTTTGTGAGTAGCATTACAATCAAACTGGCTGGTTGCAGTAGTGGGGTTTGAAAATTACATTGAATGTTTTTTTTTCTTTAGCGTGAAGGAAAGGCTTAGTGCTTCATTTAGAGTGACCTTGAAGAAGGATTGGTGTCTCCTTGCGTGTAGTTAATGCATGGGTTTAAAATATTGAAGCACATTTCATGTTTACTAAAACCCAGTAAGTATTGGCACACATTAATGAGCTTTGTTTTTTTTTATAAGACTGTGTCCCAATTTGTAATTTGCACATATCTTAATAATACAGCCATTTTGGTACTATTTAAGGGATTATTTTCATGGAGGTGAACAGTCATATGCTTGCTTAGCCGCTGCTGATTACAAAAAAGACTAATTGAGAATCAAGACAAAACAACGCAACATAGCTGTCTAAAGATTGCATTAATCCTTTTAAACAATCAGACCTGATTATCAGAAAGGATTTTTAGCCTATGGTCTAGCATGGTATAGTTTTAGCAGTTCCTTGTTTTAGTGTTTCACAATACTAAAAAAAATATACTTGCCTAATGCCTAACTTGCCTTAACTCTCAGCAATTCCCATTTTCAGTGCTCGAATGTGTTTTATTTGTTGCCAATTTGTCTATTCCTGCAGTACCATGAACGGTTACTAGATGGTGCTGGATGTTTTGAATGCCCAAAACAGATTGCTTGGGAATGGAGCATCTTTAGGACAGTGATGTCTCCCTTCCCATGTCTCTTTGCACCTTACAGAAGGTAATTGCATGTACAATGTGTGACACAAAAGGAACAATCTTTAAAACTTAATCTGTTCAGACTTCTCAGAATCTGCACGGATGATCAGTATGTTAAGCAGCTGTAGCAGTGTATCATGTTCTACAGCAACATTTATTAAGTATTCATTTCTTGAGATGCAGTTTTGTGTATAGTGTTTTATATATTAATGTATGTGATTTTTTTCAACAACAATATTATTTTTAAAATATTCTAATATATTATATTCTTCTTTTCTCAGGTGAGTTGTTAGGCTTGTCAGTGCTCATTACCAGAGCTTAAAATGTCACTGACTTTTGAAAGTGGTTATATTTTTACCATACATGATGCAAATTAGAAGCTTAAGAAGTGAAAAGAAGAAGAGAATGATACATTAGGAAAAATGTTCTGGATCACACAGGTATGTTGTTTGTGTGTTTCTGCCATACCGTAGATGGCAGGGTCAATGTGCATTGCTTACCCAAGAAAAAAGGTGGCAGCAGAATGACCTATAGTAATAAGGCAAGTGACAGGAGACAAAGTGTGATACTTTGAGCAATGCTGTTGAGAAACCAAGAGACCTTTCATTGTTGTAGATATCACTTGTACCACCTACATAACAATTGTTGCATACCCCCTAAGCTTTATAATGACAATAGAATGTTGAATCTGGTATCCCTCAGTGCCCTCTGTAACTGCTCCTTGGTCATTTCCCTTTAATGGATCATACACCAGGGGTACACATTACATCAGTGCACTAATCACTATGAATATTCCTGCACTTTGTTGACTTTATTTCAACACATATCCAATGTACCGTAAATACTCGAGTATAAGCCGACCCGAGTATAAGCTAAGGTACCTAATTTTATCTACAAAAACTGGAAAAACTTATTGACTCGGGTATAAGCCGAGGGTGGGAAATGCAGTCAGATAGTGGAGTTTTCTAAATGAGAAAATATAGAGAAAGCACCATTGCCCCTAGAAATTAATCAACCAGGATTAATCTTAGTGCCACATCATCAATAAATTTAAGAGAACACAGGGTTATTAATATAACAGGATGGGTTTTGCAAGGCAATTCTTATTTTTTAATCATAGGCTATGGAGTGTTGTATCTGTACTAGTAACTGGCCACCAGGTGGCAGTGTGGAGTTTGTTGATATCTATCAGCTGTTAGTCGGGAAGCCACAGAGCTTACAGGAGCTCAGAGAGATCACAGAAGATCTACCAAAGAGGGAAGCTGCCTGTCTGAAGCATTCAGCATGGAAATTCAGGTGGCGTGAGTGTGCCCCTGTAGCTGACTAGAGTATAAGCAGAGAGGAGCACTTTCTGCCAATTTTTTGGGCTGAAAAACTCAGCTTATACACAGCTTATTCTTACAGGAGAGGGTAATAGTTTGTCACAGGATTAGGTCCACATGATTATACATGGATAAAAATAAAAAAATCTGCAGAACATGACAGAAAGTTATAATTTGTTTTGACTTAATAAAAAAATATGTTTAGATGTATTCAAATAAAGCATGCCTTGACAGAGAGACACCAAGGAACATACGGCATGTAAAATGAAAAGGTTTAATAAAACATTATAATGAGGAAGAGCCATTAATAAATCAAGTCATTGACCTTTTCTTTAAAATTTCATTTAAGTGAAGTACAAAATCTAAGTAAGATAACGAGTTCAGTGGGACTTGTCATGTGTCTTGGTCTAGTGAAAGTCACTCTTTTTTATGAAGCTTTTATATTAAAGAAAAGATAGAGCATGAAGAC
This sequence comes from Ptychadena robeensis, assembly GCA_036250615.1. NCBI lineage: Eukaryota > Metazoa > Chordata > Amphibia > Anura > Ptychadenidae > Ptychadena > Ptychadena robeensis. The sequence continues at coordinate 153,702,939 of CM070034.1, forward strand.
CCATGGTACATCACATATTTATTTCAACAAATATATTATTATAATTTTTTTATTATTTAAAATATATTCAAATATATTATATTCTTCTTTTCTCAGGTGAGTTGTTATGCTTGTAAGTACTTATTACTAGAGCTTAAAATGTCACTGCCTTTTGAAAATGATTATATTTTTCCCATACAAGATGCAAATTAGAAGTTTTAAAAGTGAAAAGAAGGAGAGAGGGATACATCAGGAACAATTTTCTGGATCGCACAGGTATGTTGCGTATGTGTTTCTGTCATACAGTAGATGGCAGGGTCAATGTGAACCAAGGAAAAAGTTGGCAGCAGAATGACCTATGGGAATAAGGCAGGTGACAGGAGAGAATGTGTGAATGTGTGACTTTGAGCAATGCTGTTGAGAAACCAAGAGTCCTTTCACTCTTGTGGAAATCACTTGTACCACCTACATAACAAATGTTGCATACCCCTAAGCCTTAGGCCATGTGTCCACATCCACCCCTCGCAGGGAATCAAGGCATGCGCTGGCACATATGCGGGATGGATTCCCCACTGCTTGCGGGCAGGTTGCCCACTACTTTCCCCTGCTGGCCCAGCGCACCCTATTGACACAGAAGGGGAAAGATGTGGAAAATCAGCGCCCTAAGTTTCCCACGTCTTGAAGACACCTCCATTGATCTTGGATAGAGGTACCTCCGGCAGCACCACACGGCAGCTGCAGCCCGCAGCTTCAAAACAGTACTGCAGGCGTACCGCTAAGAATACACAGAGTGGACACAATTCATTCGAAAACTACAGTGGACACAAGCCCCTATAAAGACAACAGTACTCCACTGCAAAAATAAAAGAAATACAAAATATTTTAGTATCTATGTAGTAAACCCAAAAATGGCAAACAATTGTATAATAGTGCATTTAATATTGGTTCATTACTAGTTTTGTGGCATATATGAAATCAATGTATACATATTACAAGAATATAACAAGATGTGCTTCAGATTTTCTGACTTATTCTGCTTTATATTTAGGCAGTACACCGCATAGGCTCTTTGCTATAAATATTACTCTCCTGGGTCACGTCTGTGAGTTGTTTCGTTACTAGAAAAGCAATCTTAATGTTCCAATGCAGACACAGGGATATAATTAGTGCACACGGCCATAGAATCCATTAATCCTTCCACAGACAGCTTATGCAGTATAAACACCCCACCTGCTGAAGACCCTTCAGGGTTGCTTCGTTGGTGTTAATCACTGTTGTCTTTGTTTTAATGAGGTGTTTGTTGTGGCGGCTTAGCTAATGTCACCTGGACTTTTCATTTACCCCAATATTATCAATATATTTTCCCTTCTATTTTTTCCTAACACTACTGTCAGCAATATTTCCTTTTCTTTCAGGAAACTATATTTTGTATTATAACTTGGTATATAATGAAATCTGTTTTACAGCTGAACTCCAGATAGATTTTTAAAACATGATGTCTTAATTTAGAGACAATTGTTTACTTCTTAGAAACCACTGACTGGTTATTACTGTTTCAGAAAACTGTAGAAGAGGGATTAAAATGGTGAAGGGATCAAAAATACAATCAGTTGGGCAGTAGTGTTGAGTGAGAATATTTGAAATTCGAATATGTTTGATGAATATCTGACATTTGAGAATTCACAATATTTTACGACCAATGTTTACTGGCATACATCACACATATTTGTGCCCATTGTGAATGGATGTGCGCAATACACACAGTACTCATACTGGCTAAGATCACAGAATGAAGAAGAGAGGCTGTAAAGCTGCAATCTTTGCAAATCATTGCGAACAGGTGAGCAAGAATAGAATACAGTTGAATAGAATTTTACGAATTTCAAATGTCTCTTTGTAAATTCGCGAAATTTAATTTACCATATGCCGCTCAACACTATTGTGCAGTGCTTACCTTATAACCGAGCATACAAAAAGAGAAAGCAGAGGGGCAGATAAATGAGCTCATAATTATGGGGTTTCCTCTTTACCTAGCTGTGTCACTGGTCTGGTCTCCGGAGAGGCTCTGTCCTTTAAGAAAAAATGATAAATCTCAGGAAAAGGGCAACAATATTTTTGCATGACAGCTTTTTCAGCGTTATTTGTAGATAAATATGAGGTATCTAGCAGACAAAAGCCACAGAGGACATGATGGGGGTGTTTTCAAAACAAGGCTGCTCCTGAGTAAGGCTGAGCAGGGAGTCCCAGTTCTCAGAAGAACAGCCTATCAGAATAACACATTTCTCTCTGCCCATGTGAATGAGACCTAACACAACACTTTGTAAGAAAAAAAGGAGAAAGTTACTCAATATCCAACATATTAGTAATAATGGCATTGTAACATTTTCCATGTCAGTAAGTATGTCTTGTGAATAAATATTTGGTTATAGGAGTTAAATTTCTTCCAGCAGAAAAAAAGGCTAAGAAAAGGCGGCCGTTGTTTAAAGCAGAATCTTCAGGTTTTTTTTTTGTTTAGAACAGTTACAGGTTAGATGTCGACGCGTTTCGTGGCAACTCACGCCACTTCTTCAGGACAATGTATATTAGCATCTTAGAATACAAAGCAGATATACATCTGCAGTCTGTTCAAAAGGAACCCAGAGTTCTCTGTTGGTGTATCTCTTTAGATGTCATAACACAGGAGCATAACCCTCTATGTTTGTGGTGGAATCAAGATATAGGAGAATCAAGAATAAATATTTGGTCATTACTTGCATTATTATAAAAGAACCGGTTTAAAGCATTCCTGTCAAAGCAGGTCATTGTTATCCAGCATTACGGTAAATGCCATAGGCACTAATTAAAGACATGCACTGGCCTTCAAGGCCATTCTTATAGGCTGAATATGGGCAACTCAATAGATGCACATACACTCAATACCTGTGAATCTGATGAAGTGCAGGGATAGCAGAAAAGGTGTTTTTGCTTTTTATAAATCCAACATGTACACAGCAATGCATAAACTCCCCTAGGGATCACCTCTTCTGTAACGTGTTTCAGCCCTCAAACTAGTGATGGCCAAACTTCGGCCGTGTCCGTCCGCGAATGGGCGGAGCGGACTTTTAAAAAAGTCTGCCGTCCGCCCGTTCGCGGACACATTTAAATTCCCCGCCTCTAGGCGGGGAATTTGAATCGGAAAACACGGATGTGACGTCAGTGACGTCACATCCGGCACCTGGAACGCATAGTTCCTGGTTGTGTTAACCGGATGTGACGTCACTGACGTCACATCCATGTTTACAAGCCGAAATTTCACTAAAAGACCGGGTTCTCTACCCGGTCTTCAGTGAAATATTCTTCTTGCGGCGGGATCTTGCTGCTAATGATCCCACCGGAGGAAGAATAGAGGGCTCCTTCTCGCCGGCGAACAGGGTGAGTCGAACACCCGTACTGTCCGCCGGCGAGAAGGAGGGCGAACATGCTTGTTCGCGGCCGAACTGTCCGCCTTGCGGGCAGTTCGACCATCACTACCTCAAACGTATTCCTAGAGATCAAGAATCTCCTGGTGAGTCTACATATATAGTATGTTCCCCTACATTCAATTTGCCACAAATACTCTTTACGTACTTCATGATTTCAAGGTTTAACAAGACATAATATATTAAAATGAGAGTTTGCATCTTCAAATATACATAGAAAAACTAAGATACACAAAATATACACATGGAATTAACCACTCTAGCGGTCAACCCCTACCACACTCATTTTAACAGCAGTAGAGATAGAGTACTCACCAATGACGCCGAAGGGGAGGATATAGAGAATTGCCGTAGCTTTCTGGGGGTATATCAGATTTGCCCAATCCCTGTTTCAGTAGCAGTTGAGATAACCTAAACTGCGTACAAACTGGGTTCATCTCAATCGCTAGGGAGATTAAAATCATTAACATATTTGTTTTTTGACTCGTAAAGCATACACTTTCCAATCTACTCTGTTGATATACTGAGTTTTTTAAACTTCATTCAGAATGGAAAAGTCCTAAATTCAAATAACATTTAAGTCATAGTCTATGTTACTCCAGATATATATATATAAAAAAATTCAGAATGAATAAATCAAGTCAGGGATTATATATTTAATACACATCCCCAGATCCTAGACAATACACCATAATTAGCTAATAAATCGTATGGATGTATACAGTTGTGTTCAAATTTATTCAACCCCCACTGAAATTGAGTGTTTTGGCCATTTTGACATTGATTTTGATCATTTCAGTCATCTTGTTTACAATTAAATCCAAGAGGCACTTGGGATGCTGCAAATGAAAATTTAAGTATTTACTGTCCTGACTGTGTGTGTCTCTCCTGCCCTGATGGGTTCTTTGCCTGCCATTCCGGACACTGAGAGGCATCACATAGTCCCGGCTTGCTAAAATAGGCAGACAAACTGCATGGGGCAGACAAACCCATGCAAATGCTTGAGACCCAAACCCATGCGGGCCCACTTTTTTTTGGGGGGG
>CM070034.1:153749233-153770710 GCA_036250615.1 Ptychadena robeensis
GGGTGGAGAGTTAGGCTGGAGTTCAGTCTGTTGTGTTTTGGCCTGAATGGGAAAGGAAAATGCGTTTATTTTTGCTACTAGCCGGGAGGCTATACTTTTGTTTTGCTGTTTTGGTTGCTGACTCAAAGCCCCTGTGTGGGAAGAGTGTCTGTTTGGACTACACTGAGCAATAAACATGGACAGGAGCCCTTAAACAGACTTTATGTGTGATATCGCCTGTCTACCTGCTTACCAGCATGAGTTCATCTCCCCACAATATATATAATATTTATTTTATAAATGGTTTGTGGAAAGCATTATTTTCCCAGTATCTTCTATTAGAGGTTTGTAGATGAAGCTTCCACCATCTAGTGGCCATTTTGGTGTACGATTTCACTCTTCAAGCATGGTATTTTAGGTTGCCTTTTTCAGAATTACTTTTTGCATGCAAATAGCTATTTCAAAAGTCTAATAATAGCTTTACTGTAATTTTTTCCATATATTTACTAAAATACCATTTACAGATTTAAAACGTATACTGCACCTTCACTAAGCCTATCCACCAGGGAACATGGTGGAGTCTGCATATCTGTGAACAATATAACTATAGAAAAGAAATATATTTCTAAACTGTGATGTAAAAATGTGATGTCTGTGTGAATGTTGCTTAAAAAACCAAATGTGCTGAAATCTACAAAGTTTGAGGATTAAAAAGATCTACATTTTGCACAATACTGTTCTTGATCTTTTTGGGTGGAATCTTAGATGTAAGAAGGTAATGTCAGCCAGGCAACTAACATTTGGACAATATTGGGACAAGATGGTCAATAATGGCAGCCTCTGTATCTCTACCATATTAGCACAGGCTTGCTTTAGGATCATTTAGAAGTTTCTAAAGCCGGCCATAGATGTGCCGATTCCCAGCCATCGACCGGCATGCACACTCATGCTAAACGCATGGTGGTTGGTCACCCACAACTACAGGGATGCCCACCTTGAGGTTTCGACCCAAAAAGCCGACAGGTCAGATCGCATGGCGATCTGTCTAACCAGTAATTTATGGGGCCGATCCTGTTGTAGTTAGTTGATGTGGAGGGGAAGTCTCCTCCTCCTCCAAGTTAATTGGCTACAATCTGCCAGGTGTTAATGGAGCACACAGATTTCCCGTCAGTTCTGTAGCCGACTCCTCACAGTGTGGTGACTTCACCACGCTGTAATGAGTCTGCTACAAACCAGCCATTCGTCGAGGTGACTATGGCCGGCTTAAACCTCCCTGGTAGTAGTATTTTTTAAACCAGTACTGAAAATGTAAACAGTTTACAAGGATTTGTTTGTTTTTTAGTTAAATTGTACAGGGTACGGTCGCATGTGGGAACAAGTTATAAATAACTAATTGCGGTCTCATGAAAAATCCCATTAACGGTGTTGTCCACAGATTTTATACATGCTATAAATATCTCTCCTAACAAATAGTGTGCCTCTGCAAGGCCAATATCGAAGGTTTATAGTTCATTCATACCTTGCTGATCAACTGAAATGGAATTATCTGACGAGGGTAAACACTGGGTTTTCCCCTTATTAACCACTATTTATTTATTACATTATTCTATATATTTATTTAAAAGGTTCAAGCTTTGGTATAATCAACAGGTGTATACATGCAGAACTAGCCAAAATAAGCATTCTCTTAGAAACTATCTAGATAAAAATAGTTTGTGTATATTCCAGCGGTGTATTTTTTTATTCTTCCTAAAGCCCCCCATACACCTTAAGATCGATCCATACAATTTCCATTAGATCTACCAACAACTGTGTAGTATAGTGTCCTCACTGATAGAATACATAGTGATTGCAAGGTATTAGCAAGGTCCTCATATTACATGGTTTTGGTAGAACAACATTTGATTGTACAGAAATTGTATGGCAAGATTGTAAGTTGTATGGGAGGCTTTAAAGAGTAGAAGTTGTTATAGCACCAAAGTGGGCTTATTCTAATTGTCGCTTCCGTTTTTGGAATGGAATGTGCAACAAATAGGTGTGGTGATTAGGCGTTTTGAAGCTTAGACTGTATAACTAACTAAAATATACAAATATGATTTTGCCTTAAAAATAAGCACAACAAAACTTACCAGGTATTGTTTGGAAAAACCACCAATAAAATTTATTTGGAAATTCAGATCTTAAAAGAGAATTTTGTTATGTTAATAAAAAACAATTACAAGTAGATAACTCCTAAGTAATAAAATTAACAATCAATAAATGAAGTCTTCTGACAGGTGAGTTTAATTAGAAAGAAAAAATAGAATCATACATTGTATAGTAAATTCCTGCTGCTCCTGCTATCTGGCACTCACGGGCATATGTAGAATCTAGATAAATGTGGCTTCTTGAAAGTAATTTTAAATGTTTATATCTTACTTCTACATCACAGTACTTCACACTCCATAAGTAACTCCATTTAGTATTTCTTGCCAATTTTAAACTTTTGTTTATGGTCAGGTTGTATTCTGGTTGCATGATTTCTGCAGGGGAGTTTACTTTTTATTCTCATTAATTCTCATTTGTATAATAATATATTTAAAATAACTCCAAGGTCATCAATAACCACTACTATGAAGAAAGCACAGATGTTTAATGCTGAAATATGTGACATGTAAGGAGATTCCATATCTTAAAGCCTAGGTGCCCAACCTGCCCCCCGTACGCCATGGGCATGTGGCCCTATGGCCCTTCTTCAGTGGCCCTTCTCTGTCCTCTACTTTCGTCTCCCCAAACCTAACTGTTAATGCATAGGACATAGAAACTCGCCTGTCCACTGGTTCCCCGCTGACATGTCCCGGCCTGGGATCTTCTTAGCATGGGAAGAGTAGGAGAGGTGAGTTACTCGCTCAGGGTCAATGACCCAAACAGCCTCTGAGCAAGTCCCTTGCCTCTCTTTCTGCTCCCAGGCAAAGACGTGTTGGCAGAGATTGGCTCCCACTATCACAACGAATGGGGGATGATTGTATAATATATATTGTAACACATAACTTCAGAATAGGGGCACATAGCCTTTGAATCAAAGGTTATGTGCCCCATAGATATAATTAAAGGCTTTGATGATATATGACACAAAATTTACATTATCATACTACAGTGTTCCCAAATGCTTGAAGTTTTATTATTTATAAAGTAAAAATTATGTCTTCTAGCTATACCTGCTGTTCCCTTATATTATAAAATGCTTATACAAATCAGTATACATTGAAAATGTTATGTGCGGCCCTTTAGTGATGCTGAGGGCCACACTTGTGGCCCTCCATGTAAACCTTAGTTGCCCACCACTGCCCTAAAGTCTCATGCTTCTCTATTTACTGGGCAGAAAGAACATGTAAGAAGGCTCTCAAGTAATGAAGGAAGGACCATAATATCATTAATATTTAATCAAATTTACTTTACCCATCATCTCGAAAAACTTTAGGAAATATGCAGGACAGAGTACTAAGAGGCGTGATGGAAAACATATAAATGTTGACAGCATGACCAATACTATGGAGAACTGTGAGATAAAAAAACAATATGTTATTTGATGCAGGTTAAAATATGCTACATTGCCTTCATTACAACTATTCCCTTTTTCTTATGGTTGACAGAGGTATTTGTATACCCCATAATGAATGCTAAATTCTTTCCAGGACATATGTGAAACACAATTTTTTTGTGTTTTGGGTCACCAATATAAAACCTTCAAGTCATTTTTCTGGTGACAAATGTCACCACTAGAGATGGTCAAAAATTTTTATTCAAAAATTCGACCATTTCAAGTTGATTGCAAAGCCCCAAAGGTTTGGGGGTACACTACAGAAAAAAATATTGCTCTAACACAAAAATTGCAATTTTTTTTAATTTTTTGCAAAAATTTAGTTTCAAGTCAAGTAAAAATTTTGACTTGATTACGGGAAAAAGTACATGTGCTCGAGCAAAAACTTCTTCTTTCAAATGTTCCCACAACCCTTCTCTACATCTCCAGCTATTTTAGTGATGATGTCTTTTTCAGAGGCTTTGCAATCAGCTCACAAAGTCAGCAAGCCAAAAATTCGACCATCTCTAGTCACCACTCAAATTTTTTGACTTGCTAAGTTTGTGAGCTGATTGCAAAGCCTTTGAAAATGGTATCATCACCAAAATTGCTGGAGATGTAGAGAAGGGTTGTAGGAACATTTTAAAAGGAAACATTTTCTCTAGCACATGTAGTTTTTGTATAAATGAAGTTAAACATGTAGTTTTGTATAAATGAAGTTAAAAAAACAAAGGGCTAGCAAGTTACCCTATTCTTATCTCTATAAGGATATGTTTCCACTGCGTGGAGCCTCCATTGGCACCCACTGCGCTTAGCGCATTCCTTGGCCGGTCCATATACCCACCCACCGCACTGGCTGTCTCTGTGGCGTGGAGCTGCCCCACCGGTCAGAAGGTAAAGCAGTGCAGTATGTCAACTTCGGGCCGGTGGACTGGCTTCATGCCGTCGAGACAGCTGGTAGGTAAGTATCTGGATCGGCTCTGTCGGCATCCCTGTCAAGGAATGCACTTGGCACAGGGGGTGCCGACAGAGCCCTCCACGCAGTGGAAACCTACCCTCAGACACACCTGGTGGGAAAACATCTGTGCATTATGAAGAGTGAGTATATAGCCCACCTTAGCAGTGTAGATAGCCAATACATATTTATTTTTACAAATGAAACTACAATCAAAGCTAAAATCAAATAATTTACAGCAATAGGTCATTTACAGGAAAACAGATAAACATATAATGCAACATACATTTTTAACACTCAGCGACGCATCTCCAAAAAGTAGAACCAACCTGTCAATATTAGTGCAGTTTTTGCAATAAGTCGATGAAAATCCACTGCAGCGTCAAAGGGAATGTACTGATTCAAAAAGGTCTCCCTCAGGAAAGTTATAAGGTTTCGGCACATTGTGAGTAAGATGTATGCAAACATAAAGGACATACTTGCAGCTGATCCCCTGGATACAATAATACCTGGCAGAGTCACTTCAGCAATACCTATGTGTTGAGACTCAAATGCATAATCTGAGTATAAAATATAAAATAAGTTGTATTAGACCATAAGACAAAAGAAAATAAAAGAACTTTCGTTTTTTTTGTATATGCATAATATAATATTTCAATGTGTGTAATAAAGCCAGAGAAGCGATCAGAGTTTATGTAGTTTGTCAGATTGGCAAAAGCCAAACAACCAAACAAACAAAAGTGTTGAGCCCACATACTGATCATTGGAATGGGAGTCAGGTAGTAGTTCATCAAAATTGAACATAAAGCTGAAGAAAACAAAGGAGCCTTATCTCATTGGTCAAATGATGGCTAAAGGGTAATTTGGTGGGGAGTAAAGGTGACCATACACACATCCACATGGGCTAGATCGATGGCCGTTTCATGCACTGAAAGTGCTCACGGCCATCTATCTGGCACATGTCTAATGCAGCCACTCGTGGTTCCCATCCAAAGCAATGGTCCTCAACCATGATTTATGGTCACATCCGATATCCCTTTTTTCGATGGGATTGATTGATTCCATTCGAAAACAGGGTATTTGACATGGCTGTAAATTACCACTGGTCCCCATCCAAAGCATGGGCTGAGCTGGATCTGGATGATGCAGCAGTGCTGTGTCTCCAGCTCCTTCAATATCGGGCTCAGCACGATGACATCATTACGCTGAGTTCAAAGGCTTGTCTATCTCATGGGCATTGACCCGTGTGTGGCAGCCTTAAAGCAAGTTTCAGTAACAGAACAATCTTTCCTTCCAGTTACAGAACAATTATACCTCCCATCAGAATGGATGTCAAGGCAGTTATTGTGCGGTTAGAGGTCCATGAAGGTGGGCAGTTTGAGTTTCAAGCAATTGGTCCTCTGTTTAATTGGTCCTCTGTTTAATTGGTCCTCTGTTTAATGGGATTAACTTAGAAAGTTAATTGTAATCAGTTTTGCATCTGGGTCAGATGATATTGCCCTCTAGCAAGTTTAAAGCAGTAGTAAACCCTCAGGTAAAAATGAACCATTCCAGCCTTCAATCAATACTATGTAAAATAAAAAAGGATGAAACGTGTAGAGCTAAAATATAATATAAACATAGATTAAGAAGAGGTTTTTCTGAATTGGTAAATAAAGGTGAAGGTAGGCTAAATGTAGGTCAGGATGATTAAATTGTAATTATTATATATAAGATAGATAGATTTTTTTTGTCAACAGTAATCAAGTGTTTCACAATACTTACAGTAAGCTCTTTCTATAAAGAGCCCAGCAGAAATTCCATAAAATATCACCACACAAACAATGTGTCGTCGGTAATTCTCAATAAAGTGCTTAAACTCTTGTATTTTCTGATGTAGCTTGCTTCTTTGGTATTTTCCTTTTTTGGCTTCTGTGTATAGGAGGTTTTCTTTCTGTACACTGCCAGGACTTAAGAAAGGAATAAATTGATGATTTATATGCAAAAATGTACACTGTATCATGTCTGTATAATTTACACAATTGGCTTGCATGCTTAAATGGATACTCAGTTGATACATTTAATATAGATACTCCAGATAAAAATGTAAACTCTTGTATTAAAAAAGTTTCTTCACACAGTGCAACACTGACTTACCCAGGGGTCTTCCCCTCTCTGACGCATTTCATGCCAACTTGGGGGGCTTATTCTTTGGGGTAAAATGCGTTAGAGAGGAGGAAGCTGCCCCAGGGGAGTCTGTGTTTTACTGTATGAAGAAACTTTTTCAATAAAGAAGCTTGAATTTTCATAATTTTTTTACATCTACTTATACATAGTATCGGAGAGGCTTTAGAGATGGGTTGACTGGGAACTCTAGCACTGGTGAGTAGTGATGGCCGAACTTGGCCTGGTCCGTTTGCGAACAGTCTGACGTCCGCTGGTTCGCAGGCAGATTGGCGGGGAATTTAAATAGGGAAAACCGGAAGTGATGTCAGTGACGTCACATTCTGCACCTGGTTCCGATAGCCGGCAACTGGGTTGAACACCAGTACTGCTTGCTGGCTAGAAGGAGTGTGAACATCGCAGTTCGCAGCCGAACTATCTGCCCTGCGGCCATGACTACTGGTGAGCCCAACCCTAATTAAGGCAGCCCAAGAAGTCTGTGTGTGTGCTTGGTTCTGTGGAGAGTGGGGGTTAACTTATCTGTTACTTGAAAAATGTAATGTTAGGAGTATTTATTATCCATGGTATATAATTGAAACAATGTCAAATAGAAATGCTAGGTTTCGAATATCTAATTGATACCCTACCACCCATGTAAATACTGTTGTAAAATAAAAATATATACAGAGAGGAAAAAATATGGGCCTTCTTGTGGGATCTTGGTAAAGCTGAGCATTCTAAATTTCACAAGACCTCACAAGATGGTGTTAGAGTGATTGTAGGATTTCTCAGTTCCCCGAAGAATGCCCAATGACATCATTCTTGCCAAGAGGAAGCATCAGAATCCAGGGGTAATGTAACATTTAATTTATTTCTTCCAATTTTTTTCATTTTATCTTTTTAATTTACCTTGGTTGAGAAGCTAAGATAATGCCAGCAAGGTCAAGGTACCCGAAAAAAATAGATTGCTATTAAATAATAAGAACTCACATCTCTACTGGTAAACAATGTTTGAGTTCTTATAAATCAAAATTATACTCACCGTTTTTCATCTCGTGCAATACCAGATACTCTTCTGCACATGTGATTGATGACAGCTGAACCATCCATACCTGTACAGTAAACATTTGCAAAGCATTGTTAAATGACCTTGTACCTTTAACAAACCATAAGTGTCTTACATAACAATACCTCCTGTTCGGTATATGCACAGTAGGTTTTAAATATATCCGAATTTGAAAGATTCTTTTCATTTCTTTAGTTTACACTAAGTGGGAAACTAATGGTAACAAGTGGTAACTTGAATATCATGGTTGGGTGGTAATAAAAGTTTGATAACTGAGAACTTATCCTTGTAGGTTAATTCAAAGCTCCTGAACATGGTATCATTACTAATATTGTTGTAGAGTATTGTATTTTTTGCATTAATGAAGTTCATATTTTGTGTTTAGGGTGGGACATGTTTATTATAAACCTGTAACTTAAAATAGACTTAAAATGAACAAAAACACATGCCATGGTTTATTTGTGAATTATACCGCACCTTTAAACTGCAGCTTGGAGAAACGCAATTCTTTGTCATGATCTCTGAGGAGATGATGGAAATCTTCCCAGGTCAGTTCTGTTTTATTTTCAAATCCTGCTTCTTTGAACATAACTTCTATGAGTTGTTCAGTTTGATCTTTGGATATGCAGTCATTGGAGATTTCAATAAAAGATCTGAAACAGTGAATGTAAATAAAAAACACTGAATGATTCATTCCTCTGACATGGTCCTGTTTTGTTTTTTTTTTGGCTAAGCACTGTCCCAGCAACTATTATGCATACTGTATGATTTGATATATACTTTGCTTCTCTTTTGGTAATCATGGGAGAAAAGAACTCTGTCACTAACCAATACCCACATTGCCCATCTGTGTTCTGTAGTTAAGAATACTCATTGGCTTAAAAATCAAGATCTTTCAAGGATGAAATTGTTGGTCTCCCACCATATTTATTTATGTGTTCTGGAAAGAACCACATGATGCAATTTAAGTGGATTCTTTGCTAAAGGCACTGGCGTAGGAACCAGGCAATGCTATGGGGCCTGCAGCCACTAGGGGGCCCGATCTCGGCTGCTTTTTAATTTTTTTTTCCTTTATTCTGCTCTCTCATGTCTTCTGCTCTTCTGCTCCAACCCCCCCCACCCCCGCGGCGCTGCCCCCTCCTGAAGTCGGAGACAAGCATGTGAGAAGGGACTACTTTTCTTCCCCATGCTTGTTCCGACAATAATTTTAGACCCGGCTGGCTGCACTACCCCCTCTCCTCTCACTAACCAACTGCAGAGGGGGAGAGGACGTCATCTTAAAGCGGACCTACCACGTTGCGGTCGCTTGTCATAGCTGAAAGGGCTGCCTGGAAAACATCAGCTGTGTGTGGAGCCCCATAATCCTCTGCTCTGCCTCTTCTCTGTGATGTCACTATCACAGCGATTCACTGTGCTGTGTGCTCTCTGTCAGCAGAAAATCCCCCCCTCCCCTTCCCTTCTCTGTCTCGGAGTTGCATTCATGATCTGGATGAATGAGAACCTTCCCTGACATGAAAGTGTCATCTGTAAGGTGATTGTGGAGGAAGTATAGAGGAGGTATTGCTGAGACTGGCAGCAGAGGAGGTTATAAGATATTATTTTATATTACACCCAGTAACCCAGTCATGTCTGTCCTATCCTCCATATCCCATGATCTGGATGAATGAAACCTTCCCAGACATGGAAGTGTCATCTGTGAGGGCGATTGTGGGGGAAGTGTAGAGGAGACTTGCTGGGGCTGGCAACAGGAGGATAAGTATTTTTTATATTTCACCCAGTAACCCAGTCATGTCTTGTCCTCAATCTCCCTGTTACCATGATCTGGATAATGAGAACCTTCCCTGACATGAAAGTGTCATCTGTAAGGTGATTGTGGAGGAAGTGTAAGGAGACATTGCTGGGACTGGCAGCAGAGAGGTTATAAGATATTATTTTATATTACACCCAGTAACCCAGCAGTCTGTCCTAATCCTTCATATACCATGATCTGATGAATGAGAACTTCCCAGACATGGAAGTGTCATCTGAAGTTATGTGGAGGAAGTGTAAGGAGACATTGCTGGGATTGGCAGCAGAGGAGGTATAAGATATCTTATACCTCAACCTAACCTCATCCTCAGCCTAACTGTGTGCCCCCCAATCCATGCACCACCCCCATATCACCTGCACACTGAACCCCTTCACTACCACTTCAGCTTTACTCCTGTCTCCTATGCAAACTGCAGCACACAGATCTCTGGAACGACCAGGACTGTCCTCCCATACCAAACCCTTTGGGATTGGTAAATATGTCTGCAAAAAACTAATTTTTTGAGTTTACAACCGCTTTAAGAGCTGGAGCACACTTCTGTAAGACTCTGCAGTGAGGTCTGTGACAGTGAGTAAAATAGAGATGATTGCAAATCTCTAATTTCATCTTCATCAATCTTTAGAAGTGAAAGAATAAGAAATGAGCAGGGAATATTCAACCATCCATTATGACAATTATTACACTCAATCTTTGGCAGTTGAATTCAGTCCCTGAGTTGAGCTTTCAATGACTTGTCTTGGGAAATACACATGCTCCTCACTGTTATCTCCTTCCATGATTTATATAACATTATGTTTGTTTCATGTATTACAATAGTAGAATGGTAAACCTGAGGGACCTGAATCACCACTTTAGGTCACAGAGAAGGTCAGAAAAATAAAATTTTTGATTTTTATTCCTTTCTTTATGATGGCACAGAACACATAATTATGGCTGCCCCCCCCCCCCCCCCCCCCCCCCCCCCCCCCTCCTGAAGTCGGAGGCAAGCAGGTGAGAAGGGACTACTTTTCTTCCCGTGCTTGCTACCAACAATAATTTCTTGGGCTGAGTCTACACTGGGTCGCACCAAAAACGCAAGTGCATTTTTGAGAGCATTTTGGTGCGTTTTAATGTGCACTTAGGGTGCGTTTTAGGTGTCAATGCAGTGTTTTAGGTGCGTTTTTTAATGCATTCAATAGTGTTATTCATTGCCTCTCTTTGTTCTGAACATGGAGTCTTTGGTGTTTGATTTTCTCAATGCGGATCGCCTTGCCTAGAAATCACATACACCAGAGAGCTTTAGGTGTTGCAATGTGCGTTTTTGAGAAGGTGACAGATGAGCTAGTGGTAACGCTAGAGGGTCCCATAAAAGTGTATGGGACATGCTTGCGCTGTGCCTGCAAAACTGCATGCTGCAGGGCAAAAATGCAAACGCAAGACTAGTGTAAGGGCACGTTTACAGTAGCCGCCCAGCTGCTGCGGTTCCATACAGTACCGCAACACAGCACGGTAAGGGTTACAAAAAACATCTTTCCTGCGCTTGCATCTCTAGTGACCTGCAATGGCGAGGTTACCAAAACACCTTGCTGCATGCATTTCTGCAGGTCTAGCACATGTATGGTGGACACAAGTGGAGCGCATTGCAAAATGCTTCTTCCCCCTCGGTAACATGACATGGTTAACGGACACGGTTGCATTCCCGCTACCACGTCCATTATCGGCATGAAGTGCAACCCCAAGTGCAGTGCACATAGTGTGAAAGGGCCATAAAAGGTAAAGCACGGCTAGTGTGAAAGAGCAAATGTGTGAAATGTACACTGCATCAACACTATCCGTGCTGCATTGTGGTTCTGTACCACAGCTACAGCTAAGCTAATGTGAATGAGCCATGAAATGTACACTGCATTTATGCCATTTGCGTTGTGTTGTGGTACTGTACCACAGCTACAGCACAGCTAGTGTGAAAGAGTGCTAAAGAAGTCAATCAGTTTCATTAAAAGAGTAGTACTTACACACTCTATTATTAATCCACATGTGTAAGGAGGAAGAAAGTGATGTGGATGGGGATGTTTCCCATCCACTCACACAAGGCAAAAAAACCAAAAACGCCCTTAATCAGCACAGTGCGTTTTTGAAACCGCCAAGCCAGGCGTTCTGACGCACCGCTCCAAAAACGCGCCAAAACCTGCTAAAAGCACACCGAAAAATGCACAGAAAACGCGCTGTGCTGATTGAGGGCGTTTTTTTTTGCCTTGTGTGAGTGGATGGGAAACATCCCCATCCACATCACTTCCTGCCTTATTACACATGTGGATTGATGACAGAGGTGTAAGTACTACTCTTTTAATGAAACTGATTGACTTCTTTAGCGCTCTTTCACACTAGCTGTGCTTTACATTTTTCGGCCCTTTCACACTATGTGTGGGGGGCCGGGGGGGGGCTCTAAAAATTTTAAAAATTAAAAATTTGCTATGGGGCCCAGTCATTTCTAGCTACGCCCCTGGCTAAAGGGTACCTAAAGGTTGCCATTTCTATTTTGCAAATACTACTGTTACGCTTTCCTTTTGCCATTAATAGATTTAAGAAAACTTATTCCAGATCAGTAATTTTGAAAGCATTGGTGTCAGAAGGATAGCATTACACCCAGATGGCTAACACCAGATGACTAAGTTAACAGTAGCATCTCATAATTCTCTTATATATCATATAAGATGTTTACATTACAAATTTAAATCCAGTAGAATTATAAAGATACATTTCATATGATAAACACAACAACTGATTGTAGTGTAGCATGCCCAAATATATATTCTGCCTGGTCAAAGTCCTGTTCCAGAGTGGTAGGTGCATCAGGGTAAGAAGAGAGGCAGATGAAGTGATTCACTCAGCATGCCTAGTTCCTAATGTACAAGCCTGGGGGGAGTGCTACAGTATGATCTGGGGTTGCTGCAATTGGACAGATCTAGGTTCAGCAACAGTATGTGCTCCAATAATGAGGTCAGCTGACTACCTGAATATACTGAATGATCAGGTTTTTCCAACAATGTTTTTTTTCTTCCCTGATGGCATGGGCATATTCCTAGCTGACAATGCCAGGATTCATCTTTGGCATGTGCTGGGGAAGGCTTTTGGCAGTGATCAGACTCTACCATCATCAATGCAAAATCTTGGTGAAAAATTAATGCAACACTTGATGGAAATAAATCTTTTGACATTGCAGAAGCTTATCGAAACAATGCCACAGCGAATGTGTGCCGTAATGAAAGCTAAAGGTGTCCCACAAATAATATAAAATATTAGAGTGCGTGACCTTTTTTTTTGGTGGCGACTTTGTTTTTGGACAGGCAGTGTATGTAGAGATTAAAAGTAGTAATTTTTTAAGTAAATAAAGTTTTTGAAAAAATAATTTGGTTATTTGCTAGTTTGAAGTGTGCGTCTTATACGCCGAATGCTCGGCCACTCGGCTGCTGGTGGTCGCACCTTGGCTGCCCGCCATCTCCCCCAACACGGAAATCAGCTGGGGGAGCTGGAGAAGCTCTCAGATTTGAGATGCCGGCTAATGCCGACTCTCACATCTGAACTGTCTCATTTCCTAAAAGGTAGATGTAAGTTCATTTATACTTTTAGGAAATGAAGAGAAAAGTATAGATGAACTTGCATCTACCTTTTCTCTTCTGTCCATGGGAACAGCATTCACTCCCCACGGACACAGCACAGTGAGAACTGACAGCCCAGCACCCCCCCCCCCCCCCCCCCTCCTCCTGTGTACAGTGTAGAGATGATGTCGTGAAGCTGAGAGTTTACTGCTGCTAGTGACACCTGCTGGCTGAATTGGATATTGCATTCACTGAAAATATTGCATTAACCCATATGATGTGAAAACGTATTAAACCTTTTTTTCTGGTTTTCCTGCCCTAAAAACTGGGTGTGTCTTATATGCCGGTGCATCTTATATGGCGAAAAAGACAGTATATCTACTATCCTAGACTTATCATTGTAACATATTTACAATGTAAATGTATTAACTTTTTTAAGTAAAAAAAATTTGAAAATAAATGACAAAACTTAAACAGAGGCATTAAAACACACACATAGACAGTGACAGATGCATTTACTTTAGCATAGTAAAAAACTCATCCTTTGAAAGAAATCCATTTCCATCAAGGTCATACATGGCGAACATGAGTTTGGATTTCTCTTCAGGTGATCCTGGAATAATTGATTAAACACAGAATTGATTAAATACTTTAAAAGATAAACACTAACACTGTTACAATCTAAAATAATTTAAGTGAATATTCAATTTGAAAGATAACATGATCTTAACCACATCAAGTAAGAAAAACAATCTCCATAGTGTATTTTAGGTAAGCACACTATGAGATTTTTGCCATCAGCTGGAGTTTATTCTTTAAGCAATATACTGGCTAAATCAGGGAACACGAGGCTCGATATTGGAGCCGTCCGATGTTCCCTGCAGCAGCTCAACCGATGCTTTGCATGGAGACCCCACAGGTCCCCACGATATCCCTGTTTTTGAGCGGGATTGATTTGAGTGAGATTGATTGGTCCTGCTCGAAAACTAGGATGGCCGCATATGATTTGGGCCAGATAGATGGCTGTGAGCGTGCACAGCCTCGAAGCGGCCATCAATCTTGCCCATATCTACATGTGTGTACCCTGCTATTAGGGTCTATGGGTCAGCCTGAAACCAGCATAGATAAAGATGGATCAGATAAATCTGTAGTCCTAACACTTTATGAGTAGCAACTAGGGATGGTCGAAAAATTTGCAGTGTGAATTTTTAAGTAGAAATTTCGACTTTTTCGAAAAAAATTTGCATAGTCGAATTTTGATGGGGTCATTTCGACTTTTCACCGAAAAAGTCGAAAATCAGCCTGATATTTCGACTGAAACTAAATTTCAACTTAAAAAATAACTTTGCTTTTGATTTGCCGTACCGCTATTTCGCGTGCGAGCCATTTATTATAAAATTTTAACACATGCGGGAGTGATTGGAAAGTCGCAGTTGGCGTAAATTCGCATGCACAAATTTCGCATGGTGACTAGCTAACTTTGTCAGCTTTTGCCAAGCCCCTGAAAATGGTATCCTCACAAAAATTGTGCGGGAGTTGGTAGAGAGGGTTTGGGGGACATTGCTGAGTTGTACAGAAGGGTTTGGGGGACATTGCTGATTGTAGAGAAGGGTTGGGGACTTTCTGGAGATGTAAGAAGGGTTGGGGGAACATGCTGGAGTTGTAGAGAAGGGTTGGGGGGACCATTTCTGAGTTGTAGAGAAGGGTTGGGGAAACATTGCTGGAGTTGTAGAGAAGGGTTGGGGACATTGCTGAGTTGTAAGAGGGTTGGGGGGTGGACTGACTTGTGGAGTTGTAGAGAAGGGTTGGGGAAACATTTGAAAACAATAAGTTTTGCTCTAACATGTCACAGTTTTGTGTATAAAATTGGGTTTAAAATCTCAGCTCTGGATTGTAAAGCTCTGCTAACTATGTTACAACTGATTTCTTCTATTATGAGAAAATCGACAAATTTCCTTCCACCTTATGTGAAGTTTTGACCTTATGGGCTAATTTTAAGGCTTTCTTGCGAATTTGTGGCGAATTTTTGGCGTTATGCGAATTTTCGACTTTAGACATTTCGACTTGAAAAAAGTCGAAATTTCGCAGTCGAATCTAAATTCGATTGGGAAACTCGAAATTGAAGTAGAATCGAATTTTATTCATTTCGACCATCTCTAGTAGCAACAATTATTCTATATAGAATACAATATGAGGAAATCTAGTCACATTAGCACTGCAAGTACTGTAAAGGTGCCCATACATGGCTCAATATTTCTGAGAAATTGATTCCTGCATTCCAATCAACCCAAAGTGATGGAAATGGAACATAAAATTGATCGAGCATTGATCGGATGTGATAGTAAATTTCTATTGATTGTACATTGTCCGTGTGGGGGTTTTTCTTACATTTTCATGTGGAAGGATAGCCAGCAATAAAAACCTACCTTTGGGTGGTTAAACGTGCCGTATATACTCAAGTATAAGCAGAGTTTTTCAGCCCAAACAAATGGGCAGAAAGTGCTCCCCTCAGCTTATACTTAAGTCAGCTGAGGGGGGTCCACTCACCTCATCTGAATTTCCATGCTGAATGCTTCAGACAGGCAGCTTCCCTCTTCGCTAGATCTTCTGTGATCTCTGAGTTCCTGTCAACTCCACACTGCCACCTAGTGGCCAGTTTCTAGTACAGATACAACACTCCATAGCCTATAATTAAAAAATAAGAATTGCCTTGCTAACCCATCCTGTAATAATAATAGTCCTGTGTTCTCTTAAATTTAGTGATGATGTGGCACTAAGATTAATCCTGTTTGATTAATTTCTAGGAGCAATGGTGCTTTCTATATATTTTCTTATTTAGAAAACTTCACTATCTGACTGCATTTCCCACCCTCGGCTTATACCAGAGTCAATACGTTTTTCCTGTTTTTGTAGATAAAATTAGGTACCTCGGCTTATACCTGGGTCAGCTTATACTCAAGTATATACAGTACTCCATTGTGCCTATAGTCACCCTTGGACAGCAGCTTTTCCACCCTGTGGAGAGAGTACTCGTGATTCTTGTTTAATGTTTTACTGACAGAAACTCACCTTTCATTAAAATGATCAGAATGTTTAAGAACTCCCTAAACGATAGATATCCATTCCCATCCTCATCCGCAAGAGAGAACATGGAATCTACAAATGTGGAGTGGGGCTTGAGACCAAGTGATTCTGCAAACTCTGTCCTGCTCAGTTCACATTTGAGAGCCTCTCTCACCTTTAAAGAGCTTTCTGCTATAAGATTTTCAATGCCTGACTGATCAATGTCAAGAACCTAAAAAAAAGAATGTAGAGTGATAGCATGAGATATAAAGTAAGATTTAAAGGTCTCTTATTTAGCTTTACTTACTAAAAGGACAACTCCTGAGCTAAAATCGCAAAGTTGCTATCCTGTAGGTTATTTAATTTAATGCTGACAATGATCTTCAAGTTATAATGCAACATCACAAACATAAGGATGTGCCTTATGAGTCCAATTTATCTCAACAGCAGCACAAAAAATTCAAATGGAGCCTTAGGGCTTGTTTCCATTGATGCGATTCCTCACGTTTGTAACCGCGCGGCCGCAAGCGCAAACAACTGCATCCATTGGAAACTTCAATGTAGTTTCCACTGGTGCGGTTGCGCGCGATCGCGCGCGGATGCGGTTTAGGGCGTGTTTCTGAACGCTAGCTGCAGCGTTTTGAAACGCATCCACGTCCCAACCGCATCCCAAAAAACGCGCCCATAGGGATGCATTGGATGCGTTTCAAAACGCGCGAAAACGCGCAAGAACGCATGGCATAGCGGATGCGTATTCTGGGCGCGTATGGGTAAAAAATCGCGTCGCGTAAACGCACAAAAACCCGCGACAACTATGCAATGCGTTCAGCCGCGCGGTTACAACCGCCTGGAATCGCATCAATGGAAACAAGGCCTGATATGCATTCACCTCCCTAGCGCACTGCTGAGGCCCAGATTTCTGTACCAAAAGTGCACCATAGACTTTAATGGAATTTTTTTATGTTGTAGGCCTGTAACTTCCCAAAATATGTCCGTACAAAGGTCTATTAGACATCCGGAATATAATAATGTTTGAAAATCACAATTATGTAAAATAAAGAAAAGGTATCATGTGAATGATAAAATTTCTAAATTACTTATTTTGTATGAAAGATTTCAAAACACTATGTATTTTATTTTGTTTATAATAAAATGTTTATTCAATTGTAAATATGTCTTTTTTTTACTTTGAATTGTATTGGATACAGTTATCACTGTAATCTGTACAATTCCCTTTGGCCACCTCTCTGTGTTCATCACACCAGGGGAGAAAGGATTAACTGCAAAGGGCACATCTGGGGAATCACACTGAGAACAGTTTTCTCCATAGAAAACTGCTTTTGTACGATTTACTTTTGAATGTCCCACCGCCTCCCCAATGCGTCATCATGTCACTCGGGGGAGGAATGGGAGTCCGCTCTTCTCCAGCAGCTTGTTCTTCAGATCAGAGCCGACTTGGCAGCGCAGAATGGTAAATCTACGCTGCTGGGGCTCCAATCTTCACAGGACGGCTCCATCTCATCCAGTGCAGGACTGAACAGCGCTACACGAGATGGTGCCGTCAGGAACGACAGGGGGGTTAACAGCCAAAACGCCACAACCAACATAAAAAATTAGGAACCATTGAAAAACATTTGCCAGTACCATTGTGGCTTACCGGATCTTACCAAAGGCACTAACTTAATCACATGGGTGTGCCACCTTCATGTACAATCCTCAATTTAAAAAAACAGGGTTTAATATGTATTGGAAAGGTGTAATTGTATTTTTACTGTAGCAGTCAGTGATTGCAGTTGGAGATGTAAACATTGGTGGGGAATGAAGAGCAAGATTGTTTATGATTTTGGGTGGTGACACCATGAAGTGTTTTCTGATATATTTATTTTAATTGGCATATTAACCTTTCCGCCTATATATAGGTGTGATAATATTCATCCCATATCATTACAAAACATATTAATTTGTTTATTACATTACCAGTCACATACAATACACATGTCAATTATAAGGTAGATTATAAGCATAGTCGATGTATACATTACTTGAGAAAAGGAGTGTCTGAAGAAGGTTTCCAGGATCTGACTTCTTTGTTTTTTAGTAACAGCTTCCTTTAGCAGACTCTCCTCATCCATTTTTTGTTCAACAAGGGAAAATCCACTTTCTTGCAGATGATTAATAAAACCTGTGCATTCATCGTCACAGTAGAAATATAACACCTAAAAAAGTGTATATGATGAGCAATCAAACTCATACACAAATGTTCTGGATCAAGAACTGTTCTTCCGTATAAATTAAATCTGTTTGCATATTCTGATGCTGTTATTTTAATGATTAGATTCCATGCCATGGCTCTCCCATATGTTGTTTCTTTTTTCTGTATCCCTTCATCCCATCGACCCCCCTTAAGTTTATGGATCATCTTATGTGATTTGATTGCACTATACGTTCTATGTATCGTATCTGTTGAACGACTGTTTTTGTTTTTCTCTGAGCTGTTCTGTTTGTTTTGCTTAAATGAACATTATATGACAATGTATGTTGCTTATACTATACTATAAAGTTCACAGGTAGGTTGGCAGGTTCATGAAGTTAGTATAGATGGTCGACTTTGTAAATGGTTTGAAAGTTCGACTTGACTTTGAACTTAATTCATGCAAAAACTATTTGTGTTAGAGCAATATTTTCCTTTTTTACCCTTGACCCTTCTCTACATCTCCAGCAAGTTTGATGATGATACCATGCTCAGGGGCTTTGTTATTAACTCACAAAGTCGAACTTATCCATAGAGATTGTTGAATTTTTCGACTAGCTGATTTGTGAGCTGATCGCAAAGCCTCTGAAAATGACATGTTCACCAAAATTGCTGGAGCTGTAGAAAAGGGTTGTGGGAACATATGAAAAAAAAAAAGTTGTTCTAAAGCTTGACTGTAAACTAAATTTATGCAAAAACTATTTGTGTTACTGGTAGTGAGACATACTTTTTTTGTTGTATAACCCAACCATTCTCTACATCTCCAGTACGTTTGGAGATGATGGCATGCTCAGGGGCTCTGCACTTAACTAGAGATCCTCAAAATGTGTATTAGTAAAGCTGGTCATAGACGTCTTGATTTTTTATGCGATTCTTGTGTGATCAACGTTGGAAATCATATGCCACGATCGAGCAGAAATCGATACATGCACAAAGTGTGCGATCAATCAAAAACTCCAGGAATCGCGAAAAAAAAAGATCGCTCAAGTATCGGACCTGTCTGTAAAATTTAGTTCATCGCTTGGGAATCGCAGAACAATAATGGAGACGGTGCGATCATTCCTATCGATCCAACTCACATGTCATCATTTCCGATCTAAAGGTGGGGAAAGGTCGATCGCTCACTGTGCTAATGATGGGTCATGGCGAGGGATCGGCAATTACTCGATAACGCAATATGCTGCACTGCACAATCCATCTCCTCATTGGAATCGATTCCGCGATCGCAGCCCACGATCGCTTAAATGACCGATCGCAAGAAAATCGAGACGTCTATGGCCAGCTTAAGAGCTTGTTTCCATTATACATGGGGACCCCTCTGCTAATCGTATACGCTTAGCAGGGATCCCGACATATGCCACAGACATTGCCTGCCGGCAGATGATCTGTTTACACATCCGCTGGTGCAAAGGCTGAACGTACTCGACTATGTTCAGCCTTACACCGGCAGATCGGTTCAGCGCAATGAAGACAGACCTTCCGCCGAGCAGGTAAGTCTATCTGGAAGTCTATATGGAAACATAGACTTAGTCTCTAGATGTTAGTTTGTAGGAAATGCTTGCCACCTACAAGGCAATGGTCCAAAAATGTGTCTTAAATTGTCCTCTTTGTGGTCTTGTGCATGTATGATTTATTTCCTTTTTTATTTCTTCCCCTCTTTGTTACTTTAATTTCTTGATAGATTTGTTAATAAAAAGAATCTGTCACTGTAATGCAAGAGTCTAAGAAAAGTAGACAACCAGATTTAGAAGATGGGATCACATTTTTTCGCATTGTTTTAAAATTCATTCAAAATGATATGCATTAGATGATGATGCTAAGCATCTTATCATATAACATTTTACCATACTTACCATATCATACTCATTGGGGACCTTCATCAACAAAGTTCTGCATCCATGATTATTAGACTGAATGACATTAAACCGTTTATGGCTTGGTATGGCAATGGTTCGAATCACTGTGCCCCGGCTATCCAATACTTTAATCACTTGTTGTTGATGGATTTGTAGGAGAACAACACACAAAGGTTCCTTGGGTCCTTGCCACTCTTGAGCTTGAAAGGGCAATTCCATTATTTACATAAAATTCCATACATCAAGAGAGTACAATAAGGATAAAACATGTATGCTGCTATGTATGTTCAAGTAAAAAGGATTTGATGTATGGTAATTAAAACAATTGCTATTAATTATTATAATGAAGGCAAATAGAAGGGCAAATTAATACAATTCAAGTAAGTCTTAAAGAAGCCATATTTCCATATTTAACATATTTTTAAACAATAACTTTTTGTTGAAGTAAATGTTTACTTTGTTAAAAATTTAAATAAATAATGTTATGCATATTGGTCTAATATTAATTTATGTTTTAAATAACTTTTACCTGTAATCCCTTCAGCTGCCAGGACCTTCTTTATACTGGGCATAGCTCGTTTACTTTGGGTTTTTTTAAATTTTCTCTTCCGAGAGTGAGCAACTATCCAGGCGATAAAGAAACTTACTGAGGTAGAAAAAAGAAAAGCAATGTGAAACTAAGAAGCAGGACATTTAGAATTACTAGAACATATTGCAATGTGTATATTAGTTAGGGGTCCTCAAACTACAACTAAGTGATTGGTCTGTATTTTTTAACAATTGAAATAAGATTTAAAGCTTGAACATTTCATGTAAATGTATAAACAGGTTGACTTTATTATTTATGCACTACCATTTTAAACATTGACGGATACCATAATAGTTTCATCCTTTATTGTTAAGCATATACAATTTATGTCTAGTGAATGACCTCAGGGAACCATTGATAATTGACAACTATGAAAAGCTGCAGCTAGGGATGAGTTGGGATGATGGTATGGTAAACAACTAACCCCCCCCCCCCCTCCCCCCCAAAAAAAAAAGATTGGACTTTGAAGAGTGTCAGAGATCTGGAGGTTAAAAGCCAGTGTAGCCATATGTAGGGAAGCAATATCTGACGAGAGAAAAGCATAATTTGACAGCTGGAATATGGCTATGAAAGCTTTTATTATTATTATTATCATTTATTTATATAGCGCCAACATATTACGCAGCGCTGTA
>CM070034.1:153770810-153785001 GCA_036250615.1 Ptychadena robeensis
TGCACTACAAATGTGATGCAGTGTGCATAGGAATTTGTTTATTTGCTTTTTCCAAAATATAGTTTGCCCCCGCAGCAGTCTGAGGCACCATGAACTGGCTCTTCTTTTAAATAGCCATTTGTGTCATTTCTTTCCTTAAGCTGGCCATAGAGGTACCGATCTATGGCCGGCCTTTAGCCATAGGCGTCACCACGCTGTGAGGAGTCGGCTACAGAACGGACAGGAATCCCATGTGTTCCACTTACACATGCGATTCCTGTCAGATTGTAGCCAGTTAACTCGGAGGGGGAGGAGACTACCCCTCCGAGTTAACAGACTGAAGCACAGGATCGGAGGATCAGGCAGAAAAAGAACCAGCAGGACAGATCCATGTGCGATCCGACCTGCCGGCTCTTTTGGTCGGATCCTCAAGGTGGTCTCCCCTAAAGTTGTGGCCGACTGACCTTTATGTGCTTGGTGGGAGCGCGCAAGGCGTTCGGCCGGCCACAACTGTGGCTGGGAATCGGCGCGTCTATGGGGGGGTTTTACACCTCCAATTTTTACGTATTTAAATAGGAAATATTGGTCAAATGTTCATCCTATGAAATCATCCCCTAACTGTTTTGTTAATGGAATAAAATTTTGAGTATAAACTCTGACATAGATACAATTCTTTTTTGTCAATAGGGTCCTATGAAAAAAACATGCCCAAAAGGACAACGGACATGTTATTTACACAACCAATGTATTTCCAATAGTCTTGTTTACACATGGCAGTGCCCTTAACTGTGTTGAAATTGATGAATCAACGCTGACATGTCTCTGGGTCTCTATCATTGAACTATTGAGACTAAATTGTTTTGTGTAGAGCATATCCTTCTCATTTATGTTAGTAAAGGAAGAGAGAAGAAGTTAGTTGTTCTCCAGCCCTACAGTGGCAACACTGTCTTTCCATTTATACAGTACAAGCAAGTAAGCATTTTTCTTTCAGGAGTGGAAGTGCCGCACTGGCAGGTACATTTGGTGGAAGAATAGTCTGAAAAATGAAAACTAATGTAATCACTGCATTCAAGGTAAAGCAAGCTGCAAAACATAATGTTTTTTTCTTGGGTTTAGAAATGTATAAATAATGTATAATAAAGCAATGACTTCCAAGTGTAAAGCATTGACTACCAAGGAGTGTCCAACTGTTTTCTGCATCCTAGCTTTGTAAATGTTTCCCTTAGTATTCTTATATATATATATACACTTATATTATGGTTAGCTATACAAACCTAGGGGAAAAGAGCAAATGGTCGCTATTAATACAGTGTATCCAAGCACGCAGCCTTCAAAGTAGTCCATAACAGTTAAAGGAGTACAGGGGGCAAGCTTTGCCGATGATATCTGCTCTGGTTGAGGACATGGATCACCTAAGGAACAATATAAAATAGAAATTTTTGTTAAACATAATGTAAAATCCCTATCCTCTTACCCAGTGTACATGAGCCAAATACAATTCCCACTGAGCTTTTCAGACTCAGTAGGCAACAGGACCCACTACACGGCAAGTCCTTAATGGTCTAAGGCCAAGTAAACACATGAATCTGTAAGAAACATTTTATCCTTTATCCACACAACACAATATATGTACTTTCCATCTATAATCACCAACACATCTCAAAAGTTACTATTGTCCAGTTGCTGAATTCCTTCTAGATTCACTTCAGATTTATTGAACTGGAAAAGGGATAAGGAGTTAAAAATGACCCATGTGTTTCCAGTCAAGCCCAAATTGTAGCCAGCAGAAGGCAAGCGATTTAGTTAGAAAATAGATTTGTTACACAGAGCAGGTACGGATTCAGGAAACCACACCAAAGGACTTTTCAATGTTTTACTACAGATAAATGTAATACAGGAAATATATTAAACTGGTAAACAATTCAGAAGAACTTAGCATAACGTAGTCAGATTAATGAGGTACTCAACCAATGCAATCCTTAGTAATTCTCAGGCCAACTTCTGCACATGTTTCTCTCTTCAACTGGAACAGTCCCACTGTGCCACACTCTTAGGGGTCTCTCCAACATAGGAAGCCAGGTCACAGCCTGGGGCACCATGTTCCTCCTCAGGCAAGTGGGCTCCCTAATACAAGGACAAGGGCCCCTCCCAAAGCAAAGAACATACTGTACGGCCATCCCCATAGGAGGAAGCAGCTCTCTGACAGCGTGCCACAGATCAATCATTTAATCCTTCTTCCTGAAAGAGGCCTTGAGATAAGACTAACATCTAAATACTGAGATATATCAAATCTTCTAATCCAGTAGACACACATGTGAACCACATTGGTAAACACCCACTTCCTTTGGAAGTAAATGTGCTCCTCTTTCACATGATTGGCATAGGGCCATGCAATCAGTATGATACAGATATCTGTAAAACTCACAACTTTAGTAAATAGCAAGCCCTGTGTGCTAATTTCTTACTATATGGTTGATGAATTAACAGATGTTTCTGTGCACAGTTTGAGAGCCAATCTAATTTTGAATTCATTTCAAATGGACTTGTTTAGGAAAAGTAATTATAAAGAAAATTAAGTCAATATATAAAAGTGTCAGTTAGCATTTTTTAAACCAGAGTTTGAACACTTATTGTCTTTGACTTGTGGTTCTATACTCATACATTACATTGACATAATACTCACCTGTCAGCAGTATACATCTGTGGAAACTGCTACAGAAAAAAAAAACAACGTACTTACCTTCCTCATTCCTGGGGAAATCATATTTATTAGGGCAGAGAGAAGCAGTTATGCCCACACTTCAGGAATACTTAATTCTGACTATGGGGCTGTAATTCTATAAAACGACCACTAGATGGAGCTTCGGTTACATCACGTTAGCTTCTGAAGATGTGAAGCTGCATTCCAATTCACACAAGACTACAGACTTCATCACTGCTATGAGTGTTTACCTGCTTGCCATGGCGGGTATGTCACACAGTGGGAGGGAAGAGCATGAAAATCGCCTCACCTGCTGTAAGGAAAACTTTTTTTTAATTTTGAGCAGTGATTGACTAATAATGAGCAGTGATGCTGCTGATAGTTTAAAGTGCCAATTGAGGGGGTAGGTCCGCCTTACTCCTGTTAATCATATCTGCACTTAAGAATAGCAGACAGGTAGATATCAAGTGTTAATTATGTACTCACCATCAACCCAAGTAAAAACCTCCCGCTGGATATCACCAACTCTTGCATCGGTTACTGCTAAAATAACGTCATGGAAGGAAGTATTCTTGATTTTGGATATTTCATCCATATTAAACAACCTAAAAAGTAGACATATTACAAAGCTGTATTATCGATGTTGGTAGATATATACATAGATAGATTGATAGACATGTGAATTTGCTTAGTAGGCACTAGCTTGGTGAACCTTGGTTAACACTTAAGATGTTTCAGCATATCACAGTGAGTCTATGTAAAAACATATCTCTATCGTTTAAACTAGGAGGGGTATATATCAATCATATGATTTCTGTATTAGTTGTTAGATACTTACCCATTTCTTGAATTTTCAAACCAAAATCGGTCTCCATCTCGTAAGCGCTGAAACTGATCCAGAGCAATAGCAGTGAGAAGCTCCCCTGGATCCCCAAAACTTTCAAGCATGGCACCCGGAAGCAGCTCTAATCTTTTTATATCATTGTCATAGAGTGCAGCCAAGTCATCAAACAACTACAATGAGAAAAATATCCAATTACTAACACACTAGTAGTGCCTTGTTCTTAAAGCAGATCTAATCCCTCAGTGGACAACAGTTAATTTGCTAAAGGTTTATGCATCATAAACAAAAACATGTTTTTATGATTTTTCATAAAATGTTTACATTGCCTGCATGTCAGTGATGTTGTTCCTTAAAGTACCACCTTATATACTTAACATTGAAGTTAGCATCCTTGTTTATTAAACCTTTACATACCATATATGTTCTTAAGCACAACCTACAGGTTCATTTTGCCAAAAAATGCATGCTCCTTGTCATTTTCATTAAGTGAAAATATTGAAAGTTCAAGCTGTGTGACAACCATGGGTCCATCCTTATGTGGTTTTGCCATCTCAGTATTATTATTTTTGATGTTTAGATGAAGACTAAGACTAAAGTACATAAAGTGGATGTATACTTAAAAAAAAAAAATATATATATATATATATTTCATATTTATCTGACAGGCTTCTGAGGTTTAAATCAGGGAGCAATATCGTGAGTGGGCACAGGGGCATTTATAATGCTTTTTTATGGAGAAGTATTGTCAATACACTTTCAATATTCAGCCTAATGACACTTTTCTCCCACTTATTGCTTCTCTTTTTGCCTCCATAGCTTCCTTTGGCCATTTCGCACTGTACAGGTGATTGCAAACAAACTCTGCCTGGGAGGGGAGGGAGCTAAGAGGTGTGGTAGGCCCTATGCGGCTGTGAGAGAAAGACAAGAGCTGCTGCAAGGGACTTTCACAGTTTTCTCATCACAGGTACGTTTTTTTTAGTTTTTTTTAGTTGCATTCTGCCCTATTTTTGTGACTTGTAGTGCTGATTATACAAAGATTATAAGTTGATTTAAAGTTTACTATTGCTAAGTGTCTTTTTTTTGCGAAGACATTAAGGTGCCCTAATTATTTCCATGGACATGTATTTAATCTGGGCATACAGACTCCTTTTACAAACATTAGTGAAAGAATAAGTCATTCTCAAGAAATGAGTGAATTCTAACCTCCCTGGCGGTATGGCTGTACTCTGCCCTCCCCTCTATACATGTGGGATGAAAAACCTACGCCCCTCCATTATAATGGAGGTCTATGGTACAGGAGACCATATGCAGGCCTTCAGTGATGCAGAATCACTGCAGTCTTGCAGAGGAATAGCCAATTCTGGTTAGGGCACAGTTGTTAACAAATTAGTCTAGGCCATTTCTACTTTTTCATTCAACTCAACTTCAAAAGTTGAAAATCTTCTGCCCGAAATATCAACTTAAATCTAAATTTCAACTTAAAAATATGTTATACTGTTGTATAAATAAATAAAAATAAATAAATAAATAAATAAAGTAAAATCAAATTGACTACATTTCGATCTCTAATGTGGTACAGTGATATGAATGCCATAAGTTGCAATAAGTCAATTTGTGAAATATTTCAAGGTCCGCAAATATTTCAAGGTCAACTGTTAGTTGTAATATTATAAAGTGGAAACAATTTGGAACAACAGCGACTCAGCCATTAAGAAGTAGGCCATGTAAAATCACAACTGCAGAGGTCACCAAATTGTTGCAGAGCTACGTGCTACAGACCGCCAAACTAAGCAAGGCCTTCAGTTTAGCTCAATTACAGTGCAATGACAGTTTTATGGAATGGGTTTCCATGGCTAACTAAAGCATCACCAAAACATCTTCAAGACATCAGATTCAGTAGTGTAAGAGTATGTTTCCACGGCATTATCGCCTCCATCCAGCTGATCAATATACACGCCTCCCGCAACGGCATTTTGCACGATGTTGAGCCGGCCCGCCGGCCGGAGGTTGGCGTACTGCACTATGCTAACGGCTCCACACCGTGGAGACAGCCAGTGTGGTAGGCAAGTATATGGATGGGCTCTGTTAACAAAAGAGATGTTCAAATTACAGATGATCAAATAGCTGACTTTGTAAGCTAATTGCAAAGCCTCTGAAAATGGTATCATCACCAAAATTGCTGGAGATGTACAGAAGGGCTGTGGGAACATTTGAAAAAATAAGTTTTGCTCTAGCACATATAGTCTTTGCCTAAATGAAGTTCAAAATCAAAGTTGAAGTTCCGATTTTCAAAATCCATCTCTAGTCCACATCTCCGCCAAGGAATGCACTTAGTGCAGAGGATGTTGAGGCAGCCCTCCACACCGTGGAAACATACACTTAAGGCCCCCATACACGTGTCGGATTCCCACCGGATTCCGGCACGATTGATTCCGGGCGCGTGCACGCCAAACGATCGTGCCGGAATCGCATGCAGCCCACCTTGTCCAACCGATCAGGTCCGATCGTTCAGGGGCCCAGAATCGGATCCGACAGAGAACCAACATGTTGGTTCCATCAGATTGATTCTGCCCAGATCAGGGGGAGTTGCCATTTGTGAGGTGGACAATCGGACACGGAATCATCCCGGAATCCGTTGGACAAGGTGGTATGCAGCGATGGATACTCTTAATTGGCCGATTGATCACACCTGCGATTCCTGGCAGAATCGCCGGAATCGATCGGGTGAGTGATCAATTGGCCATGGAATCCGACACGTGTATGGCTAGCTTTAACCATGAACTGTGGTGCAATAAAGATGGGTTCCCTGTATTGACAAATCAGGGTTCTCTGCCATACAGGCTTATATTTGGGTCTGGGTTTTTGCACATTCTAGCAAAATGGTACTTGCCTGACTGCTATGTGCCAAACGTAAAGTTTAGTGGAAGGTGGAATTGTTTAGTGTTGAGCTTGAATATTCGAATTTCGAATTGCGAATATTGGCTATTCGAGAATTCTCAAATTTCAAGACTATGGCGGCGGATATTCATTCATATTTCAAATATTCGCATTGGGATGCTTATGGGCATGGATTGCGAATATATATTCCCAATGTGAAAATAAAGGTAATTACGAGGCTATAATAAGTTCAAATCTAGATTCGCATTTGCGGGCAACTGCGCGCGATTGCGAATATCTATGAATATAGAATCGAATATTAGTAGACTTATTCGCGAAATATTGCGAATTCAAATATTGCCTATGCCGCTTATCACTACTCTAGTTAGGGCTATGGCTGGAGGGTCAGAGCCTTTCAGGTGTCCTTTAACCACTGCATGAACTGTCCTCATAAACACACACTCACACACATTTACAATAACATTTAGAAAGGAACAATTGTCTTTGATCCCAGTCTCCAGACAGAGGGGCAAAAGGCACCTGGACAAAAACAACAACTGGGGTTATCAATAAATTGAAGGCGTTTTATTTCCCTGTATTTACAAAGCAGACTTTTGCCGTATGTAAATTATTTAGTTGCCATTGAAAATATTTACTTGTTATTTAACAAGCAATTACAGTAAATGAGTAGTTGCTTAGCATCTGGGCAGGGTCACAAGAGAATATATATACGATCAGTTTAATTAAACTGCATGTTTCTTATTGAGCTGATAATTATAGCATCATCCTTAGTGTGAAAGTAATTGCGAAACACTGATTTTATCTGACGTGAAGCATATTTTAGGAGAAGAGAATAAAGATACTCTTGTCTTCAGGCATGAAAAGAGTCTGTGTGATTCTTAATCTATGCCTCTAAGATAAAAATCAGTTTCTTCCAGTGTAACATGTAGGTGAGGTCCATATTACATAAGAGTCTGATCCAGTTAAACACATAAGAAACACCCTTTGTTACTTAGAAATGCAAAAAAAAAAAAATGTGAATGTCACTAATTTCCTTATTGTTTTGCCAAAATGCAGTAGCCAGTATTAAACTTTCATTTAAAAAATACAACAGTAATTTAAATAACTACCTGAGCACTGTAAGAATTTATAACTTTTTTCTACATAAAAAAAAAAAGAATAAAAGTTGTAAAGCTGTGCAGTAAAGCAGGTTATACTTTCCATCCATTTCCGTTTGCAAGGGGCATACCCTGATGTATGATGTGGGCATCATTGATGAGCGCATATATTTTGTTAAATGTTCTTAACCAATTAATAAACAAAAGGAAAGATTAGTGATGGACAAGCATCAGCTTTGCCTGTTTATGAACAGGTGAATCGAACTTCTGCAAATACCCGCTGTTCGCGGCAAAACTTCATTGACTTTAATCGAAAGTGAACTTCTCAAACCTTTAGGTCATATTTTAGCCAAAATACCAAAAAAAAAAAGTGGTGCAATCACCTGAAAAGTTTCATGCCAGAGGGGGATCAAATGCATTTTTTTAAAATGCTGTTTTTTTTATGTCTAATGGCCGGAAATCACATCTAAAACTTAGCTGGAGTGGGCTGCCAGCCTGCCAGTACCTTCTGCAGAACAACATTTAGTCAGATCTCTCTGCAATGTCCTGCTTTAGTTTGTGAGGGTAAACTACAACTAGCAGCACACCTCAGCTCAGGATTATAACACAGCACACAGGTCCCAAAATACAGCATACCCCATTCCCTCAGAAAAAGACTTTTGTTAGCGCAGCAATGATGAACTGCTTGTTGCAGAACTTAGTTACAGATCACTGAATTAAGTATAATAGCAAAGTAGCTCAAATATTCCTCAATCAGCAGCAGATCTCCCTATCTATCTAGTACTGGAGACACATGATAAATATACACCTGACTGTGGGGTTAGGGGTCAAACTTTGTCTCCATGTTAAGGTATAGGGTGCTGGTAGAACACCCATAATGTTCGCTGGCCTTGCAAACTGCGAACATGCTATGTTCACCTTGAACTTTCCACTAGCCAAACTTTTCAGCCATCACTAGGAAAGATACATTTATATTGATCTTAATAATAGTTGACCTTCTTTAATACGAGTGTACAAAATCCTATTTTTTTCTCTAAATGTTAATTTTTTTCTTAATGCAGCATATACGGTACAAACCTGTCTATTTATCTGATACAGTTTTGGATTTATCTCTTGCCAATTTCTAACAGGTGGAAGTCCAAAGTATTCTCTTCCACGGTTATAACAGCAAAGCCCAAAGTCCCGGCCTCTCTGGATGCTGTAGGAAATGTAGTCAGTCCGGGAATATTTGAAGGATCCATACCAGTAGTCTGTTATACAAAATAAATATTATATATCAGAAGATGTACCAAATCTGCATATCAAACAATTGATAAAATCACTGCAAGGTGTCTTGTATAAATTATTAGAACAAGCATGGTTTTCCTGATATTCTTTGGGAACATCAGATTTGGGAACATACAAACATCAGCAATAAAGGCCAAATAAAGTTCATGGGTCCAATTAAGGCCAGTGAAGATAATTGAAGCGGACCTACCATTTGGTAGGGCACTTTGCCCTATTGACAGCTCTGCTGCCGCTAAATAGGGGAACCCCTCCCAAAAAAAACCCATTCTGACAGCAGGAGGGTAAATTTTTCCGAGGTTGCTCCTCCCACCGTGTGATGTTGTGTCTGGTGGGGGGGGGGGTTGGCGCGTGGTAAATTTGGTCTGCTGGACCTAAAACAATCAGATTTAACAATCTATGCCAAGAAGTAGTCCCAGGGGATTGTGGCATCAGCGTCACAGCCTCGGGACTTTGAGACCTGTCAGGAGTGATGAGAGGTGCTCTTTTCATCACTAGGTCACTAGGTGCCCTGGGTCAACATCCTTTCCCATCTCTTGGGGGGGGGGGGGTGTTGGCCCAGGGCACTGATCGGAATTGAACAGGGTGGGGCTCTGGTACTGGTGAACCAAATGGGCAGAAGTGGCTTCAGTTTGCCAGTACTAAACATGGTGGTGCCAGGAATGAAAAAGTGAGGAAGGTAAGTTTTTTTTTTTACCAGTATTCACAGATCTAAACTGCTCATAGGTTAGTAATACGTCTATGCAATGTCTTTTGTGACCTTCCTTGCAAGACTTATACAATCATTTATTTATGGTACAATGGTAAAATCTTATGGCACAGCTAACTTTATAAATAGTGATGGCCGAACTGTCCGCAAGGCGGACAGTTCGGCCGCGAACAAGCATGTTTGCCCATCCTCTCGCCGGCGGACAGTGTGGGTGTTCGACCCGCCCCGTTCGCCGGCGAGAAGAAGATCTATATTCTTCCTCCGGCAGAAATAAATGAAATAAATATTTTATCTACAGGAATACTATATACTAGCTCTCATAAAGATGAAGGTCATGAAGGTCTCATAGGTAGAGAAGGTAAAATGTGGGCTGAGGAGGTGTATCCATAGCTTTCTGATCCGGCATACTGATCATGGTTCTTCCGCGTCACTTCCGGTTATGGGTTTACTTCTTGGCTGATGAGTAACGCCCTCTCCCTGCTAGATCAGCCAAAAAGTAAGCCCGGTCCTACCCACCAATGTCCCACCCCACTTGTGCTGATAATGTGTGGGTGGGACATAAGCAGGGAAAATAACAACCTCCCCCTGCTAGATCAGCGTGATTTCAAGAATCCAGGAAAAATCCAGGGTTTCTTGAAATCGGGATATGGCTGGGAAAGCCACATATAAAACATGACTTTAGTGGCCAAAACGGAAAGGTTGACAGGTCTGGGTGTATCTGATACAAATGCTTTACTGGTTTAGGGATCAAAAGGAAATTTTCTGCAGCTATTTATTAGAAATCAACCCATTTTGCTTTGACTTTATGATGTATTCTTTGCCTGCACCTACCACTCTGTTCATAATGTAGTGTGCAAGACCTAGAGGCCTGCACTATGGATCAAATACATAAGGCTTTGCCAAAAGCTGCTTGCTTTACATAATAAGCAATTGGGAGCTCAAATACATTATAAGCTAGTTGGGGTCATCAAGCTTGAATTGTACATTTATACTTATGGGCACCTCTGCACAACAGAACTACAAATACAAAAACCCATCCCATACCTCTTAAATCTTCAACAACAACACTATCTTCATTTTCAGCTATTTGTGAAGCCATTCCAAAGAGCAATGCTTCCACATCTTTGGGTGTTGGTATGTGCTGCCTCTGTGATAATCATAAAAAGGTATTCAAATATAAAAGAACACATGAACACAATTTCTAGTCATGATAATGAGGTATTCATAGCAGCAGCCGATATGAATGAAACATTTTGAAACTTTGCAGTGACCTGTTGGGTCCACAATACACACAACAAAGTCTTTTGTGCAAAAAACTATCTTTCCTCTGCACCGCTTTTTTTCTTTATGTTTTATCTCTAATCCGCCCAGCTTTTGCTGGCCTAAATTTCACCCTCATCAAGGCCTCATTGTCTCTTTGAGTCAACACTCTGTCCAACTGCTTCGACTAATGTTAAATGGTCTTCATGTTACAGTTTTCATACAATATTTTCATTGTATTTCATTACAATAGTTTATACACATAACACATGTAGAAGATGTGTGTCCTTTACAAGAGGAGCAGAGCTAATAACAGAGCTCTCACATAACATTATCTTCATAGGAATTCCTAAGAGCGGAAATAAACTGCTGAACCTTCCCAAAACTGTAATACTATAGTCTCAGTGGAATAGCCCGCACTCTATAGATTTTCTGAGTTGTTTTGCATATTCAGTGAATTTTTTACCTTTTTTACCGGAACAAGAAAAATATGATACCCTCCAAACCATGGACTGCTGTTATACTTTCTGATCATCCCATCTTACTGATCCTTCAGTCTAAATGCAAGTGCTGACAGGGTGTTGAACCTGATTCATCTCATCACTGGCTGTCTTTGCCAAGGATCATAGCAGGACCCATTCACATAGTATGTGACTTAAAATATCATAGTGATCTTGCCTTTTCGGCTGTACACATTTTTAAATAGAGCCTTTGTGTTTATCCATACTAATCTGTGGTAGTGCTTGAGCTGTGGGTTTCTCCCCTGAGGGGTTGTTTTCCCCCCTCCCCCTCTTTTGCATACCCCCGTGTTGGGGCTCACACCTTATCTACTGTCGTTGTTTCCATACTTTTGTTGGATCATATGACTCAATTACAACTTTGATATCCTTCCTTTTCCTGCCTCGAAGAAGCCCTGCCATTTAGGGCGACATGCTGGCACTTTAAATTGGCTGGGTAACAACATTTGTGGCCATTACCTATGGTACTCTCGAATTCCCTATGATACTATTTTGTTGGGGCCTTTATACATCTTTTAATGGGGCGTTAATAAAATCTAATTTTTTTTAAGTAAATAAATTTTGATCAAATTATTTATCCGGGGGACCACTTTAAAGTCCCTGGTTTGGAGAGTATCATCTTTTTCTTGTTTAATTTTTCTCTTTGGGATGGGAAATCAGGATAAATTTATACCTATTTAAGGAGAATCTCCCCGATCAGTCTACATTTATTTTTGTAATACCTCTTTTACTGTGTAGCTCTCACACAAGCGGTACACAGGCCATGTTCCACCTCCGGAGTCAGTGACATTCACAGTGCTACATGTTTTATTTCTAAAGAGAATAATATACACAAAGTTTAAAGGTTGGCGAACAAACACAATAGAAAATATATATATATTTTTTATTTGTTAGGACTTTTAATTTCCTTTAGATTTTACCTTATTTTACCATTTTAAAATGTAAAAAATTTTAGACTTGTCATTCAAATTACCAAACCCAGGAAACAGTAAGTGCAGGGTTTCGAATAAATAAAAACAGAATATCAATTAACCCAGGCATTTCATATCTGAAGTCAACATCTATGAAATTGCATGTCTGCTGTATACTTGATATATTGACTGGCAGATTTAAATTACCATGTATGTTGAATATTATTATAATTATGTTCATATATTCTCATTCTCCCTCCCATATATTATATACACTATAGTATTAGCTAGGAACCTTGTCATTATAAATATTGCAACATCTCACCTCTATTTGTTACTGTTTCTCAACCATATGAGTATATTAAAGTTAAAATACTGTGTATATTGTATGCTTATTTAGTGATGTTAGCCTCTGTTTTAAAGGTTTGTCCAGCTAGATGGTTGGCTATATTTTGCAATAATTGTAAAAACTTTTGTTTACCTGGCATAAACACCTGATGGGACCAAGGATGATATGAATTGAGCAACAACTTGAAATTCATTGCTTATACTGGAATCTACATGCTGATGGTATCCTTTAAAAGAACAGAACCGTAAATAATAATAAAGCAGCAGCTTCCATTATTGTAAATAACTACTAATGTGCGAAAAGTAATAATAACACATATGACAGATGCCCTCAAGTCCAGGCGATCTGTGCCTGTAGCTTTAAAAGTGTCTCCTAGTTCTATTCCTTTGCATCAGAGGACGAAAGTGTCCTGCAGAAGTTGTCCCTCAGCTGGCTGCTAGCAGCACTCCCCTTTCTTATCATGAGCTGCTCCCTATTGTCTCCCTATTCAAAGAAGTTTCAGGCGACAGGAAGTTGCTTGATTATGTAATATTATTGATTAGTTCCTGTGATTATAATTATTCTCTGATTTTCCTGCTTCTAACCCTCAATGTGTTCCACCTCTTGATGCCTCCCACTTGGTGATTGTCAGCTGCTAACTGTACAGGTGCATCTGTGGGTTTCAACCCGGGAACCATCTGCAGAAAAGTCCATCACCTTTTGTGGGGTGCTCTAATGAACACCAAGCAGTTCCTTAGACTAAGCACCTTAGATTGCACCTTCGCCAACTGTGCAGTTAGCACAGTGGTTCCACACTCTGATATCATCAGTGTCACCAACTATGACAACACCTCAGCATAACTCCAGGGAAACACAACCTTTGGGGTAATTCCATACTATGATAACTTTTGTTGATATAATCAAGACTTTCATTCACCTAGTCACCCATTGGTTTCCTACTGTCTGCTTGCCAAAGCCACTTGCTGTAGAGATCTAAAAGTTGACACCATCCTGTCAGGAGACTATCCCCAACAATGCATGGCCCATTGCCCACAGCAAGAGGCCAGAGAAGTTAGAAACATTGCTTATGCCTGTAGAGATCAGGTGAGTAGAGACAGTAAACAGTATATCCCCCATGACTTAAATAAGCATGCAAACACTGAGTTAACTTTATTATGTCTCATGTCTCATAGGTCATACAGGTCTAAGGCCTAGGTCATAGGCTCACATGTCTAACTTTATAGAAATATATGTTTTCTTGAAAAATGAAAAACAATGTATTGATCACTACCAAAATTGATACCTACACATTGTATTTCAAAAAACAAAAAAAATATTTTTTCATTATCAATGAAAGTTGTATAATTGTAAAAAAAAATTACTATAGTTGTCAATAAAATTCTTACCCTGGTAAGGCGATAATTGTTTTTGAAGAAAGATGGGCAGCCATTCATACATCACAATATTCTTAATAAAAACAAAATATATGTTAGACTTGAAAACAACACTATAGATGACATACTTAAGGTTAGTTTAAAGAGATGTAGTCACTTGTTTCCTAGTTTGTCAAGTACTTGAATCTTATATTTAAGGGACTCATTCATTTAACCTCCCTAGTGCACTGCTGAGGTCCAGATTTCTGTACCAGAAGCGCACCATAGA
>CM070034.1:153785101-153796787 GCA_036250615.1 Ptychadena robeensis
GTGCATTAGCAAGTGCAGGACGAGGTACTGCCGTCAGAAACGCTAGGAAGGTTAAAATGCTTTTGGATTGTGTTAGTCACATTTCCAATGCATGAAAAAAGCATATTAAAAACATATTACCCTTCATTCAGGCTGTGATCTCATTGAGTGGTGTGACTTGGAAGTAGTCCAAGATATTATTACCCAGCAACTTTAGGTTTAGGTTTTTGACATAGTCCCCGGAATTTGGGATAGTAGGAAGGGAACTGGGTGGGCCTTCCTATTCCCCTAGGTACACTGTTTGCAGTTGAGTGGAGTGTCTCCACAAAAGGATCAGAGACTACAGTGTCAGTGCTTATGACCAAATAGGAGACAGGTGGCTTATAAGGTGTGTGGGGCACAGGCCTGTGGCTGCTGGAGCAGTGGAAACAGGGGGGCTTACAGGGAATGTGGGGCCCAAACCTGTTGCTGCTGGGAGGCCAAGCACAGAGATTTATGTTGAATGTTTTGGAAGCCAGGAGGCTTGGTATTTTCAGTGTGAGGGTGAGTTTTATTTGGACTGCTATTAACCCCTCTGAGGGAAACCCTTTACTTTGTACTATGTGGTACAAATAAACATGGGCAGGAGCCCTAAAAAAAGACACCAATCATGTGGATTGATGTTTTGGGAGCACCGTTTGAAGCTGAACTCCAACACTATATTGCAAATTATATGTTAATGCTTATCTACCGGCACATCTAAATATTACTGAAAAACCTAAAACACCACTAGTGCACATCTCAGATCACTAATCCAAAGTATCCTATACTGCCATAACCTTCTGCTGAAAGGTAACTATTCAGATTCCAAAATCTATAAACAAGAGGCAGACCAACTATGTGCTCGACTTAGACTCCATGTATATAGTACTAAATCAAACAAGCCTTCAGCAAGGCCAAAGATAGAAGTTCTGACCTGATGTTTACGCAATATGTACAACAAAAAGTGACTCACCTTTGGTTAAATGTATCGCTATGCACACCAAACAACACAAGCACCTCCACAAAATTTTATCCAAACATTGGCACCTACTAACAGGACACCACTCTTGCGAACTATGCCCACGATACCCCCCCCCCCCCCCCCCCCCCCCCCCCCCAATTTTGTGTTTAGATGGCCCTGCTCACTAAAAGATTGGTTAGTTTCCAGCCACTTCTGGGCCAGAAACCACATGTCAACAAAAAGTTACATATGTCTGAACATATGCAATCTGTAGGAGTAAGGTACCTACATACCCACATCTGTAGACATGTATAACTATAAACCAGTGGACATTACATTTTATTGCTGAAACAGATTCACACCTCTATACAAGGGGGTTTGGTGGCCCGTAACCCTTCTCCAACAAGAAATGCTATAGATACATCGCCTAAATGCAAATATGTACCCAGGCCCTAAATTTCAGATGCTTTCTGTAAATATCCAACTACCCTCCTCTTGGTTCCCCTCTCTTTGACTTATGAGTAGAGATGGTCAAAATTTTTTTCAAAAATGCAACCATTTCCAGGAATTTGAGTTAATTGCAGAGCCCCTGAATATGGTATCATCACTAAACTTGCTGGAGATGTACAGAAGGGTTGGGGGTATACTACAAAAAAAGTATGGCTCTAACACAAATAGTTTTTGCATAAATAAAGTTCACAATTTCGACTTTATTTTGAACTTAGTATATGCAAAAACTACATGTGCTAGAGCATTCTTTTTTACATTTTTTTAGGATGATATCATTTTCAGAGGTTTTGCAAAGCTCACAAAGTCAGCTAGTCGAAAAATTCTACAAAAAATTCTACTAATTTGACTAAGATCACCCGGGGTGTAATTTTATACATTCCATTTGTATAGTGTACTTGGTCAACTATTATTGACTGTATTTATATGCATACATTTCAACCTATTAAATGTACTAACCGTTAATACAATGTTGCAGGTATTAATTGCTGTACAATTATGTATTACTATGTTTACTGTTACATAACTAAATATACATTTTTATACCTTTGTTATTATTTATATGATTGATCAGGGAAATCCAATAACATATTAATAGCTGCAACCCCTAATAGTTCATGGAGAAGGGTATATCACTTATCATGAAATAACCATGTATCACCATATACTGGAGTTCACAGCCCTTACACCTAATTGTATTGTATACGATCGGATTGCCTGGGTTGGCAGCGCAGGGTTTTCCGCATGAATAAAAACAAGGGGATCGCTCCTCCCAACAGGATGTGGTTGTGCAGCACCCACCTGATCATGTCTAATGGTGGCCGCTGTCTTTCTGTTTCCTCACTACTCCCCATTTATCCATCAGGCAGGAGAGGGGGGCAGGGTTCTGTTACGGATGCATGCCCCCGAATGATGTAGGATTCCCCCTCCCGTCCAGTGGAGAAAAGGAACTACCCACATTGGTCTAGGAGCATAGGTGTGGCGCGTCCGCATGCGATATGACCTTTTCTTTTGTCACCTCTTAACTAAAATACTGTTTTTTACTTTTGCAGCCACTAATATCTCATCCATGCTCTTAGTCCTGAGGAAGAGAACTTCTGTTGTAAAACACAAAAGCACATGAACCTGTTGAAATTGGTCTTATATTCCTAACAAATGTGTGCATTAACCTAAGGATCTGTCTTCACACCACAGAATGAAATGTGATTTCCTTTGTTTTCTGCTGTTTACTTTAGGCCGCTTTGCCAGATACAATGTTTAATAACGCAATGTCAAAAAAAAACTATATTTTTGTGTTATTCCTAATTTAATCTTGTGTCTGGCCCAAAGCCCCTCTACACTATTGTACTGGTTAGGTGTAGAGTTACTGGTTACTTATTTAAGATGGAACGTTGGCAGACCACATACGTAAAATCATGGGGGCCTATTATTTGTTTTGATGGCAATAAAACCCTATAGGTGACACACATAGTTAGAGATTTGGGCACATGTTCCCTGGTTTGTCAAGTACTCGGAGCTTATATTTAAGGGGCTCAACCCTATAACATGCTTTCAGGTAGTGTTGGTTGCATGTACAAAGCAAATGCCTAACTTTGTATTGTGACAGAATGCAAATGATATGTACTTATCTACTGGCACATCTGAATATAACTGAAAAACTACTATCCCTCTGCACCATAGTGTGCATTTTGATGACATTCTGCTGTACAGATAAAAAAAAGTCCCCAGGGCACTCTAAAGCTAGGCATACACCGTTTGATTTTCGCATAATTGATAATCGATTCGATTTTCGATCCTGATCTTTTCATCGGACACTGATCATAATTGAATCCAAAGCAATACCACATGGTTCGATTGTAATACAACTAAAATTGATGATTTTAGTTTTGATCCAAAAACACAGGAAAGAGTCATTTATAAAAGTGTTCATTAAATACAATCGACTCGACTAACAAACAGAATGCTACGATTTTAGTTTGATCGTTGTACAATTGATGTTTTGATCGTTATCCAACAATTTTCACATTTCAGGAAATTTTGATTGATCGAGTATACATCGAGTGTTATGACTGATTCAATTTAAATAATAAGCATACTCATACATCCGTTGGCAGACATTTTAGTATCCTTCAATTGACTTCCTTCAATTACGCTTTTGATCGATCGAACCAACATCGATCAAATATCGGTTTCTCCATGTGGGAGGTAGTTAAATCATACTTTGATCGAATGAACCAACGTCATTCATAAATTACGATAGAATCTGACAACAATCATGGGGAAATTTAAACGTGTATGGGGGCCTTTATAGAACACAGCTTGAATGAGCAGTTTGGGAACAGATATTGCTACCACTGCAACATTTATGTAGCCTTTTCAGATTCAATACAGCTAAAATAGGATTATGGCAACAATGTCAATACAATTCAGACACTTGTTTATTTTCTCATTTATTTTTACTACTTTTAGTTTCAAGTTTCAATTCTGTTTACCTGGTAAGTGGCAATTACCCATTTCCTGGCATGATGAAACAAGTCTTCATCTGACAATTGAGGATCGAGTTTAGCAAATTCATCAGCCAAGTAGTTATGATATCGAAACCAAACAATGCTTTCAGCTTGTAGGAAGGGATTTTCGTTAGCTCTGGCATTACCAAAACCTAAACAAAAATGAATATCAAAATAATAACTTGTTTTCTGTATTTCATAATGTATGGCCTATTGAAAGCTGCGTACATTTTTTGGAAAGTTCTAGTTTCGTATTAAGTAATAGAGTTACACTTAACATAAGAGACTTTGAAAAAACATATTTCTACTGGAAATAATTGGCTTCACCTTCCTCAGTAGATCAACCATATTGTCTAGGAACTACAGATGGTTGAATTTTTAGCCTAGCTGACTTGTGAGCTGATTGCC
The DNA here is from genome assembly GCA_036250615.1 of Ptychadena robeensis. Lineage (NCBI taxonomy): Eukaryota > Metazoa > Chordata > Amphibia > Anura > Ptychadenidae > Ptychadena > Ptychadena robeensis. The sequence goes on from CM070034.1 coordinate 153,789,485, forward strand.
AAGCTCTATGTAGTTTTTGCATAAATGAAGTTCAAAGTCGAAATTTAGACTTTCGAAATTTAGACTTGACTAAACTTAATTTATGCAAAAACTATTTGTGTTAGAGCAATACTTTCTGTTTTGTCCTGTACAATCAATAACATAGCAGAAATCAGTATCGTATTTCTCCGACCATAAGACGCACCTGACCATATGAGGCAGGAAATCAGAAAAAAAAATTCATGTGTTTAAATGAATAATCTAAATTAAACTGTAAGTGCCATGCTTGTAATAATATCCCCTGCAGTAACCAATTTCAGTACCAAATTTCAGCCACAAAAATGGTGTCACTGGAGAGCAGACTTCCGCATCTCTTCTTCCTCATACATGGAGAAGGGACGGGGGCCCCGCAGAGGAATCTGCACTCTGGTTTCCCCTTTGTGCGCGTGAGGAAACTGCCAGCGTCAATGCAGCTTTTCCGCACTCTGCATTAGCTATATCTGCGGGGCTCTGCAAGTATAGCCAATACAGCCGATGTGAAATCGGCTGTGTGCAGATCTCCTATCTGCTGGGAGAGCTGGCAGGAAGCCAAGTGGTGATCACCGGCGACCAAATGGCCACAGGTGGTCACACATTCGTACCATAAGAGGCAAGGACTTTTTCCCTCTAATTTTGGGGGTGAAAAAGTGTGTGTTATAGTCCGAAATATAATTCTGTGTGAGACAGGAACTTGCATTGCACCTTGAAGTGTTTTTTTCATGCTATACAACATGCTTACTCCAGTACAGCCCACAGAAAATGAGTGTTCTACAGAAGCACTTATATGCAGCTATACTAGGAAAAACATATAAGCATATGTGTTGAGCGGCATAGGCAATATTAGAAAAAAATTGCTAATAATTCTACTAATATTCATTTTGATATTCATAAATGCGAAATTCGCGCATATGGCCATGTAATTATCTTCACAATGAATGCTTGCGATTATTATTATCACAATGCATGGCCATACACCTGGGATCATGTTTATTTGATTGCCAATATTTGCCATTTGAATATTTGAGCTCAACACTAATAAGCTGCCACTGCTGGCTTCATCCTCTAGCAAAATCCTTCTTGCTTGTATGTCTGTATTACTGCTATTCATGCTTTTGTTCTGGGTCAATGGTCAGTAAAGCTTACTTACTTTTTTTAGAAAATGAAATGTCAACAGCAGAGAACTAAAAGACTTCCTAAACTGAAAGGGGTTGGTATCACTGATCCATAGATATAAAGAACATTTTAAACAGACCTTGATTGATGACTTACCATAAATTGTTCCAGGTCCTTTACTATCTTCAGTATAGTGAGCTGGTCTCCACATAATAAGCATGTCATCTGCTTCTCTTGGAAACTGTGGATCTGAACCAGATGCCAGTCTTCCACCAGAGAAACTCCTCAAAGCATCACACCACGAGTGAGAGTGACCATAGATTGCGCTACCATCAATCCATGCCGTAACTGAATTTATCTGAAAAAACAATAAAAAAAGTAAACAACCTTCATGGTACAACATAAATAAAGGTATTGTAGATTCAAAACATCAAATCTTATATATCTACTGCATCTTTCTCTATTTTGATATTACATTTGTTTAACTTTATTATAGAATAACTTTGTTTATCTAATTTATTTTAGAACTATTTGGTTGAAAATTGTGTGAGTGATATACTTTGGACTTGAACCCTCTGTTTATATTTTACCTGAACACGTGGGTTATTTGGACTGCCACCACTCCTCTTGCACCATCTACTTCTCCGGTATGGAAGAACCACATCGCCATTGTTTTCCGGATCGAAAACTTTATCTCCAGCAGGTATCTTAATATTTAAAAACTCAATAGGACATCCCAAGTCCTCAATGCTAAATATCTCAGACATCACATGATAACCTGTAAAACAAATATCTTACAATTATTCATTATGTGTACTACTACACTACTACATTTTCCATTATAGCTGAACATAATTATAAGTGATAGTGCTATACAACATAGTACTAATTAGACAGATTTAGACAAGGTTTCAGTCTTAATACTACAGCAGCATTTTTTTTGTTCACGAAGGCTTGCTACAATAGATGTCAAAAAATGTCAAAAAGAAAAACTGGTTATTTATTTAAAGTAGGGCGCCAACAACGAAATATTTTTATATATCAAAATAAACAGATGCTTGATCTGAAATGGTGATATCAATAAGATCAGACATAAATGCAGTTAGCTCTATAATCTTAAAACATGGGAGGAGAACCATTCCTGAGGCAGTGTAGGATGAAGGACCGCATTACCCATAAGTGCCCTTCCAACAAAACCACCTACTGGTCTGACCTAACCCCCAGGAATGGCTTTTAAGTTGAGTTAGTGCATGAGGGTGGTCTCCTTTAATTTATGTAAAAAGCTCTGATCAGGGTTTGGTCTTGTAAGAATTGAATCATTTGTATTGACTCCTCAGGTGGTGAGGTCAGTATATGGTCCGATTGGAGACATAGCAATCAAAGCGCTTGAATATCTCTAATGGGATATCAGGAGATTGGAAGTGTTCCATCGGTCTGGCTGCTGGGTTGGTGCATGTTTTGTAGACAAGGGTATTTTTTTGTCTACTGCCCATACACGTCATGATGGGCACTTGATTGATGGCCATCGAGTCGAGTGATTGCATGGTGACGTCATGATTATGTCACCACTCCGCTCGAGCCCCTATTGATTGGACAGGAACCAAGGCGTACCACTTTAGGTGCTTGATTTCTTGATCTGCATCCAAAGGATGCAGATCAAGCAGGATTTATGGACATGTTCGATACCTGCATCACCGACCTGTCTTCGAGGGGGATTGATTGATCTCACTTGAAAACAGGGTTGGCGCATTAGATCTAGAGCTAGATCGATGCACCGCGTAACGTCGACACTCAAAGCGGCAATCGATCTATATGTGTATGCGCACCTTAAGAGAATGCTGTTAGTTGTGGATCAGAAAGGGTGAACTATTGAATATTATTGGCCAGTATCTCTAATAATTTTAGATGTTTTATTTTTGCCTTTTGTTTCAACGTAGTGAATAATATACTGTATATAAAATATTCTATTTAAACTCAGTAGACATTGTTTTTTTATAATGTTTTTGTTTCCAAAATAACAAATACTTGTCCTTTTCATGGAGAAATAAAGAGTGTTATCTAATTTCATAAGGGCGGCAAGTAATTTTGGCCTCAACTGTAAGTGCCGTGCCATGCTTGTAAGATTTACTTTGAATACTTAAGTTTACAAAATGAGACAGAACAGTATACAAAATGAGAAAGAAACTGTGGTCAGGCAGCACCACAAATATCTACAGTAATTAGTCAAATGGAGATACTCTAGTTTTCTTGAAAATGTTTATTTGATTTACTACAGTAGATATAGTACCTTCTGGATGAATGAGAACCTTAACAGGCATGGCAGACTACAAACTTAAGGCCCCCATACATGTCTAGATTTTTCATCCAATCAACTTAATTCAATACATTTTTTTGGTTGATTGATTAAAAATCTATGGCAGCTCACATGGTTAGATCAACCTAAAACAATTAAAATTAGGAAAAAATTTATTGAAAAAGGATTGGACGTGCTGGTAAAATTTAATTGGTTGTATTGAAATGAATTACACTTTCAGTCAATCCCAAAAAAGTTGATCAAATGTCTGTTAATTCAGTTGGAAAACATACAATCAATCACTGACTTCCCTGACCCCAAAAATTTTATCTTTTTAAGTTGGTTGTACAGAAAATCTAGATGTGAATGGGAGGCTTAAGTGTAATTTTTATCACTTACAAAACAATCTGTGGCAGAATCAGACAATAATTGTCTCATGGTTTATGTATAGCGTCAAAATAAAGAATACAAACCACAGACCACAGTTTTTTGCTCCCAGGATACGCTTGCTTAGAGTGTTTTTTAAGATGTGTCATGTTCTCTTCCCTTTCAGTGTTGCCTGACTAGAAATCCTGGTATTTATCCCCTGCCTCCACATGCAACACAGGATGTAAAAAAATGTTTTTAAGGTTACATCATTGTTATCTCATAGGACAACTTAAAACACTCCCTTAAAGTAAGTTGATTAATCAAAATGAAAAGAAAAACTAATCTTGTTGTGGAAACACCTTTAACAAACAGCCGCATGTTACCTAGCATTATTACATCACTCACGCTGTCAAATGTTCCACACAATGTAACATGGTAGGATGAGATACTTTGTCTTTTTTATCTGCATCATGTATACTATAAAGAGTTGTGAAATGAGTTATATGCAAGAGTCATGAAAGTAGAGTAGATAATCATTCTGGAGGAGCTGTCAGTTTAGAGATGCCGGGCGGTGTCAGGCTCTCCCAGCTGTACTGTATAATTGCCCGTGCCAGCAGAGCTCAAAGCCCTGCTGCCATAGGCAATGAAAAAAGAGATAGATGAACTGGCATCTATACCTCTCTCCCTCTGTGGAAACTGCAATCACTCTGCAGTTCCCACGGAAACAGTAACAGCCAGATCGGCAGAGGAGAGCAGAGACTGAGAGGAGACACTCTGCAGATGTCTGCCCCCCTCCTCCTCCTCCCCATCAGTGTGAAGAATGAGCTGTGCTCAGAGTGTTCTGCTGCTAGTGGCACCTACTGGCTGAATTGAATATTGCATTTATTGAATTCATTGCATCAACCCAATTGATGTGAAAATGTATTAAATCTTTTTTTCTGGTTTCCTGCCAATAAAACAGGCTGCCTCTTATGGTCAGGTGCGTCTTATAGTCCAAAAAATATGGTATATAGAACCCAGCACTAAGTCTACAGTCTACATTTACAAAAATATATGTGGAAGAATGGGACATTCTAAAGTGCTAAATGTAAGTGTGCTACTATCCTGCTGTCATACAATGCTATTTTAGAACCAGTTTACTATTCTATTGTCAAGTCTAGGTTGAATTATAAAAAAATTGAAATATTTCCAAACATCTTAAGGTAGAATACAATGTAAAGGGTGTCACCAAGTACTGAGGTATATAATAGTGTATAAAAGTTGCAAACTGTTGCCTTAGTATCTACAAAGTTTTCACTTCCTGTGAATGTCACCTGTGTACATAAACTGTGTTAGGTTTCTATAACATTCTAGATGGTTTCATTAAGATTCAGATTGCCATAGATTACTAGTGATGAGCACCATAGGCAATATTCAAATTTGCCTCCCGATGCATAAAATCTTAAATATTCAAGATTGCAAATATCCGCTGCCATATTTGCAAAATTTGAGAATTAACCGATATTTGTCAAATATATTCGCAATTCGCATTACTCAACACTATAGATTACCAAATGCAATGGCAAGCATTGGATGAAGTGGTGCAAAGAAACCCACTACTGTACACTGGGACAATAGAAACGTATTATGTAGAATGACTAATCCTACTATTTGGCAGCCTGCTGGGCAAGTCTGGGTTTGACTAATGCCAGGAAAATGTTACCTGCCTATATGTATTAAGCAAACTGTTTTGTACAGAAAGGAAAGTCTATTCAACGTTGTAGAAGCAGTTTGGAGGATGTCCTTTTCTGTTTCAGCATATTGATTTACCATGGTTGCACCATGATGCTAAAAGCAAGGTCCATCAAAGCATGACTGGGTTATTTTGGTATGGAAGAGAGTCCTGACCTCCACTCTCTTGTATTGAGATTCCAAGACAAGACCTTTCGAATTCAACATTAGTGCCCTAGCACACACATTTTGGATTAAGGGACAAACATTTCTACCAACACATTCCAAAACCCTGTGAAAAGCTTTCTCAGATGAGTGGAAGCTGCAAAATAGGCATGATATCTAAATGATGCCTATCGACTTAAAAATTAGTGTCATAAAGTATGTACGTGCAGGTATAATAGCCATTGAATTGTTTTAATTGTGTATTCCTACCAAAGAACACCCCCAGGACTGTACGATTTCTTTGTGATGGTCGACCAGAGTCTCCCTTCATAGCCACATTGCTGAGTTCTCTTGGGTTGGGTAGATGTGGTTCTTGCATAGCTTGATAGACTCCATCAGAATAGGCAGGTGGCATAAGGCGCATAAGTCTTGAACCTAAATAAACAATGTAAAACAATTGACCCAAACACTACTTGTGAATGAAGAGAGCACTGTAACTATGTTTACACTGTGATGACACTTTATCCTTACCAGCAGAGCATCTCCTATGTTGAATAAGATTGTTATACCAGCCATCAAACCGCTGAAGCTCCCAGTTAATGTTATTTTGAGCATCTAGTAAACCAAAAATTGTTAAGTGGTGTATATTATTTGAATAATAAAATGGTATACATTTATATTCCAATTTTTTTAACATTGCACAGTTATACATATATTACACTTTTCTAATAACATCTGCACCAGCAGTGCTTTTCCATCATTCATGTACTACCAGTGGGTACCTTTCATGTTGAATGTCACCCCAACAATGCCTCTCAATGCAGCAACATACACTTGTTTTCACATGGGTTTCTACATTAGGTAACACATTAAAATTGCTGTAACAGAAGGCATGGAACATCAGAACATATGGTAAAACGTACTTCTAAATGTGGGCAAACACAGTGCAAATATAGCCTAATGCATGCATCTTTTAGTTTTATATTTTTATATAATAGTGATTCATTGAATCCTTCATTCATTCATTCATTCATTCATTCATTCATTCATTCATTCAGAGATTGTTTGGTGAATGTCATATTTCTTGTTTCATTATACGAAGTATCATGTACATCACATGCTTTACATGATGGTACATTGTATATGTTTATGTCAACTTTTGAAAAAACTTTCATTTTTTTGTAAAGTTTATGGTACTACTAATAATATAATACTATTCAATGATCTGGTAACACAGTGTAAACTTACATGAGACACTGCAGAGAAAGAAATAAATCAGTGCAGCATATGAAATCCAGAATTTTGAATCCATCTTCCAAAGAAGTATCCTAGAAATTAAAAACAAAAATCACTGTAGTGTGTGTCTCAATCTACAAAGAAAACATATGGTTTGACAAAGCTGTAGTTATAAACATTCTTTTCAGTCCATCATAACATGTGTAGCATTTACCCCTATTTTTAGTAAGGGTTTACCACTAGGGGATAAAGCCTTGATTGGGGCATATAGGTAAGGGGGGTAGTGACCCACATTATTTTTGTAATTATAATCCAAGTTACATCAACGCTTTGTACACAGGCTCACTGGGCCACTTCTTCAGGATGAGGATAAAATCTATACAATCACAAAGACAATGA
>CM070034.1:153830105-153840955 GCA_036250615.1 Ptychadena robeensis
TACAGGGGGAGAGCAGTGTGATGGTGCTGCTGCTGCTCTGCTGGCTCGGCCACGCCCCCTATTTTAGAGGATTTAAGGCATAAGGCATCAAAGCCTTCTGGCTTCTCCCTCACCAAAGAATTCTGCTGGTATCGGCCACAAAAATCGCATAGCTGAAAATAGGCAAGCCAGGCACTAGAAGGTACCACCTCGCCCATCACCAACTCCGCTAAAGGTTTCACTCTAGTTGGTTTCATGGCTTGAGCCAACTGTGAGGGGCAGCTAAATTCCCGTTTAAAAAAAGAGGTGAAATCCATTTACTGGTGGAAAATCAGGGTTACCCATCAAGGGAGTAAGGGGGCCTATATATGATGAGAACTTTGTTTGAGTAAGAAGTCGATCCCATAACAGAAGTAAGGATCTCAATACAAATGGCAAACCCACTTTAATAGGCCTGTTATGGGGGAGTATCCAGGGTACCGAGAATGATAATACCTGGGATATTTGAGCCTCTAAAGTCACCCACAGTTTGTCATTTATCTACTTATCTACTATCTATTTTGTCATTTACATGTGTGAGGAGGCTTGATATTATTTTTAATAATTTGACTGCATGAACATGTTATGGTAATGTTTTAATGACTAGACCCTAGGTGCCCAACCTGAGGCCCGGGGGCCGCATGCGGCCCTTTGGGCGTTGTTCGGCGGCCCCCCTTGGTCCTCCACATGCGACCCCCAAAGTGGTCACACACTGTCCCAGCTTTCCTAATCAACTTTGGCGGTCTTACATCAGTAAAATTGTCAATGTTAATCATGGAAACCAGGTCTACATATGAGCGCTGCACCCAGGTAGAGGAGGTTGGGGGTGGAGGGTGCTATCAGGTTTTGACTGCCTGTCGGGATTTGACATATGTCAATGAGGGAAGGGTCTGGTTCGATGTTATGTGCGGCCCTTTAGTGATGAGGAGGGCCGCACTTGTGGCCCTCCATATCAACTCAGTTGCCCACCACTGGACTAGACAGTCAGTTCAGTTAAGTTAAAATAACAGAAATAAATATATAATAGAAAAAATGCATTATTAAAATTAGCTTAAATGGAAATACCAAGTATCCTCATTTCCAAATTCCAACGACTGGTGCTCATTTTTCATAAAGGTTGTCTGCTTTGGATGTATAATTTACTCAATTGATATAAATGTTAATATTTGTAAGATGTATTTATCTCAACTAATAATATTATGCTCCCATAAACAATGTTTTATTTAATTCAGCCTTATGTGACATCATATGCACATAACCTTGTCTACAAGATGTATACTAACTACACATACAAATTAGTTTTTCTGAAATTAGAACTAGTTTTTAACCAAATTTATATGAAAAGAATAAATGGAAACTCATGGAAACTTTGTAACATTTCTGATAATTTCTCAGTTGGCTTTTACTTGTTTTAGTCATTCTTTAAAGTAATTAAGCATGATTGACGACGCCTCAAAATGACCTCATATACGGTAAGCATTAGAGCCTACAAACCTTTCTATAAACATAAAAGTAAATCTCATATAAATAATTTTACAGAAATATAAATAAAAGCTGGCCAATTCTCGCTCACTATACTCCATGTCCCTCACCATCAAATCCTCCACTGAAAAAGCCTTTCCTGGCTTACCTCATGTCAGCCCACCATGGGTCACTCCTCCCCTTGACCCCCTAGGACATCCCATAACAAGCTCTATAAAATCCCCTCACCTCCAGCCGTTCGGATGTTCTTTTTTTTTTGTCCTCGCTAGGCATTCCAAGATGTGGAGGGAGGGAGGGGTAAAGCTTCTCCTCCCCGTCAGCATTCTCACTCGTGCAGGAGCGTGGGTGATTGGCAGCAGGATGCCAGAGCATCATAGTTACGTCCGGAAGCCCGCGTGGCGGCGCAATGGCGGCGGTAGGCCGGGGCTGGCGTCCAGGCTCATCCAGGTTGTTGGGAAACAGGCAGGACGCCAGGTTCAGCAGAGACCTCAGCTGGTAAGTAGCTTCAGAGGAGGCATTGGCTGAGGAAAGGGCGTTGGCTGTATTTAACCTAGGTTAAGACTGCAGGAATAGACAGTGCAGAGGAGTCCAGGCTGTCAGACATGTGAGTAGCTTTGCTGCTGGGAGGTAAGATGACTTGATAGTTTCTTCATGGTGCTCCACTCTGCCTTACAGTGTCAGTGGTTGTTGTTGCCTCCATGATGTCCTCCCCACCGCAGTCACACCAGGCCGTGAAGGCTTCAGATAGAAGGTAGGCGGGTGGGGGAAGAGCAAGTGACAGATTTACTTTTGGTTATGGTGATAGTATCATAGGGCCTTATGTCATTGCAGGAAAGGTGCCTCGGCCAGGGACTCTTCTCCAGTGGTGCCGGGTCCGGCACGGCGGTCTATGGAACCTGGAGAGCGTGACTCCCCCTCCCCAGTAAAGTGTCGGGCTAAAAGCCGGACAGGTCGCAGACGGTTGAGTCACAGGCCAAGAGATGGATCTTCATCGCCTGAGAGGGTGCAAGTCACTTGTAGGGCATGTTCAGGCGCGGCAATGCCGGGCAAGAATCTCTGCAGGATCTGCTTTAAAGAAGCAGCTCAGGATGCAGGGGCAGAGGCTCAGGATGTTTGGGCCTTGATCAAGCAGACGGTGGCGGAAAGTATGGCAGAGCTAAAAGCCAGCCAGGCCAGAGGCCGTCCCAGGAAGGAGAGAAGGGCGGTTAGGGACAATGTCTCTGCGTCCCCTTCGGAGCTGGAGGACAGTGCAAGTCATTCCCAGATGTCGGAGGATGGCCAGCTGCCAGAGTCGTTTGATTTTGCATCGATCCCAGCATTTGTCAATTCGGTCAGACGAGCGATTGATTGGGAGGAAGAACCTTCATCCCCTCCATCCAAGCGGAAGTATTACCCTGGGCTGAAGAAATCCTTGCCATGTTTCCCTTTAATGTTGGAGATCCGGGAGGTCATCGAGGATGAGTGGGCGCGCCTAGATAAGCGCCAAGGCCTACAAAATAGGATGGCGAAGTTATATCCTTTAAAGAAGGAGGATGTCGTGGATTGGGACTCCCCGCCTAAGGTGGACGCCTCCTTACAAAGGTTGGCGAAGCATATGGTGTTGCCACAGGAAGACTCGGTGGCTTTCAAGGACCCGATGGACTGCAGAGTGGTCGCTGATCTTAAGAAGGCTTTTGCGGTGGCGGGTCTGGCAACTAGGCAACAGAGTTTTCGGACGCATGGGTAGTCCGTATTGTCTCTCAAGGGTATCAAATCGAGTTTTGCAGCCGGCCACCGGAAGGTGTGTTTGTCCGGTCACGGACTCCGGCAGGCGTAGAACAGGCGAGATGTCTGGAGGCATACGTCAGGGAACTGCGGATGGCAGAAGCCATCGTGCCAGTGCCACGGGCCGAAGAGGGACAAGGAGTATACTCTCCGATATTTCTTGTGCAAAAGGCCAACGGGAAGTTCAGACCTGTGCTGGACTTAAAGAGGCTCAATGACTTCATCCGGGTGGCACCATTCCAGATGGAGTCCCTGCAGACCATAATTTCGGTTGTACAGGTGGGCGACTGGATGGCAACTATAGATTTGGCGGACGCCTATTTACATGTGCCTATGTGCACTCGGCATCACCGTTTCTTGCGGTTTGCGGTCCGACAGGGCCATTTTCAGTTTGTGTGCCTTCCATTTGGCCTCAATACGGCACCTCAAACGTTCTCCAAGGTACTGTTGTCTGTCATTGCATTGATTCGCCTCGAAGGCATCAGAATCCATCAGTACCTGGACGATCTTCTGGTGTTGGCAAGGTCCAAGAGGGAACTGGGGTCGCAAGTGGCTCAGGCGCTCAGGATGTTGCAACGGTTCGGCTGGCTCGTCAACAGCCAGAAGAGCCAGTTGGAGTCTTCAGTACCTGGGCGTAGTCTTCGACACAAGATAGTGACTCTTCCGAGTTGGAAGCAGTGTCAGATTCAGACGTGGACGCAGAAAGTGATGGCGTGCCCTGTATTGTCCGCAAGGCGGTGTATGAGGTTGATCGACGCGTTTACGGCAGCCATTCCGGCGGTGCCCTGGGCCAGTTGCCACCGGAGACTCTTTCAAGACAATTTCCTTCGTCAGTGGGACGACGAGTCGTTGACCCAACCAATCACGGTACCCTGAGTGGTAAGAAGGTCTCTCCTGTGGTGGTTGGATTCAGAGAATCTGAGCCGGGGCAACACTATCGGTCCAACGTCGGAGGTGGTGGTCACAACAGATGCGAGCCTGACAGGCTGGGGTGCTCACTGGCAGGGGGGCCAAGCGCAGGGCCTTTGGGGCTCTCGCATTTCAGGCATCCAATCATCTGGAGCTGCTGGCGGTTCTGTATGCGTTGCGCAGTTTTCAGAACGAGCTGCAGGGTTCCAGGGTGCGGATCCTTTCGGACAATGTGACCGCCGTGGCATACATAGCAAGGCAAGGATGGACCCGATGCCCGATGCTCTTGCAGATTGCAGGGAGAATCTTTGCCTGGGCGGAGACACATCTGCAGTCACTAAGGGCATCTTATCTTCCAGGGTCGCAGAACCAGGTGGCAGACAGGCTCAGCCGGGTGTTCCTGGACCCGAACGAGTGGGGCATACGGTCTGCCTGCCTGGAGCCAGTCTTTGCAAGGTGGGGGATGCCAGACATCGACCTCATGGCTACGGCCGCCAATGCACAGGTGCCACAATTTTACACGAGGTATCCGGATCCTTGAGCCATAGCCCAAGATGCCTTGGCCTGGACGTGGGGGTCTCAGCTGGTTTACATCTTTCCTCCATTGTCTCTAGCTCTCAAGGTCCTCTTGAAGATCCGGGCCGAGGGAGTGGAGGCTATAGTGGTTCTCCCGTTTTGGCCGCGCCGTCCGTGGTTTCCCCTTCTGTGGGCCATGTCGATCACAGCACCGATCCATTTCCCGTTGGAGCCAGATCTGTTGCTGCAACACGGGGAGCAGCATCACAACTTGCGGTGCCTGACGTTGATGGCCTGGAGGTTGAGCGGCACAGGTTTCAACGCCAGGCCATTCCCGACTCGGTGATCTCGACTCTGTTGGCGGCTAGGAAGAGTTCAACCAATCGCACGTACCAGAAGATCTGGGCGGCTTTCGTGCACTTTGCCTCAGAGGCCCGCTTCGATCCGGTCTCCCCAACGATTCCCCAGGTATTACGCTTTCTCCAGACGGGCCTCGAGAAAGGTCTTAGCCTGAGTTCCCTGAAGGTCCAAGTGTCGGCCGTCACGGGGGTGCGGTGGGCGGAGGATCGCCTGATCGCTCAATTTCTGCAGGCGGCTGTTAAATTGCGCCCTCCTCATAGGGTCTGGTTCCCGAAGTGGGATCTGCCCGTGGTGTTGCGAGCACTCCTCTTGCCTCCGTTTGAGCCGGCGGATTCAATCTCCTTGTGGCATCTCACCCTGAAATTGCTATTTCTGGTGGCGGTGACTTCAGCGCGCAGGGTGTCGGAGATCTGCGCTTTCTCCTGGAAGGAGCTGTTCTGCACCTTTTACACGGGCAGGGTCGTGCTCAGGCCAGTTCCTGCCCAAGGTCATGTCATCATTCCATCTCAACTGGGAGGCGGTCTTCTCTACCTTCTCTGCTGAGACGGGTGACAGGGATGAGTTGGAACGCTTGGATGTAGTACATCTTCTATCCGTGTATATCTCTCGGACTGCTTCATGGCGCAGGTGTGACAACTTGTTCGTCTATCCTACGGGACCCCGTAAGGGCCATCCGGTCCCTCCGCGTGGATTGTCAAGACCATTCAGCTGGCTTATGGAGCGGCAGGCCTTCCTGCTCCTTCCGAGGTTCGAGCCCACTCGACTAGGGGCGTGGCGGCGTCCTGGGCTTTCTTGGCCAAGGTGTCGGCAGAGGTGGTCTTCGACCAATTCCTTCATCAGACATTATCGGCTGGTGGTGTCTAAGGACCCGCGAGATTCATTGAATTCTGCCATTCTGTCGGCAGCTTTGTAATAATAAATGTGATGTTCTTTTTGCAGTATTTCTGTTTCCTCTGGTTTGTTCGGGTGTTCGATGCCCGCCCAGGGAGTATAGCTTGTTAAGTCCCGTGGTGGGCTGACATGAGGTGAGCCAGGAATATGGAAAATTGTTTTCATACTTACCTGTAATTTTCCTTTCCTGGCTTACACCTCATGTCAGCCCTAGTTCCCCCCAGTTTGGAGCGAGTCTTGTTACTGAACATCCGAACGGCTGGAGGTGAGGGGATTTTATAGAGCTTGTTATGGGATGTCCTAGGGGGTCAAGGGGAGGAGTGACCCGTGGTGGGCTGACATGAGGTGTAAGCCAGGAAAGGAAAATTACAGGTAAGTATGAAAACAGTTTTCCATATTCCTGTAGTCAGTAAATCCCAAATATACTATGTTGCTCCTTCCCTCCTCTTCTGATGGGTGCAGAGACAATTGGGAAAGCACTTATTACTTTATTGACCCTCCCTTTACAAGCCTTTAAATATATTGTTAGAATTAAAAACAATCTAGGGTCATCTAGTGATCATTCTTTGGCAGGGGGTTGTTCTTTGGCAGGGGGCAGGGGGTAATAGACATCCAAATAAACAAATTTACTCAAAAATGCCAAGCCTCCTGGCTTCAAACAACAGTTCCTTCCTTTAGGAACCTTTAATGGCCTGCTTCCTAGCAGCCATCAGCATGGGGCCACTCACTTCTTATGTGCCCTGTGTTTGCTGCACCCAGCAGCACTGTCTCCTACCTCATCTGGGAGCCCTGACTGGCTGGTCCCAGCTCCTTTTTGGAGACACACCCGGCCATCTCGTTAGGGTCTAGCAGGTGTATCTTGGTGGATACACACCAGCAGACCGCTTCACTGCTGCATATGGACCATCCACACCATGGCAGACCACCAGTCTGTCACACTACATACATCAAAATGGTCCATGTAGCAAGACCCTAATAAGGAAAACATGTTTACTTGGTCGAAAAAACGGTGCACCTATTCTGATCCTCTTGGATTTAAAGGGGAACAGAGGGATTTTTAGGGTTAACAATATTACTGTACTGTAATAGTCTTAATTAAAAATAAATAAATGCAATATAACTTCATAGTTCACAGTATCATATACTGTATATTATTAAATATCAAATGTCAAAATGCTTGACATTTAATACTACTGTGAACTAAGAAGTTATATTACGTTTATTTTGAATTACAGTCTGACTTTATATTGTTACCCCTAGGAATCCCTATGTCCCCCTTTAAATCCAAGGGGATCAGAATAGGTGCGCCGTTTTTTCAACTTCAACTTTCAACTTCAATTTCTAGATATTTACTTGGTCGGAGCATATTCAAATGGACATCCAAATGCAGTGTATGCTAATATGTGAAAATAATGGAGTGTTCCTTGATAGATGGAAAAAAGCTAGACCATAGGATCATGATTCATGACCTCTGGATAGCAATGTTGTGAAAAATTTGGGTAAAGCATTCAATGTTTTTGACTTTGTTAAATGTAAGAGGGCAAATAAAAAGCATAAGTATATATTGAAGCAAGGGTAAAATGGTTCATTTGCAAATACTATTTGATATTTGTATACATTTTTAGTGGGGCTATAATTGGTTTCAATAATATAACTGTTGATCTTTGTAGGGTTTATATATTGTAACAAGTGGGCATTTGTATCAATTTGCTGTCCAATTGGCAAGGCAATCATTATTTAAACCCCTACCACCCTCATTTTGCCATTTGGACAAGCCTGAGCCTCAGCAGATGTTGCTGTAGTTAGGATGGTATGAGTGAGGTATGGTCAAACTGTTGATACAATTGTTTTTTAGTATAATTTTTATGCTATGTAGTATTTGCAAAGTACATTATGTTCCTAAAAGTCAAACTGTAAATGAATTTATAGAATAAAGGCCCTAGATTTTTCATCCAATCAACTTAATTCAATAAATTTTTTTGGTTGATTGATTGAAAATCTATGGCATCCCACATGGTTAGATCAACTTAAAACAATTAAAATTGGGGAAATAATTGATTGAAAGGGGATTGGACGTGTTGGAAATTTTTAATTGGTTGTATTTCAGTCGATCCCCAAAAAGTTGATCAAATATCTGTTACTACAGTTGACAAACATACAATCAATCACAAATTTCCCTGACCCCATAAAAAATATCTTTTTAAGTTGATTGAACAGAAAATCTAGATGTGTATGGGGGGGTGTATGGGGGAGAATTTGGAATTCTCTGATTGGCTGGTCCTGTTTCAGCCTATTCAGAAAGCACAAACAAAACCCGATCAAGTGATGCTGACCAGGCAGTGAGAGAAATACAAATGGATCTGTTGACAAATATGATCATGTACTTTTGTATGAGTTTGCCTGCAGAACAGCTTCTCAAGTAAACCATCATCATGTGCCGAATTGCTGTTTGAGATAATGCCAACAGCTTTAAAAAAACATGTTTTCTTATGAATACCAGGCGTTCCCCAATATCTCTGGCAGAAATGATTGTTCCCTTGTCTCATTCTTTGATGTACTGATCTACATTACATTTCAGAATAGAGTCCTTCACAAGAATGATAACACCCAAACATGTATGATCATTTCCAATGAAGCCTTTTTATTTATTGTTTTGGTAATGGACACACCCCACCCTCAGGCAGTACAAAATGTTTTGGTTTGATATTTCCTAAGAACTTTTAAAATTGTTGGACACATTACAGAAGTACCAAATGTATTTTCACTTTGGAGGACCATGTGTGATGTAGAAAAGTCTTCCATATTACTCAGTTCTCTAACAGGTATTTTAACAAAGTCAAAGTCAGTAGTGCTTTATTTGTACATATGATTTAACAGATGTGACAACAGTCCAGTATGAAGTACTTTAGCAGCCTCACCATGACATTTCAAAGAATTGATTCAGTAGATTTATGGAGTGGATTTATGTTGCCAATTTTTGCAGCTAATAACTAGTAGGCAACATTCGTTTTCGCGGCATGCCGCAAATTTTATGAAAAACATTCGCATTCGGCAATATTCGGGGGTAGTTTTTATTGCGAATTTCGCGCGCGCATCATATGTTTAACATGGTGCGAATTTGTGTGCGAATTTTCAAAGTGACGATCTTCGCAATATTCGCATCACCCCAATATTCGATTTAAAAACTGTTTATGGTGTTGCTAATCTCTTGTTGCAGCCTTCCCATTCGTCCACTTGCATTGAGAGGCATGTGTAATGGATAAAAAATACAGAATATCCGGAATTGCAAATATTCGGCAATATATTCACCATCTTCGCGAATTTCCAAATTGCAGATATTCGCAATTAATATTCGTTATTGCACATGGCCCCCTGATGCTGAGTTGGTGACTGGGGGGTGATGGGTTGTGCTATCATTTGGCAGCCAGCTTAGTTGTTGAGTGGGGGTTGCTATTGTTGATCGGAGGGGGTATCGGTGGCCAAGTTGATGAGCTGGGGATGCTATGCCCCCCACATAGAGGGAGAAATGGACCTGTATAATGGTACTGGACACTTTAACCTCCCTAGTGCTCTTTGGTTCAGATTTCTGTACCAAAAGTGCACCTTAAATGTAATTTTTTTATGTTGTAGGCCTGTAACTTCCCAAAATATGTCTGTACAAGGGTCTAATAGACACCCTGAATATAATAATGTTTGAAACACACAATTATGTAAAACAAATTACATAAAAAAATATAGAAAAGGTATCATTTGAATGATAAAATCCCTAAAATACTTCTTTTGTATAATAGATTTCAAAACAGTATGTATTCATAATTATGTTTTGTTTATAATAACATTGTTATTCAATTGGAAATGTGTTTTATGGTTTTTTTTACTTTGAATTGTATTGGATACAGTTATCACTGTATCCAGCACACTCTCTCCACTGGTGTGATGAACACACCAGGGGAGGGAGGGTTAACTGCAAAGGGCACATCTGGGGAATCACACTGAAACAGTTTTCTGCATAGAAAACTGTTTTAGTGCGATGTACTTTGAATTTACTGCCGCCTCCCCTATGTGACCCCCTATGGGGATATCGCAAAAGCCAGTTCAGATGATCGGAGCCAGAGGGACAGTGTGAAAATGTAAGTAGGTGCTGCCGGGGCTCTGATCTTCACCACACGGCACCATCTTGTCCAGAGCAGTACTGACAGGACAGAGCTGGATGAGATAGTGTTGCCAGAAACGCTAGGGGGGTTAATATGGTAAATGTACTTTTCATTTTAATATACCATTAAAGTAAATCCTGTTTAAAAAAAAATGTAAAGTTCAGGGGAAAGGGATCACCAGCACCGCCATATGATGAACAAAACTGCGGTTTATTTTCACCAAATTAAATCTTGAAGCATATAAAGCAGCCGTATTGCATGCACATATTTCCATTGCAGTCAGTGATTACAGCTCACCCATGACACTCAGGAAAACAGTCCAGCAAGCCCTCCCAGGCCTTCCACATGAAACACTGTGCTCCAGAGAGAGCGTTGAACTCCACACACCCAGGCTACACATCTGGCCTCAGCTCCTCCACCCACTCTCTGACATCAGAGCCTTTTCAACCAGCCTTAATGTCTGGCTGAAAATCAACACCAAATCCTGGAGTGTACCCCAGGTGGAGTGGAAAGGTCCACCCAGTTCCTTCCCTCCCACTCGAGTCCGGAACCGTGATTGCCCATATATTTTGCCGGACTCCTTACCCGGAATATGGCTGGGAACACAGCCCATAATATGGGGAGATATACTTCCCATCTAGGATCCACCCTTGGGATCCTCTACACATCCTATGAATTGGAATGTATTCATTACCTATAGTGATGGCGCGAACCCGGAATTTGATGTTTGCGAACGGCGAACGCGAACCTCCGCAA
>CM070034.1:153876234-153906886 GCA_036250615.1 Ptychadena robeensis
TGCGGAAGTTCGCGTTCGCCGTTCGCGAACATCAAATTCCAGGTTCGAGCCATCACTACTAAAGGGGCTTATATTCTTTATTATTCAATCTAGAACAGTAATGGGCAACTGAGTGGATATGGAGGGCCACAAGTGCGGGGCCGCACATAACATTTTTCTATACTGACTTATTTTTTAATGAAAAAATGGCAGTCATAGCTAGAAGACATTTTCATTTTTAAATAACAAAACTTGATTTAAATAAAGCCGTCAATCCTCTGCTGATGTGTCCTGACCTGGGACCTTCTTAGAGCAGAAAGAGGAAAAGAGGTAAGGGACTTGTCCAGGCTCCATCTGGGTCACTGACCCTGAGCGAGTCCCTCACCTCACCTCCTCTTTCTGCTCTAAGAAGATCCCGGTCCAGGACACATCAGCGGAGGATCGGTGGACAGGTGAGTTCCGATGCCCAATGCATTAACATTTAGGTTTCGGGGGCCACAAGTGAAGGACCGAGGAGGACCGCTAAAAAACGTCCAAAGGGCCGCATGCGGCCCCAGGCCACAGGTTGGGCACCTGGGATCTAGAAATACAAAAACTGAAATAATATTATTAATATTAAAATAATATTATAGTGATTCAAAAGCCCATACTATTGGATTTGTCTATTGTAGGGTAGAGTTCAAACCTTTGTCAGGTTTTTGATGGTGCGTGTGTCTCCAGTAACAACCCACTACAAGGGAATTTCCCCTCATTATAGAGGAATAATTTTCTCTTCCTGTTGTAAATGTTCCCATAGGATGGAGACAGCAAATCAGATTCTGACAGCAGATAACTATTGCTAACTCTAAAGCTATAAAAACCTATGACTATATTCAAAGTGAACTTGTCAGTAAAGAATATTTAGGTCTACATCCTCATTCAATGGTCTCCATAATGTCATTGACCCAGAACTAGTGTGCAGGAGAGTCAAACAAAAGTCATACACTTTTATACAGTCGTTTGTTCATGAAGTACTGAAATTAAAAAGACAGTCAAGAAACTAGATTGATTAGTAGGAGAGGTCAGCAATAGCAGTCGTTATTTGAATAATATGATACTTTTTCATCTTGTTTGCTTAGTATTGTGACCATGTTCCACCAGCTTAGTCTGGTTACTGTTATTCATTATTCATTTAGCAAATGGTAAAGCAGTAAATAATCATTTTTATATTTCATTCATTCATTACTCATTACCTTTAAATGAATGGTCACATGTGCTATTTAATTTTGCCTTCCATGGTCATATAATATGTGGTCATGGTATGTATTCGCAATCCATGGTCATAAGCACCCCAATGGCGAATATCGCGAATATTCAAAATTAAACGCCGCCATATTCGCGAAATTTGTGAATTCTCAATTAGCTGATATTCGTCGAATATATTCGCAATATATTCGCTGCCTCTGAGCCACAGACCTTCAGCCCACTCATGACAGCTGCACTGAGCTGCAGCCGAGGCCCTGTCTCCACACAAGCCACTGAAGCAGCAGCACTTCTGAAAAACTCGGCTGAGGCCTCGGCCTGGGCAGAGGCCTGGATTGCAAACAGCAGCTATCCAACAGTGAGTACGATCTTCTCTCCCCTGGGGGATACATCTTCACACTAACGATTCTCTAAAGGGTGGACAGGACATGAAGATGACATAATACCCTCCCCTACAGGGTCCCAGGCAGTTCACCGTCCCCATACACTCCACGCAATCCGCTACCTGTGACTGCCCACCAATGCGTGCTCTACCAACCAGAGTGGACTTAAATGCATTGCCCAGAAGAGCTGACTTTGACGCACTAGCGGCCAGAATAGAATCCATCTACAAAAATGACATTGCCGTTCAACAACAACTCACCATGGTAGACGACGTCGTGCAGCAAATACAAGCCACCACGGAGAACCTACAGGAACGAGTTGCGTCCATGGAACAATTTCATATTCACTCAATTACTCTCATGCTCCAACATGATGATCAGGAAAACTGTGGTAGGCGTAACAATATCTGCATCAGGGACCTGCCTGAACCCACAGGTGCTAATGACCTTAAGGCCTCAGTCTCCTTGATTATTAATGAATACTTCGATAACCCACTGAACCAAGAAATCATCCTTGACAGAGTGCATCGTGCTTCAGGCCCGAGATCGACCAATGCTACATCTCCATGAGACGTTATTTGTCGCATACATTACTATACAGTCAAAGAAGAGCTTCTCCTTCAAGTCTGGTGAAAAGGCAATCTTCCCTTTGATGGGGCTAAAATCCAAATATTTCCTGACATCTCTAAATGTACTTTGCTGATTAGCGTAGGATTCTCACTACAATCAATTCAAGACTCCAGAGCAACTTACAAGTGGGCATATCCATTCCATCTCATCGTCAAAAAACAGCATGCCACCTTCTTAAAATTACCCTTGGACCTGCTTTATTTGAATTTCTGGAGACTGACCCAATTCCGATCCCAGACTGGCATGCACTAGACCTGGAACAACCACCCCCGATGGAATGCAACACCAGACCTCTCTTTCAACGCAGAAGATGGTTGAAAAAGAGCCTCCACTCAAAACGCGTCCCATTGTTACTGTTGAGCCCTCCAGCATCTGTAAGCAGTAAGTGATCTTATCCCCAACCAGGAAGTGAGGTCATCCTGGAAAACGTATGGCCCCAAGAAATCAACCCTTGTAAACCTCTCTCAAAGTGTTGTTTTGTTTTATTTTATTCCATATTATTTAACCATTAAAAGTACCTTTGTTTGTTGTACTAGGTTGTGCACCTCTTAGAGGGAATTTTCCCTGGAGGGACCCTGTCCATGTCTACATGTATTTATGCGATGTTCAAATAAAGCTTTAAAGATTTTAAAAAAGAAAAACTTTCCAGAGTGCGGATTCAAGCCATTTCTTCTTCCTCATTTATTGCTCAAGAGTGATTGAACTGATCCTCCATGGCCCGGCACCTGGATGTGTAAAGCTGGTGAGAATCTTTTCCTGGGGGGAGTCTGTATACCGGGAGTAATGTTTTCATCTATGGTGTGGTCTGTGCGGACTTAGCACATCTTAAGCATGTGCACCTCTGTCCTTGTTCTTATTTGTCTGTTACAGGGGGACACACTCCTCCATTTTGAGAGTTGCACACCTAGACGCAACTTAAACATGCATCCCTCATACTGACCCCATTTTACTCTGCAATCTTTGCTCAGGCCTCATACACCCACTGAGGGTCCTTCTGGCCACTGACATCACTGTAACTCTGTAATCACTGCTGAAGGTTGTGTGCAACTATTTATTATCTTTCAACGCAGAAGAACACCCTACAGACACCATCCAACAAGACCCAAAATGTGATCCTTGGACACTCGCTGGATGCCATATGTCTCCTCACTCTCCACTGTTCACTACTGAACGCTAGGTATACAAGCTATAGATAGAGGTTTATGTTTTCACCTGTTTTGCCATTTCCATGGTAGTGGGGAGCATCAGAAAACTGGATGCCGTCGCACCCCTTGAAGAACACAATATCTTTCGGGACTGGGATTACGTTAGATGTGATAGCACAGTTTTCTTGAAGTTCAGGTTGATTTCTTTCGGTATAATGACCATATTTATGTTTTCACTTGTTTTGGTTGTTTCCATGGTTATTGGTAGTGTCAGAAGCCTGGTTGCAATCTCAAACCCTAGATGTGCTTAGTGTCTTTTGGAATTGGGATTGCGATGGAAGTAAAGGCATTGCTTTATTGTAACTTATGTTAATACTCCTAATACTTTAACACTTTATTTGCTACAATAACCATATTGAATGTAGGATAACCGTCTCACTCTTAGTAAGGATCTGTGCCTACCAGGTTTGGGAACCGTATAATCCCGGTCTGGGGGAAGAACCATGCCATGCCACCAACCAGCCATTTCCATAGACGAATATATAGGGGGAAGTATGCTGTCCCCCTCTGTTTTTATAGTTGTTCAGTACAGTTTGGGCTACTGGTGGGGGGCATCTGTGTACCCTCCAGACCGGGCGTAGAACAGTTTAGAGTTTTGTGGTAATTTTTTGAATTGTTTTTGCTTCTCTCTTTTATTTTATTGCCTCTTGCATATACGGTATGTGAAAATGGAGAAGCCTGCCACTTACAATGCCATTTTAACACCTCTCACGACTGGGCAGATTAATAACACCTTACAGCTCCAATCATGCTAATGTAGTAACACCTACCTCAATGAAGCTCAGACCCCATGCTGGTTAACACATTATGTGAATTGGAGCTGTACCCCAGAGTACCCCAGAGTATATATTCCCAGTAAGATCATGTACAGTCACTCTGAATTGAGAAAGATGACTAGCAAAACGTCTTCAAGAAACAAAACACAGCAAGTCCAGTTGATTTGAATTAAACACTACAGACATGTAATTGTAATATTAAAGAACTTTATTTCAATTAAATATTTCAAATACAGTTACACCATAATATTTATTTTCCAATATGCCACAGATGTCATTAAGGAAGGAGTAATATTTCATGTTCAGGTAAAGTTCAATTTGTTTTTCCTGTCTGGTCTGGTCTAGGAACCCCTGATAACAGTGAAACATGGCAGGAGACCTAACCAAAAGACTAATAGTTTGTACAAAGACATTCGAATATTGCACATTTTCATATTTTTTGTATTTTATTCTTTCTCAACAAATATTAAAAACATTGATGGATGAAGAACATAATAGGAGAAAAAAAGAAAAGGAATAAGAGTTGGGTCCATCCTAATGGTAAGAAGGATTACATGCTGCTCATGCTCACTTTGGTCACATTGACAATCTTTCCACCTCTAAAATGTCAGAGGCGAGACCATGAAGAGGTCAATTACTGGTGTAGATAAAGTACACATAAATCCTTTTTCATTTCAGGATCCTTAAAGAAGGGCTATTTCTAAACATTCATACAAAAACCTAACAGGAAAATGCTATGCCTACTTATTAACTCCTTCCTAAACATGCACCACAGGCATTAACATTTCAATTGGTAAGGCATCTTAAAACCCATTTACCAATTCATAGGGTTATAGTTTTACTATAACATCATAACAAAATATCATATACATCTATATACATAAATTAGTTAATGTAACTCATAAATTGATGATGTGCTCCATTTGTCAGCTCTAGTAATTCTGAGGTTGCCTTTATGTTTCTAGTTTCACAAATAATGTTTGGAGGAAAAAGACTACAAAAAAGCACAACCATCTAAATGCAGTTTATCCGCTTAGGAAAAATTTCTTGTGCCAGGATTTTATCCTGTGTACCTTTTGTATGGCACATTCATACTTTCATAACACAACATTGTTAACTATTAATTATGAAATCAATCAATATTTTACTATGCTTCCAATGGGCTTAATGGCCAACATCCCATAAGCAACAGCAGAAGATAGGATTCAACCCATTAACAAAAGTTTCCCCCCTAAAACACCAGGGGTATGGGGACTTTAAAGGCCAAACTGAATACAGGGTAAAGTGCACTAAAGTTCGTAAAAATGTCAAAAAAGTCCAGTAACTTATCACACACTCAAGTATGCATTAACTGTAACAGATGTGGTTTCTTGTACCAAGACAGATAGAAATAAAGCATCCAGTGACACGTAGGCTTAACCCCAATGTGCGTTTTGTAGAAATAACTTCTTCAGGGGGTTCTTTAACTAAAGACATAGATCAAATATCAACCCAACAGAAATTGCAAAGGTGGTGAGATTGCTTCAAAGCAAAAAACTAATATGAAAACCACCACTTTGCTAGGGAAGGGAGAGCCAGTACATATAGACCTAAGGGCCAAAAGGGTGCTGCGATATATCTGTCAAAGGGGTTACATAGTAACATGGTAAGCCTTCCAATCAGGTCCACATAGCACAGGTTATCTATCTGTAGTCTCCAGCAGAGAGATCAATGACTGCAACTTCCTCTAAATTTCTCCTGGTCTAGTGCTAAACCAGGTTCTGAAAAAATAAGTTTAGTCATCTTATATTAACTTAGATGCAAATACATTCATTGTATGTATGTCATTTTCCCAGTCAAAGGTCTGCATTTTCAGAATGTACAACTGACATGTTATCTCATTCAGCACATCTTTCCAAACGGTAAAATACTAATATTGAAATGTTTTAGCAAATCTTAATAATAAGTGTGCCAGCTAAGAGACAGGCACACAACATGCATATATGAGGCAGCCTGTTTCAAGCTGTTTTAGAGAAATATATTGATATTAACGACTCCTATAGACTCCTTTAGACTGCTAAAGAATCACAATATCTTCAAGATATGTTTACCATGCATGGATAATGCATTTCAAATTCAGTCTTCACCATGCATATGTAATACCTTTAGATGCATTTCTATTTATTTTCACACAAACAAATTCAAATGCATCAACATTTCTTGCATTATGCACCTGGAAACCATTTATGCAAACTGAACTGCTCCATATATTTCATTTAAAAAATGAAACAACCTTATGAACAAATATATAATAGGAGTTCTACTTAAAACTTCACGCACAAATGCCATTATACAGCATCAAATCCACTATTAGTGTAACAAAGTTGTTCTGGTTCATCTTCATCGTCTTCAATAGCGTTGAAAAATGACTTCAGTTTTTCTGGAACACACCAGTCCAATATAATGAATGTTATTCCAATTAGAAAGCAAAGAAGACCTGAATAGAAACAAAATGAGCTTCAATTTATTACAGTTATATCCAAGAAAAAGGAATCAAAAGCCTGTGAAGGTTCTCATTCATCCAGGTCATTGTATATCTGTAGTGTTTTATTCAAATCAACTGGACTTGCTGTGTTTTGTTTCTTGAAGAAGTTTAGCTAGTCATCTGACTGGCTTTCTCAATTCTCAATAATGTAGTAACACCTACCTGTATACGGCTCAGACCCTATGCTGGTTAACCCCTTTATGTGTATTGGAGCTATACCCCATAGTATTTATTACCAGTAAGATTGTGTACAGTCACTCTGAATTGAGAAAGCCAGTCGGATGTCTTCAAGAAACAAAACACAGCAAGTCCAGTTGATTTGAATTAAACACTACAGTTAAGGAATCAAAAGATTTGTAAGCTTTCAGTAACAGCATTCTGTAAGAATTATATTATAAATCATTGCACTAAATACTACAAAACTTTATCCTTTTCTAAAAAAAGAACCTACAAGAAAGAGATGGGCAAACCGAGACATCACAATAAAACGTTATGGCATCTTTATTGCATTTAAGGGTCAAGCTCCATAAAATTTATGACGTTGGTGTAGCTGAATCTATAACGTTTTTATTTTAGTGTTTTTTTAATATTGGAGAGCTAAATATATACCTTGAGCACCTTTGCCTATAGTGAAAACATTTCTAAACCATGTGTTTTATAGCTGCAAGCACAAGGATTGTAAAATGTGCCATGCTCGTTGGCTTTCCTTCCTTACTTTTCTCATAAATCACCTGTAAAATCAAACTGGCTGACAATCTATTTTTATGCTTTGGCTTCACACTTTACTTCTATTTTTAGTAAACATAAGAATATTTCCTTATTGCAATCAGATGTTGCTTGTGCATTTGGTTGAATAAGATGTGTGAAACTACATTTATTACTTACATTGTGCTCTTTGGTTTGGTCTAAGGGCATGTGTCCACTGTAGATTAAGGCATTCCCTGATGCTTGCCACTACGTGGGGAAAAAGATGAAGTGGACACAAGACCTAAGGATTGTTACGATTACAAAAAATCCATCCAAACGCCATACAGATTACTGTATTACAGAAGGATCTTGTTGCACAAGCTTTTTGCAATTTATGTAACTGGTCTGTGGGGTTTTCACTTAATTTAATTAAATTCGATTACAGGATCAGTAGTGGGGGATGAAAGATCATGGGGTCTTTACAAGGATCTGAGAATCAAGGAGACATATTGGTGCAAGTCAAGACACATGATGCAATCACTAGAAGGATATGAACTGTTGTAACTTGCTGTTTGGTCTACTCTTCTGTTTCTGAATGCTTTTTTTTATGTATTGATTAAAAAATATGTGACACTAAGACAATCTTCTAGCTTTTTTCAGCATATTAATTTAATTCACTTGTCAAATTCCAGCCAACTAAAATGTTTTCTATCAGTTCAGCAAGGTATGTAATGATAACTGCAGGCAAGAGTCAATGCCAGTAAACTATTCTGGGTTTAACAAAGAAACATAAATTAGGCAAACAGTAGTAAAGTGATCTTGACCATCAAAATTCCAACCTGCAGTCTTATAATATTAATGCAGACATGCATAATTCTTGGTATTCATGGCTCAATGATTTAATAGATTCGAGCACAATCGAGCAATGTGCGCTTTCACAGTGGGAATCCATAAAAAAATTGAGCAGTGTATGCCTTTCTACGAGCGGGATCGATTGAAAAGGTCGATCTGACAAGCAACGGGGAGAGTTGGCCCCCACACAGCACCCCCAGCAGGGGAAAGGGGGCAGGGCCTAGCACAGCTGTGTAGACTACACAGGCAATGCCCCCTCCTCTGTCTCTCTCTCCCCGCAGCCTGTCAGCAGCTCCCAGACGTACCGGAAAATAGCTCACAACACTGGTGGTTCAATGTGTTGCACATCGATTCCAGTTCGATTGACCCGCACAGCGTAGTGACATCACCATTCTGTGATCTATTGCAGACTGTTTGCATGTATTCCTATACTATTCCATCTACTTCAACTGTTGATAGGACTTATGAATGGGATTGGAAACACTGGTTTGGGCAATGCATCAATAACTGTATGGTGGTCACTTAGTGTAAGGAATTCCTTTCAGTGTAATATATAAGTATCTTACCTGTTGCTAGACTTAGCCAAAATGATCCTCCATAGGATGTTTTCAGAGATTCAGATCCAAACTGTATATTACAAAAGGCAACATTCCTTACAGTAGAAAAAGAAATTAGGGAAAAGAGAATGAAGGCAGAAGTCACTAGGATCATGTAGGCTCCATAAATGAAAACTGGCATGGAAAAAAGGATGTTGCAGATAATCCAAGAACAAAATGCCACCCTGTAATATAAAACAAGTTTGTGTGTTAAAATTGTTTATTGAACATTCGTTATATTTTGCAGAATAGTAGAATGTTTTCCCATCTTGAATTAAGAAGATTATTTAACAGCAAAAACATGGTCAGATATACACACCCCAATCTGATAGTTTTTTTTTATAAAAATCCATAATAAATCAAAAAGTAGCTCTGAGCAGGAAATTAGGCTGAAAAGGAAAATGTCTAACACAAAATCATCAGGCCCTACTGCATTGCATTGCAATGATCAAATTATAATTTTATTCAAAAATAATTAATATAAAACAAAAAAAAATGTCAGAAATAGTGGGCTCCCAACCATTACTGGTGGCACAATTCTTAGAAAAACACTTATTTACCACCCCTTAGTGTTTGATTTTCAAATTCTAATGGTGAAGCCAATTTTTTTTCACTGGGTATGGGTGTAACAATAGATCGCTATTGTATGTGTCAGTTCATGATGGTAAAACCTTGAATAAATAAGCTTGAAAAATGACTGAATTTCCCTTTACTGTTTACAGAATGCAAGCTGGTTATTTGCATAATCTCTCTGGAAAGTAGGTAAAAGTGAGAGTGAGTTTGCACGCATGAAAATTTTGCTACTATAGGTGCTATAACACTGATATTGGAACCTTGTGGACAGTGCAGTGCAATAAGCAGATTTGTTTGCAGGTAGCGGACACGGTTAATGGATGCAGAGGCGTTATTGCTAGCGCTTCCATTACTGGGCAAAAATCCCACAGCAGCCGTATAGCTGCAGCATAAAATGGCCCTAAAATTTTCAACATTTTACATTTCCCCCGACACTGGAATTTAGGAGAAAGCAAGGGGTTCCCAGGATTTTACCCCACCACAGGACTTTACCACCAATCCCCCCACCCACACAGGACTTAACCCCCCTCACACACACACAGAACTATACCCACCCACACAGGCTTTTATCCCCAACACCCATACACAGGGCTTCACCCCCATATGCACAGGACATTTCCCCTAACCCCCTAAGAACTGTAGTACAACTGCGTCTCCACATCCACATGCCCCCCCCCCCCCCCCCCCCCCCCCATGACAATGTTGTAAAAGGGATGGGATGTTTTATTGTTATGTAAATGTGGACAGTTTTTTTTTATTTTTTTAACATATTTTTTCATAAAGTTCCCCAAAGAGCACATTGTCATTATGTGCTTGCATGCTTCTCAAGATTAAACCTCCGGTGGTCTGATTCAGTACAGTTTTCTGTGCCAAAAGTGGTATTTAAAATTTAACTTCCCTGGCAGTCCACTGAGATCCACTATGGTGATGCCGATGTGAAGTTTGTATACATTTCACCAGCTGAGTCAAGCTCGGGAATGGCATGTCACCCCAAGCTGAAAAAATCACCTCCCCTCTCATAGACAGAGACTGCATACACGCAGGGGATTGTGCAGGTCGGCGCTTCTCTCTCTGTATCTGCACACAGACTGGCGTGCACACAGAGAGATGACTGGTCAACTCCTCATGAATGCTCTACTGACTACGCGGGCCAACAGAGAGGGCTCTGCTTGCCCAAGGTTTGCCATCACAGTGCTATTAAGTACATTTAGATTATAGCTTCTTGGACTTCATAGATTTTGATTGTAAATATGATATCCTAGTACACCACCAAATTTTATACTGTTAATTCTGTCTGTCTATATCATTTTTTCCTCACTTTCTTTTCTGGTTCATTCCAGAATGTACTATGGCCATTGTGTGATTTAACTTTGATAAATATTTGTAATATAATATGTGTCTATGGTTTGGCTAGCTGTTCACTGCTCTTTTGTCCATAACCTCACTTTGTAACTACTATAAAATGTAGCTGAAAGGGATACTGGGAAATTTTTCAAGTTTGCTGGGTGAACTAAGGCCTATTGTATGGTCTGTATATTATATCTCTATCCTATGCACTATAAAGGTAGCCATACACACATAAACTTTGCTGGATTAATCTTAGATTTGATTGACTTGTTAAACTTAAATAATGACTATCTATTTAAATAATCTATGAGTACTAGCACACAGTGTGAGAAATTTAAAATCGATTCCTTGGCTAAGGCTTGTGCACATGCTCCATAGTATTATTGGATACAAACATGCTACTGAACACGTCAGATTGTAGGATCGAACTTTACCAACATGTTCAATTACTGATCAATTGAACCTTTTGTAGTACTAGTCAGTGAAAAATGATTTGATTTTCAAACGATTTATTTTTTTGAGTTGATTGAATGAGGAATCCAAACTGTGTATGCCCACAGACTAGAAGTCCTGAATTGCATATGAGGACCTTGGGGACCTTACTATGTCACCCTTACTCTAGAAGTGTTAAAGAACTAAAGGAGAGAATCAAATGCCAAGGAAACAAGGACATCAGGCAACCCTTGCATACAAAAATGTACGTGCTACCCTTGTTTTGAATGTTATTGCACATGTCACTAGTAAATGATAATATCTTAGATTATCACTATATCAAAATGCTCAGATATAAAACTGAAGTAAACAAAAATGGTGTTTAATTTGTTTCCTGATATAGTAAAAGTGCTGTGTGTGATGTCATTTTAAAGTTTTATGGCCTGTTTTATATAGGAGTGCCAAGTGTGTCAAGAGAAGAAAAATGCCCATTATTGCAAAAGTGGGAAATTCTGAGCTTCTAGAACAAAAGCAAAGGGGATCAATAAAGATAATTGAAATTCAACATTCACATGCACATTGAATGCAGACTAAAGTTGAGTCAATCAAGATAGTAGTAGTATTTGATTGGCTAAGCTAAATCTGAAAGGTATTTGCATGTTACTATTTAACATTGTGCAGCTCATAACTAATCTTTAATGCTCAGCCTGTGAATGTTTATTCCAAAAAACTCCTGCTTGGATGGCCTAGACTGGGAGGAGATAAAAAAAAAGGGGCTAAATGCAATCCAGAAATGACTCTAAAGGTCCTAGTGTAATTTCAAACATGCATAGTACATTTTAAGCCTATATATAAAATAGTAACGCCTCAATGTAGTATAATAAAAAGTCTGTGGTATTTTACTAACATCATGTAGGAGGTCATCTTATTGTCATATTCAGTCATAAAAAAATTTATTGAACATATCAATCTTGGAATATGGCAAGCTTGTAGAAAAACAAACCGCTGGATGGAAGATAAGAGAATTGTTTTGTCGGTTGGTAAGCATACACATTGACTACTTACCACATACAGGCTGACGCATAGTGCCCTGATACTCTGTACTGGTTATGCAAGCCACAGGGGTCGGAGTTACTAAATTTCTCTGCCACATAGAGGATGGGGTTGGGTAGTCCTCTCTCAAGACCATCATAGTAAAATTTATTATAGTCTAATCCAAATGTCCACAGAAACTGCTCATTATAATCAATTGTCTCATTAATCTGATTGACAGGGTTTCCTTTGAATATAAAACAGAATATAATACATATAAATACATTGACACATTTCTTTTTAACTTCATACATTACATTATTTGAGGAATAATTAAGACATTTCCAAGCCTGACAGTGTATAGTACAATGACTTTGCTCAACAAATGGGTTGGATGACAAAAAAAATTATCTAAACTTAAAATGGGTAATTGTGCTTAACGCTTATAACTATTACTCTTAACAGTCAGGAGCATGTTAATCCTACTGGCCAAAGGCCCAGAAATCCGGAGCACAGGTGACATAATATGCATTGGCGGGGTGGAGACCCATAGACATAACATGGAGGCGCTTGTCAGGTATTGACAAATGCCTCCCCCTTCCCGACCTCCTGCTGCAGCACAGTTGCAGTTTTAGGATGGACTAAGTGAATGTAACCTTTATGCCAAAATGTGGCATCCCCAATGCTCAAAAACAAGGTTTGGCCTTAGATAAAGTGCATAAAATAGGCCATAGACCAAAATTTTGATTTGTGGAAACACAAGAGAGGAATTCTACAGTTTATTTATGGGTGTTTCAGTTTGAAATCATAAAGGAGTTTTGCAATGTAGAACTATTTAAAAGAACATATTAACTAAGTAAACAAAAGAGCAAATTTTACCTTTAAAAGTGATGTTAACACCACTCAGCCCAACATGTACTCCTATGTCTGCATTCACCGCAGAATTACTGAAAGATTTATACATAGTTGTAGCATTGACTGATCCAACTTCCCAGTCTGCTGTGAAGTTAACAGCTGTGAAAAAATAATATTGTATAAATTGAACATTATTGAACATGTGCAGGCCAATAATAGCCTTCCTAAAGCTATATATGTACATGTGTTTAAATGTAATGGGGTGAATAAAATATTTACTAATATTTATGGTATGTCTGTCTTGAAAAAAATCAGATTTTTTTGCGCAAAAATTGCTACAAAAGAATCTCATAAACAACAAGGATTATGATCCTACCACTACAAGATTTTAATTTTTTCTGTATTTGTATTTTTACCATAATAAGACAATATATTATATTCCGGATAGGCCTGTGTAATTTTGTTCCAGTACTGGACTGGACAAGACTCATGTTACAATAAACTTGACTCATTTACAATAATACATCTAATTATGCCTATCCTGTACTTTGCCCTTAAAGTGTAAAATAACATTATTTTGATGTTTCATGACTCTTCCCAGACAACCCATTGAAGCTCAGTGAAATGTCTGATACTTCTGGATCTAGGAGAGTATCTGTTTCTCTCCTCTTCCTCAAGATTTAAGAGACCAATGTCACATTGGCCATCAGCCAGGTACTCAGCTCTGTGTAAATTTCAATCCAAGCTGACCAGTAATCTACAAAATCAACTTGGGGGAATTAGAGGGCTCTGGGTAAAAAAGTGTGTGGCATTGGATTTGGAAAGAATGAAACATTAGATGAAAGCAATACAGGTTGACCTAAACCCTAGAGCAGAACTAAATACAAAGTAAAACATATTCTATATGATGCAGTCTGTATCTATCATAACACAGCAAAATTTTCCTTTCAGAGCACCCAGCAACTTGGTTTTATTAGCTGTTCATTCAGACCACCACTCTCTCTCTCTGATTTATTGAAGGTTAGCTGCTTTATTAGCAGACCTGTCAAGTCTCCCGCTTTGGCTGGGAAAGTCACGTTTTTATGTGGCTTTCCCGGCCAAATCCCGATTTCAAGAAATCCTGGATTCTTAAAATCGGCTGCTCTAGCAGGGAGGGGGCGTTACTCTCCCTGCTAATGTCCCACCTCATACCTTATCAGCACAAGCGAAGTGGGACCGTGGGACATAACAAGGAGAGTAACGCCCTCTCCCTGCTAGAGCAGCCAAGAAGTGTGCACGGTGCTGGAAGTGACGCCAGTGACGTCACTTCCGGTACGTGGAACGCGGAAGAACCAAGATCCAGCTACCAGAAATGACATCACTTCCTGTACGTCCCCTGGTTTTATCATTTCAAAACTTGACATGTATGTTTATTAGCCAAAACATTAACCTCAACATTTACCTTCCCTTAACATAACCTTTAGGGCTTGTCATTTGCAGAGAAATCCCTGCAAATGTGGGTATTTCTATACATGGCAGACACAATTCTTTGTTTACAATGAACCTGTCTCCACTGGAACATCATAGCCCACGACATAACTTTCTACAATGATTTTCTATCTGTAATACTACATTAATTTCCAGAGTATAGTTAACAGATTCTTACCAACTGTTACAGCTCCAATGAACAGGCTTATTATGACTCTAAAGGTCCAGGATATTCTCTGTGAATAGATATAATAATAATATTTAGGTACAAAATATTCTACAATGACAATAATATAATATAATATAATATATAACTGATATGTGTGGTTTATATCTTATACAACAAATTAGTAACTCACCGCTTTTCCTCTAATACCAGGAATGATCAAAACAAAGGCACAAGCAAACACCAAGAAGACAATGATAACAATAATGGAATTCACATCAAAGACCCACTCCTTTCTTGCTCGTGGGTAGAAGGGAAATATACCATTGTAGAAAGTCATGTTTTCTCAGTTTTTTTCTATTTCTGCAAATAAACACAAAAAAATATTTGTTTCAAATGAATTAAAGATGTAAGATTAAATTATTGCAACAGGTTAAATTTAAAATGCTGAAGGTTTATTTGTAATTAGCTTGCTCATGGAGTTTGTTTAGAAACTAAAGGTTACTACTATGGTTACCATTTTGGTCTATCATCTACTTTGTCATTTTGTTATGTGAAGGTCATTAACCTCCCTAGCGCTCAGCCCATAGCGTGCCATTTTTAACAGGGTGGTATGGGTAATCGCAGCATGTAGTACACAGTACTTTGCTTGAATTTTCTGCTGTCCCCTCTACACATGTGGGCTAGGAAACTGATATACCTTCCATTAACATGGAAGTCTATGGCGCGCTTCCCCTTAACTGCCCCTTTGGCATCATTTGAAATCAATTGGTAGCTTCAGCTGAATAGAGAAATAACGCTGTTTTCAGGGGCACAGGTAAGTTTTGACGATCCCGGTTCAGGCAGAATTTATTTTGCAAATAAACACTGAACAAACTGGGTTTCAGACACTACGGAAGTTAAAAAATTAAATTTTATTTTATATTTTTATAAATCACATTA
Source organism: Ptychadena robeensis (assembly GCA_036250615.1). Taxonomy (NCBI): domain Eukaryota; kingdom Metazoa; phylum Chordata; class Amphibia; order Anura; family Ptychadenidae; genus Ptychadena; species Ptychadena robeensis. The sequence goes on from CM070034.1 coordinate 153,891,923, forward strand.
TCAGCATAAATTACTAGAGACCAATCCCATGTTCACAATTCAGTTACTTTGTAATGTTTGAACTAGTGAGAATGACATCAGCTAAGCACCAACATTGGCACACAATCACACAATCTAAATAAACCAGAGGGTGTGCGAATCATGTCTGCTGAAGATAATAGTACATGTTAATAAATATTTATCTCAAATGCTTCCTCTCATGACTGACATGTCATATATGACTCATGATAATCTTAACAACATCTACAGAAGAAACCAGTAAGGTTATAAATGAATCATGTTGATCTACAGGGAGCCTTACAATGCTTGCTGATTTGATTTTTCAAAGTTCATCTGGTTCTAAACACATTTAGTATTGGGTCTGGATCTAATTGAAGCTGGATCCTTACAGATCTGAAATTTCTCAAATCTAAGAATGTTCTGCAATAGGTATTGTTGGAACAAGTCAAGCCAATGGGCTTTGGAGCTGACCAGGTAGCAAACCCTGCTTTTTTTGTCCATTGTGTCTCTTATTTATTATTAGGCAAAAAATATGATTGATTTTTAAGATTATGTTTAGAAGTACCTTGAGAGTATGTTGCATAATTGAATACTAAGTTAAGTGATTACATAACAGTTAAAAGTAACATTTAGGTGTTTTAGGAAATACACCAGCACATAATTTTCTGCAAACTAACCGTTCTGCGTGTCTGTACTCTGAAAACCTGATAAACCTGATATCTCACATCCATACTGATGTCAATAATCGTAGAAGCAACTCTCTTTGAAGCAATTCATTATGTAATGCATGCAGTTATAAAATAAATTATACATAAAAAAATAAGTAACAATTAAAATATTCTGAAAAGGAAATGCAAAGTAAAATAATAAAACAGTTTAAATGCTGTGACTTCTTGAATGTTTGTTTGTTCAATCAAAGAGTATAAAAAACCTATTATTATAGATCCTGCCTAAATATTAACTACCACTATTACCAGGGGTGCACATTAGTGGTACTCTGGTACTCAAAAGGGGCCAAAAACTAGCTATGCGTACCTGCATTATTGTTACAAAGCTCATATGTGTACCAACATCCTGGAGGCGCTCCGTGTCTGGCCGGCTGCAGCTAAATGTTACATGTATACAATTCATGTCACTTGGATAACTGCAGGGAAACATGAATAACTATGATAGGTTGCAGTTAGGGGTGTGAAATTGGGAATGTAAATTAATAATCCTAATTCTAATTGTGTTGGAGATCTGGGGGGTGAAAGTCAGAGTAGGATTTGTAGGGGTAAAATCTGACAAGAGAAAAGCACTGTGTGAAAGCTGGAATATGACTATGAAAGATTGACATTTGGACTGCAGGTAGTCTCAGGGGTTAGTTACTGAGCCTCAAAATGTCCGGGTTATACTACTAAGGTATGAGATCGGGGTGGGTTCAAACGTGTTGTACTGTGAGAGTTACATGTGACCCAAAGCCAGCTGGTGACCTGTGTATGGAGACAGCTAATGGGAGGCTAAATCAGGAACAGGGAGGTCCATCTACAGCAGAACCTACCATGCAGGAAGCTGGTACAGAGGACAGTGAGGAAGACCACCCTACATATGGGGTGAGTGCCAAACACCATCTCCTCGTACTCATCTGAGCAGCTCACTAAAAAAAAATTGTGCACCCCTGACTATTACCACCAAATTAAGTAATATTCATATTATTCAGACAGATACTGTTAAAAGAATGGCATATTTGCCAAATATAACAGACCAGTATATTATTTAAAAATATATGCTTGTTACTTTACTAATTAGAAAAATACATTAACAGATAATCAGCCATTTCAATGTTCTGAGAAGTTTTAAGATCTAATTCCTATGATGAACATCAATAACAGGAAAAATATAAATATTGTAAAACACATAATATACCATCTACAATTAGAATACAATAATTAAAATATATAGTCAATACTAAGATACAGTAATGATTAAGGTTTAATGATTGCAGCATTAAAAGTCTGTTGATTTCAACAGAAATAAAAGCAGTATTTCTGATAAAACAAGATTTATAGACTGACCTTCAGATGAGAGCACTGTAATACAGTTACTGTCAAGAGCTGCAATGGAATGTCAAGTGGCCCCTTTTATACCTTCAACAGGAGGAAACAAGGGGGACAGTAAAGAAAAAAAAATGACATCATATCATAAAGAAGTTCTGCTAAGCATCTATCAGATGCTCTAATAATAGAGGATAATATTCAAATGAAGCCCAACCCAAGTGCTACTCTACTTACCAACTGAGAAACTTCCTTAAGAATGTCACATTCCTAATCATGTCATTGTGATCAGCAGTACAGAACAGAATGCCTGTGCTGAGGTTTACAAGAGGTGAGTGACTTTTTAAGTTTTGTACTTATAACTGACGATCTCACAGAATAAAAATGCTGCTAAGGTAGAATTTTAACAAAGAATAGTTTTGGACAAATAGTGTTATATCTCTTATTGTACTACTTTATTATCTAACTCAATGTGATATTGGTTTCATTTTAGGTTTATCTTTGTCATTTAAAAATATACATTTTGTTTACAAATGCATTATTTTAACAAAAACAGAAAGTTGAATTAATATATCAAATCATTTTCAAATCAGAATATAATTTAATGGAACATTCACTTTCACCTGCTATAATGACATAAAAAGTTCTTTTAAAAGTTGCTTTGGGCAAATATTTATTCTTAGAAAGGGTTGCAAAATGTTTGCAAAATTTCAACCAGCTAAATGTGTGTGTTAATTGCAAACCGAACATTGTATCATCAGCAAAAATTGTTGGAGATGTAGAGAAGGGTTGTAAAGAATGTATTGTTCTCCCTCATGTGATTTTTGCATAAGTCAAAGTCTACATTTTTTAAATTGATATTTGAAATTTTTACTTTACTTTGAATTTCATTTTAGCAATAATACTATTTAAAGGGTTTTGCAATTCAAGTCCAATATTTGGAGACCATTTCTATTTATTTTCAAATGCTAAGTAAGTTGTTAAATCCAAGTTAATCTGAATTAAATTAGCTGTCATATCACCATTATATATCCTTCCAATAAGATCTAAAGGATGCCAATCCAGGAATTCGATCAAAGCATCCCACCCCAAATTTACAATTCAGAAAAAATACACTAAGAGATCCCCAAAAAGGAATACCCCCTATATCCCTAACTGGGGGTTTTAATGGCTTAAATAAGGATCACAAAACATGATAAAGGTCATGTATATAGAAAATATAAAAGTTGGTCTTTATTTAGGTACCATGCAGGGCCATTATATATCAGCCATCATGAAAGTATACAGAACAGTGATTTTTAAAGCTGGGAATAGACAGTACAATGTACCGTCTATTCCTTATCCGATCCTATGCAGTAGCAGGCAGGGTGATGAGGTCATCACACCTGCCTGCTAGTGCCGAGAATCGGATGGCACTCTGCATCTGCAGCTCATTAGTTCAGCTGAACTAATGGGATCGGACTAAAATTTTCAATCCTGACGGATCTCTGTGCGATTCGACAGGATGGGTGATTTTAGCCCAATCCACGTCAGTTGCAGCCTCCAATTTCTGCACGACCCGATCCTTAAGGGATGCGGGAGCGCACAAGCCATCCGATCAGGGATCGGATCGTGCAGAAATTGGTGCATGTATGCCCAGCTTAAGTGATAATTCTAGATTTTACATTTTATTTGTTTTCATGTTTATGAGTACAGATCTTGTTAAATATGTAGTTTCTTCATTTAACTATCAGTCCTTCAGCTAACCAACTCAATGTTAGCTAAGTATGTTTGACCTGAAAAACAACTAGTACGAAAAAGACAAAGTTTGAAGAATAATTTTCTTTACTATGCACAGGAACACAAACATTAAAGCATATAATTATGTGCAAGTGTATGTGTTTCTGTCTATAATATACAAGAAGGTTCTGGCATTGCTGAAGGCTGTTCTAAAACCTGTATATTTATCGAGTAAACAGTGTAAGGAGCAAAGTGCTACAACTATTTAAACACTACAGATAGTCTTAAAAAAAGTTTTTCACGCCAGTAACTCTCTGATTTAAAAACCACAACAATGTGGATTACTGATTCAGCATCTCAGTGTGAAGACACTGGAAATGTTTCAGATAACATATATGATGCAATTTGCTATAGTCCCTGCACTGCACATTGAAATGTCAACTTCTTCCTTTCTGCTGTTTGTACAAAGTTTAAGTAGAGTAATGAACCAAACTGTGTAGCTTTAAAGAGACTAATCATTATACTCAGACAGTATGACCACCTTATTTCTCATTAAGACTTGTTTACACATGCGGTAGTTAACCACCCAGTAAACGAGCAATAAGCGCAACATAACAACATGAGGCTTCCGATGACCTGTCATAGGGTCATTATCAAAACAACAGGTCGCCTCAAGGGCTGCTGCAGGAGCACCCGGTTGAAAACGACAGTGTAAATCTAGCCTTAGTGTACAGCAGTTGTTACATATATAGCTTCCCTCACTGCGTCCCACGTTCTATCTATAATTAAGCTCATATGTGACTGTAACACATGAGAGCCGGGAGGTTCCAGACTGCACCCAATCAATATTCAGATGTCTGAGATAAAAAAAACTGGTTGGAAGAACAAGTGTGGTAAAATTTTGTCTTCTTTATGCATTAAAATTTTTTAATTGAGGGTACAAATGTGATGGAAATAGAGCACAAAAATGTGATCGTCATATTGTAACCTTTTTAGTTGATAGTAAAGGTATATGATCAGTTTTTGAGTGTTTTAAACGATTTGTAACTGATCGTACTTTGGAGCATGCACACACATATTTATCTATTTTGTATCCATTACTCTTTGTGGTCATGCCATCAATTGACATTGGATTCAAATTGGCATTTATTTCAAATCAACACACAATCAAGCAAATGTTGATGTGTATATGGGTGGCTTAAGGCTCACCCCAAACCTTTTAATTCCTCTTTACAATATTCAATAGATATACCAAATCCCAAGTAGTGCAGGGCCTTTATGTATAGGTACAAATTATATTTGAAAGGTCCTCATATTGCCTATGACTGTATGTAATGGATGGATGTTACAGAGTGATTTTTGCTTATTGTTTAAAAAAGGTTAAGTATTTCTGTTACAAAATTAGGATTTAAGGTAATTACTAGATTCTTAAACCTCATTAAACTTGTACCTGATTACATTTTTTACCAATGCATTCCTGATTCAGTAAAGTCTTTTCTAAAAGATGTTCAAACAACACAGACTACCTGTTAAGTTTTCTAAGTTAGAATAAACTGAAACAAAGTATACCAGAACAAAATGATCTCCAAGTGTCCATGTGAGTTTCCTCTACATTTTCTGGTTTATTTCACACTCCAAAAACTTACTGATAGGTTAATTGGCTTCCCCAAAAAATTGATCCTTACACTGTTAGTTACATATGACTGGTAGAGCCCTTAAGCCCCCCATACACCACATACTTTTATACCTTATTTGGAGTGATGTTGAATGCCTTCAAAGTCCCCAAGCTGCCGAACCTACTGTGGTAGGGTCCAGCAGAACAAAAATGTGGTCTTTTTCTTGGTATATTTCAAGTTGGGATGTGGCATCTATATTATTTGGACAATCGAGAGCTCTGTTTCTATATGCCTACCTTAACCCAAATCAAGCAATACATGACTCATTTTCTTTGGCATGTTTTATACGGATTCCTTGGGAAAAAAATGCATCATAGGAAGTCATATAATGATGTTTTAATCACTCTAACAATTATTATATCCATTGAATTACTTTGTTTTGCATTGCTATAAACCATCCCGGTGTGAGGAGACCAGTTACTGTTTATTGAAATGTTTGTTTGACATTTGGAGTTGGTTGGGTAAGTTTGGCATCACCTGGAACAGTTTGCAATAAACAGCATAACATAACATTATTAGACTGTTGAACCTAAACCAAACTCTAGCACCCAAGGCAAAGGTGGTGTATTGTCATTACATCCAATAATATCAAAGCAAAAAAGAGAAGATAAAATTATTGGCTGACCAATATATGGAAGCGGCAGCCACAACCACATTGGGATGGAAACCCCCAAATTGGAGACACTCTCTAATTTAGAACTTATTTGCTCTATTTCATAGATGTATTTGGAAGATATATATTTCTATAATGTTATGATATTGTCTAGGTCTGGTTCTACAGATTAACATATGAATACCTAAAATTTTAGTTGTGTACATTTGCACAATATATCGGTATTAAATTGTCACAATGACAGGTATGCTGTAGCAATATTGAATTTAACTTAGAAATTGCTACTGTTGTGACTTTATTGTGCAAATATATGTCACAAATGAGTAATTTTTCTAGTTCACTGAATAATGAATGACAACCGCAGTGGTGATATTTGCCCTCTAGCTTGACAATTAGCCGGCTGAGCTTATCTACCCACAACTGTAAAAGGCAAACATCAAATAAACTCAGACGTTACAGTCATTATATTGTACCTTCGAGAAAGAGAAAAAATGTAAATACATAATAAAACACACAAAGAAATTTCATCATATGTCTTAGGCATGTAACTTCCTGCTATAGAAATTTTATCATGCATGGACATTGTATGGAGAAATGCTTTAGTTTCCTGATCTTTTTAATATTTGTCTTGGAGGTGTACGTGTCTACATTTGTTCTTTACTGACGCAGGAATCTGCACAGGCTTTGTGCATGTACATTTATTAGGAATAAAGAGGAGGAATGTACAAACATCTAATTCTGTTATAAAATGACATGAAATGCATTTGTACTTTATTTCTATTATTTTATATATTTTTTATCAGCATGATAGCATATTTTATATGAGTTATTGTGTATTTTTTATGATTTCAGAAGCCAGGACAACCATCATGACCCACATATCCATAACTATTGTGTTCCTCTTCATGACTCATTTAAGGAAGTATTCAGGTAAGTATGTGAATTGTGAAAGGTTTATGAATGTTGACACTAAAATAAATCTACCAAACCTGGAAACTTTGCAAAATGCCCCCTGTAATTTAGTTGCAAATAATGATGTAAACAATCTTTAGCAGTTAAAATGTATTACATTTTAAATCTTTTTACATTGTTAAAGAAAGTCTAAAATATTTATGTGTACTGTAGGGATTTAGCCTCAAACGGGAGCTCTTAATTCATACAACAGGTTCTCTTTAGGGCTCCTGCCCGTATTTATTTATACAGTTCAAATAGAAATTACCCTCGTAAGGGTTAACCAACAATACAAACATCTGGAAATGCCAAACCTCCTGGCTTGCAGAAGGTCCAACACAGGCTATTCCCTTATGCTCAGGGAAAAGCTATGTGAAAGCTATGTGTGGGGAAAAGCTGTGTTCCCCCTGGTATCTGCTGTTTCAGCAGCCTCCCAACCTCATCAGGAAGCTTTGACTGAGTGTTCTCTGCCCCTTTTGTGGAGACACACCCAGCAATCTCATAAGGGTCCAGCAGGTGTATCTTGGTGGAATGGGAAGGCCCACCCAGTTACTTCCATTCCCACTGAAGAATCCAGATCCCTGTAACCGAAAACATAATAAAACTGGGCAACAACCTACTGTTGCTCTCCAACACTATTCTGGACTCCTTCCAGGATATGCCAGTAGACCCTTTCACTGCAGCATATGAACCACTTTCACAGTGACAGACAACCGGTCTGTCACAGTACTAAAACTCATTTAAATCTGTATTACTAGTTAACCTATTGATGCATTCCACTGGTACCCCAGAAAATAATGAATTTATGGCCAAGTGCATCAATATATCACTTACACTATAGCAGCTACTTAAGACTCAGTATTAAAGCAATAACTTCATACTTATTGGATGTCATAACACACCGGCATGGGGACTGACAAACAGAAATAGGAAAAAAGAGTTGGAGTACATATGCTAGAAAAGGCGATATCATATTGGCAACAAGAACACACATTAGAGATATTGTATGACTATTAGGTGGGGTATGTATTTTTTTATGTATGGAAATCACCAATCTGCAGTTGATATTTTATATTAATAAATCTATTTTTTTTGCAGATGCACAAGAAACAGTAAACTGGGAGGTTCAGCGTTACGATGGCTGGTACAATAACCTGGCATACCATAGCATGGGTTCTAAAGGTACTATACACTCTATTCCCACAAAAACATTATGATTGACATACACAGTAGAAGACAACATAAAATAAAAAAATATTAAAATAATACTTAAGACAAATTTCCTATTTACTATTTCACTAATACAAGACAATGGTATGGAAAGAAATTTTCATACGTGAGATCTTCCTTCATATAAATAATAGCATTTTGTTTCAAGTAATTTAGAATATGTTTAAAGCTCATCGCTGGGCATTGAATATCTCTGTGGTGATTAGAAATGGATCCACTAATTGTACTACAATCCAAACTGCATTATGACTGCATACTGTAAGTAGTTTTATTCACCACCCAGAAGAGATGGCCGAATAAATTGCCATGATCTGACTTTTCGAGTGAATTTTGCAATTTCCTGAACATGGTTTTATCACTGCTGAAAGTGTAGGGAATCGTTCTTGGAACCTTACAAAAAAGGCATGTGTTATTTTTTCATCAATGAAGTTCAATGTTAAGTCAAGGATTGAAAAGTTTTATTGAAAACTGTGAGCCGCTGGAGCACATTTTTGTAGATTATGGCGGCATAGCTAGAAGAAAGCTTGGGAGAGTTTTAGTGAGTAGTGTTGAGCTCGAATATTCAATTTTCAAATATTTAGCTCTAATATCGCCATTTTGACATTTCACGAATATTCACGAATATATCATTTGATATCCACCGCAATCGGGATTTGTTGTGATTTATTGCAAGTTTTTGCGATCCTATTCATTGCAATGGATTGTGATTATTTTCTCCCAGTTGAATATCCGAGCTCCATTAACTTGCATGCATTGCGCATATTTGATCGCATTTACATTTTTCGATCACAATCCATGTCCACAAGTGCGGATATTCGAGATTACGATTATCCAATCAAATATCATGGCGGGTATTCGCAAAATTACGCAAATTTTAATATTGCCTAGTCACTCATCACTAGTAGTGAGATCATTGTCAACTCTGGAATTTTTTTGTGATTATCATAAGTAGCTTCAGGCAGTTTCAGTTAGGCATTTTATTTTCATGTTTAAGTTTAAAAACAATAAAATGCAAAGTAATTTGTTTAAGTCAATGCCCCTCTCCCAACATTCTTACTTTGCTTTTCTAAATTATTCAGTTTCCACCTTATAGGACAACCCTTTCTTCTGGGGTTGACGGGTAGAGATGCTCCAAATAGAGAAAATTCAATTCGTCGAAAAAAATTTATACCCTTTTCGAAATTCGATTTCGAAATTTTGCCTGCATCGGCAACATTTTTACTTTTTGCGACTACATGACTTTGTGATATGATTACAAAGCCCCTTAACATGGTATTATCACCGAAATTGAGATATAGAGAAGGGTTGTGGGAATTAAAAAAGTAGTGTTCTAGCATATGTACTTTTTGCATAAATTAAGTTCAAATCAAGAAAAATTTCTAAAGTCTACACTTTGACTTCATCTTTGAACATAATATATTCAAAAACTATATATGCTTGAACAATATATATTTTTTTAAATGTTTCCACAATGCTTTACTACATCTCCATGGGGGGGGGGGGGCACAAAGGTATTCCTAGGGGACACTGGTCCTCATTCTGAACCTGTGTTTGAATGGGGAGGGTGGCTCGATAATGTAACTAAATAGAAAAGGGGGGACTTGCAAGGAAAGTTTGGGAACCACATTGTGCTAGAGCAATTCTTTTTTTTTTTCTGACAACCCTTCTCTACATCTCCAGCAATATTTGTCATGATAGTATGTTCATAGGCTTTGAAATCAACTCACAAAGTCAGCTAGTGGAAATTGACTTTTTTGTCCAAAAATGTAAAACACTCTGTAGAAATTCCACTAGTCGAAATTTGGATGAAAAAATTAGAACCTCAAATTTTTAACCATCTCTAGTGACTGGATCATACACCCATGTCTTCTGAGAAAAAAATATTTTGTTACCTTGCAGTCACATTTCTGTCACCCGTTGAGGTGTTTAAACAAAAAGAATGAAAAAATTGTTTAAGAGGGGATTATACATTTTACATAAGATGGAAATCTAGGATCATACATTTAAGAAAAATGTTTTCCTATGTGCCATTTTTTGGATTAATTCAACAAAATATACAAAAATTTGTGTATTGACAGGTTCTAAGCTGCTGCGCCTCTTCCCTGCAAGTTATTCTGATGGAGTTTACCAAGTTGCAACAGATCTGCCAAACCCTCGAAAAATCAGCAACTCACTGACAGCAGGACAGTCAGACTCTCCATCACCACAAAATCTCACAGTGATGGCAGTTTATTTTGGTGAGACAAAAATCATTATAAAACTTGGGATTCAATGCTGAATTGTTTTATAGAACCTCTCTCTCATGATCTCTCAATGTAAACAAAAAACTGAAATTTTAGTAAGAGCGCCCTAAGCCAAAATCATAATGCTCATGTTCTTTTATTTCAAATGGTTAATTAAGATCAAATGAAGGAATGAAAAAAATAAACATGTACTTTTTTTTCTAGGTTATCAGGTACTTTCTGAAATAGTGTCCACAGATATGCCTGCCTGCCCTGCAGAATTTCTAAACATTGACATTCCACTTGGAGACCCTGTGTTTGACCCAGAGAATAAAAGCAATGTAGTTTTACCATTTCAACGAATTCAATGGTATCATGACACAGGAAAAAGCCCTAACAGCCCAAGAATGCAGGTAGGTACAGAGCCTGAGTGTTATACAGGAAGGTGATGAGGAAAACCTGATTTTGATTTACATGTAGTATACATCTAACATATTTCCCATATTGTACATCCTCTAGTAGATTTTTTTCAGTACATAAAGATTACTTATTTTTTTAATATACTGAATTTAGTTTTGTAATAAGGCATGCAAAGTTAGTTCAAAGTTCCCCTGCAAGGGAACTCGCAGAGAATACATGATCAGTTTGATCAGTTGCCAGGGTTCATCTTTATTAATATGCTGATCAGGATCATTTGATCATGTTGCATTTTTGCTTCTTTGTAGGCTAAAACAGTATTATCACACCACTACTGATTAATCAGCTGATAACATTTTTCATTGTTGAGTTTTCCTGACAACATTGCATCCTTGTTTGCAACAGCACAGGCCATATATAAGCTATATTTTGATTCTTGATATTTATCGTTACCATATACCTGTGATGGCGAACCTATGGCACGCATGCCCAAGATGGCACGCAGAGCCCTCTCTGTTGGCACACGTAGACAGACTGCGTATCAACATGTTTGCAGTTTGTCTCAGATTGGTGGGGATGGGAGGGGAGGGGTTTTTTTTCAGCTCGGGTAACATCATATTCCGGAGCTGTTGACATCTGAAATAGACAAACAGCAGTGCCGTCTTGTGGCCATACTGCTAATTTACTAGGAAATTTGAGGTATTAGCCTACTTTTGTTTTGTTTTATTGTCTTGTTGACTGTTAATGTAACATATAACTTTAATAAAAGTTGTTTATTGATGGACATTTGTGTTCATTAACTGTCTGTGATGACATCATCACAACTAGGTGACTCAACTATGACAGCATCATAAAAAGTGCATCTACAGTCTCGAAATGGGCCATTAATGAATATACAACAATAGCGCTGCCATAGCGGTGAGGGTGACCCAAGTTCCTCTTGGGTCCTGTGGGTTTTCCAAGATTCATCATTCCGGTATTGGGGCAAACTTTTAAAATTTTTGGCCAGGTATGGAGTGGCAAAAGATGCATTTCCCATTTGTGACATATATTGCACCTAGGTTAAGGCAATTTTTGCAATAAAGGCTCCAGGGAAACAGTGTGTTCTGTTTTTGTGAATTGGCTCAGAGTGAGAGCAGCCGGCCAAGAGAAGAGTAGGGAGGGTCCCTTGGCCACACAGGAGTTCAGGTGGGGTTAAAAGTATAGTCAGTTGTGGCTGACTGGGGGTGTGTAGAGGAAATTACACATGCCTGCTGGTGCAAGAAGACAAGCCGAAAGCATGGACTGAGTACTCAATGAAATGTGAGTTAAAACTGTGTGTTGCTGCTGTTCTGGGTTACAATCTGTAGTTAGTGAGTCTACTTGAGTGAGGTAGCTAGTCACCCAGCTGGGCTGTTCATTTGTTTAGAATTTTTTGGGGCCTTTGTTTAACTGGCTGACAATAAAGCCTGCAGGCGGATGCCTAGGGTTTGGGTTCAAGTACAGTGATTCTGCCTGATGCTTTTGAACCGCGATCCCTGCAGCCCATGAGCAATTCCCCAACTTGCCACACATTGTTTAAACTAAAACCTCAGTATGCTGGTTAAATTGCAGTATTAGCACTTTAAGATGAAAACATGGATAATATGTTTTCATTTGGGCACTCTAAAAGGTCCATCATCATTGCCATATACCAATTAACAAGTTTCAGTAATTGCATTTTTAGATATAGATATTCAATATTTTTTTTTATAAATAAAGTTTATATTGAATTTTTTAAATAAGAATAACCAATACTTGAATTATAAAATGACGTCAATTACAACACAGTTTTAAAATATATCGCTTAAAATAAGAATACATAAAATCAATAGAACATGACATTTCATCATACTTTCCATTTAGATATTGCAAACTCTAGCTCATACTGGTTATATATATTCACTAAATTAACATAAAATTAATAACTTATTAAACTAAAACAACGTACCCACCTCTCTCTATATACAAGTACACCAATCGCCTCTCCCCCAACCCTCCCGGATTCTCCGGAAATACTCTAACTAATCCTTTTTATATATAGAAATGCCCAGGATGCTCCACCTTGGATACCTTCATCCAGTCTAGATCAGCTATGTTGTTGTTGGTCCCCCCTGATCCTTAGAGTATGTGTTCGGAAGTTTTAACCTTCCCAGGGATCCCTGCAACTGCTCCATAGGATACCACTCTGTATGACGAAAAATTTCCATAATGTCATGGAGTTGGGAGTTTGTATACTTATTCAATAAAAATCTCGATATTCAATATTTACAACAGAGTGTAACAAGAAATATGAATTCTGCAGGTAAATTCGGTAACAGCCTGGATTGATGGCAGCTCCATCTATGGGCCTTCTCATTCTTGGAGCGATACCCTTAGAAACTTCTCAGGAGGAATGCTGGCTTCTGCTCCTAATAGCATGTTTCCACCTTATGCCAGTAAGAGTCTTCCAGTTTTTCGAGTGCCTGATCCATCCACTGGGCAAAGAGGGGATGAAGGAATATACAGTAAGTGCCTACATTTTTTAAATACATATCCTATATAATTTAAATAAAGTATATCAAGTAATTGTTAAATAATAAACAGCTTGTCACATTAGATACAGACTCACATCCACACAAAATGTATCAATGGAAGTCCTATTGTGTTAGTTGACATTGTACAACATTTACACCAGAACATTGTTATTGGCTTTGTAGAAGTTCTGTTATATTGCACAGTTGAGAAATAGGCTGCATATCAAAGATCTGACAAAGGAATTGCTCACTGCAAACAAGCATTTTTCATTAGTTTACAATACATATTTATTCTGTTTCAGGAAGCTAAACTATGGAAACTTTGTAGTGTCAATAGTTAAAGCAAAATCTGTTAAAAATGATTTATAATAATATTGTAAGGAATCAAGAATGTTTATTCCCCATAAAATAGCTTTGGACTTAAAGAGGAACTTTAAATAAACTAAACTAAAATAAACAGGATATACACAGCAAAAATTATTAGACCCCAGTCCATCTATATGTTTTATTCTTGTTAAGTGTGCTTGGTTCCATCTTTTCTGTTTGTCCATTTTCTTCCTGGAACATTGTCCTTTAACTACCTTTGTTGACCATTACTGGCAATGTGGGCTGGGAAAAGCGACGCCACCTCCATTTACATAGAGGTCAATGGCACCGATGATGATGAACACATGGCACCGGAAGGGCAGTCGGACAGCACTGGCGCATTTGCCCGATCCTGGCCCGGGCACAGTTTGTTTTAAGAACAAACTGGGAACATACTGGGTTTGTGCATAACGCCAAGGAGGTTAATAATAATTAGGGTTGGGATTGAGTGTGAAAAAGTTTAGTAATTGGTTAAAGATTAAGTTAAGTATTTATCAAATGTAATTTTGATTGGATAATAAAAGTCTCTTATCTGCATTAGGAATATAAAAAAATGTATATTTATATATATATTTTTATATTATATACTCTGTGTTACTGAGCAAGCAGCAGTACATTGGAAAGATGGTAAAGGGAATTTTTGTCAACATAAATTTCCAAATTAGCAAATGCAGGTTAAAGCCATAAATGGGATAATAAATGATAATGGCCTTGTTATAGTTAGGAAGGTCCAATTTGCAGGAATTAATGTGATTCTAAAATGCTTAAGCATGCAGAGAAGTTCATAGTTGATTTAGTGACTCCAACATGCCCAGACCCTGTCTGGTAACTAAACAAAGCCAAATCACGACCCCTCCGGCATAATGTTTTTGTTACTGTATTTGGTTTTTGCGGAGCCTTGTCATTTCAGATTCTACTTTGCAAACCAATGCTGTGCTGTTTTTTTTTTTTGGAGTTTGGAGTTCAAGTGATCCCCTTTATTGGCTAACTGAAGTAATTTAATTAAATTTGGAATGTCTCAGATCCCTTTTTTAGGCTTAATTCTAGATAGTTTTCTCCAACCCTTACCCTTAGTGATGGACCGAACTGTTCGCCAGCGAACTATCCGCGGCGAACATTGCATGTTTGCGTTCGCGCATTTTCGGAACATATGGCGAGTTCGACCCGCCCCCTATCTTTTTGCATTGAAGAAACTTTGACCCT
>CM070034.1:153912541-153926659 GCA_036250615.1 Ptychadena robeensis
CCGCTCGCGAACGCACAATTCTGGGTTCGCGCCATCACTAATTGACAGCAGATGAGTGACTTAAATTGGCAAATATATCATTGCACCTGACAATAGGTATTTTTACAACTGATCTTCAAAGAGTTTTCCTTTGTATTTGTGAAACAATTTTAGAATTCAAATCTGAAGAATGTCACTGATTTTGAGCATTTGTTGCTGGGCATGTGTTCACAAATAGCAGAAAAAGAGGATCACGTCATGGTAACAGATTTAAGAGGTAAAATATTATCATTAAAAACATATATGCATTGTCTGTATCTATCACTCAAAATCCATGCTGCAATTTACTTGCTCATACTATAAATGTATTAATGAAATGTTTAATGGATTCAATATTTTTTATTAATTAATTATTTTATTAATGTGAACATTTAATGGCATTCTTTAAAAGGATATATATGCTTAGGTAAAAGCTGACATACATATAAGCTAAGGTATGTAATTTTACAAAAAAGTCTGTAAAAATGGAATGAGTCAAGTATAAAAGGGAACAATCAGGGAAACTATCGATTTTTTTTGATAAAATGCTGGAGATGTAGAGAAAGGTTGTGGGAACATTATAAAGAAAAAAGTATTCCACTAGCGTTGTTGCTTAAATTAAGTTCTTAAAACATTTTAACTTGATTATGTACTAGAGCAAAAACCATTTTTTGTATTGTTCCTAAAACACGACATACATCGTGATGATATCATTCTCAGGACTTCACAATAAATTTACAAAACCCATAACATGCAGCATTGTTAGTCTCTTGACTCAAGTATAAGCCTAATTTCATTGTTTCAGCACATTTTGCATGCTGAAAAATGTGGCTTTTATTGAAGTAAATATGGGACATATCAATTATCAAAAATGATCTATTAACCTCCCTAGCGCTCTTGCAAGGTCCAGATTTCTGTACCAAATACGCACAAAAGACTCTAATGGATTTTTTTTGTGTTGTAGGCCTGTAACTTCCCAAAATATGGCCACACAAGGGTCTAATAGACATCCTGAATATAATAATGTTTGAAACACAATTATTATAAAAAAAAAAGTACATTAAAAAATGTATAAAATTTATCATTTGACTGATAAATCTCTTGAATACTTATTTGGTATGAAAGATTTCAAAACAGTATTTATGTTTGTTTATAATAACATATTTATTACAATTGGAAATGTGTTTTGTTTTTGTTTTACACTGTATCCAGTACAATGTCATTTGGCACCCTCTGAAAGGGTTAACTTCAAAGAGCACATTATGAAATGACACTGGAGGTGATTTTCCAGATGTGCTCTTTGAAGATAGCCCAATCTGCATATGAAGATCCCGCAGCCCCCCCCCCCCACCCCCCGGGACATTCATATGCAAATTGGGCTGGGAGAGTGGTGACATCGGCCTTACTGACTTTCTTCAGTAAGGAAGCCAGCTTAGAGCATCTGATCCCCCGGACAGCACAGAACAGTGAGTTTGTGCTGCTGCCAGGGTATCTGAGCTTAGCTGGACAGCTCCATCTCGTCAACTGCAAAGCTGACAAGATAGTGCAGGACGAGATTGAGCCGTCAGAAGCGCTAGGGGGGGTTTAAACCCTATATATTTATATATAGTTTTAACCTCCCTTGCACTCTTGTGAGGTCCAGATTTTTGTACCAAAAGCGCACCATAGACTAAAATGGAATGTTGTAGGTCTGTAACTTACCAAAATATGTCTGTACAAGGGTCTAATAGACATCCTGAATATAATAATGTTTGAAACACACAATTATGTAAAAAAAATAAAATGTAACACTATTTTTTAATAAAAGGTATCATTTGAATGATAAAATCTCTAAAATATTTATTATGTATGATAGATTTCAAAACAGTATATACAATATTTTACAGTTTGAACAAAACAGTATAAACAATATTTATATTTTGTTTATAATAACATTTTTATTCAATTGTAAATATGTTTTGTGTTCTTTTTTTTACTTTGAAATGTATTGGATACAGTTATCGCTGTATCCAGTACAATCCTTTGCCAGGGGAGAGAGGGTTAACTTCAAAGGGGCAAATCTGGGGAATCACACTGAAAACAGTTTTCTCCATAGAAATATTATATTATATTTCCAGCCGCCACCTCGATGGGGATGGGGGCTTCCGTGCAGAAGCCAGTTCAAAAGATTGAAACGAGTGGAGCAGCGCAGATCAGTGAGTTTGCACTGCTGGGGCTCCTAGCTCAAAATAAATGATAGTTTCTTAACTGGCCCAACTCCTTGTGTCAGTGGTTTGGCAGCTTTACCTCTTTCGCTCCTTTTGAGGTAAGGTGGATCTAATATTTTCTAGTCCTCACCCTCATCCTTAATATGAACCACAGACTAATCATTTTCTCCTGTATTTTCTTCCAGACTACTGGTATGGGCAAATGCTATATTCACGGACAGATTTGTTAGCTGCAAGCATTCAACGTGGGAGAGACATGGGGCTACCAAGCTATAACAAAGTTCTAAGTTTTTACGGGTTCTCCCCTATAACATGGGAAAACATCAGCAACTTAAAAATAAGACAAGAGGTTTGTCTACTTTTTCCAGATTTCTACCATTTTCTCAATTTTAATGGTCTTGGGTTGCAAGAAAAAAACTAGAAGTTCTTAGAAAAAATATCAGTGAACTCTGGTAGCATGTAGTGATGGACGAACTGTCCGCTGGGTGGACAGTTCGGCTTGAACATTGGGGTGTTCGGCGGGGAACAGTACGGGTGTTCGACCCACTCCCTACTCTGGCGAGAAGAAGTCTACAATTCTTCCTCCAGCCAGACCTTTCAACGCCTGGTCCGGCCGGAGGAAGAATTATTTTTACTAGAGATCGAGTAGAGACACCCGATCTCTAGTACTGTACTGGGTACGGGCCGGAACGTGACGTCCAACCAACATCACTTCTGGTTTTGGAACAGCAACTGTGCGTTACCATTCAAATGAAGTTCTCCGCGAACAGGCGGATGGCGGACTTTTTTAAAAAGATGACACAGCCGATGTTCGGCCATCACTAGTAGCAAGTAATCCTAATAGATTTCTAACCTACATTGGCATGTGTACAATCCACTTGTATTAACAAGGACTTCCTGTCATATATGGAAGAAGTGGAGTTGAAATTGTGTTGTATAACCCAATATGGACTAAAAAGTATCAGATTTCCAAAACAAATGAAAGAAACATGCAGTGTTTATTTCTTAAGGCCCCCATACACGTGTCGGATTCCCACCGGATTCCGGCACGATCGATTCCGGGCGCGTCTACGCCAAACGATCGTGCCGGAATCGCATGCAGCCCACCTTGTCCAATCGATCAGGTCCGATCGTTCAGGGGCCCAGAATCGGATCCGACAGAGAACCAACATGTTGGTTCCATCAGATTGATTTTGCCCAGATCAGGGGGAGTTGCCATTTGTGAGGTGGACAATCGGACACGGAATCGTCCCGGAATCCGTTGGACAAGGTGGTATGCAGCGATGGATACTCTTAATTGGCCGATTGATCCCACCTGCGATTCCCGGCAGAATCGCCGGAATCGATCGGGTGAGTGATCAATTGGCCATGGAATCCGACACGTGTATGGCTAGCTTTATAGTAAAAACAATTTCTAAGGTTTTATGTTATTAACTGGAGCACAATTCAGATAACTGCCAAGGCCTTCTTTGTCCCATTCATGACTAGCACCCACAGTTTAAAACCATCTACATAAAAAAAATATACTCCTTTTTTTCTTGTTTAACATAAATGTTAGGTTGAAAAGGAAACTGTATAAAAAATAGTAATAGTATATGTACTAAACAATCAAACTTGTTTAGCTTTTAGCTCTGTATGACAATGATATTGAAAGACTGGAGCTCATACCTGCTGTAATGCTGGACATTAATGGCAATGCTGGAACCATCTTAACAGAAATCATTCTGGATCAATTTTACCGTCTAAGAGATGGAGACAGATTCTGGTTTGAAAATACAAAAAATGGGTATGTCATTGCTCTTTGAGATGTGTGATTTAATTAATTAATGTCCTGGTACTGTGTATCAAGTATATTACACTGAAATTTGATGCAATATACATATCAAACTTTAACATGAGAAAACACATTAGATTGTTTTAAAGGCTGATATCAAGAGCTTTTCATGTAACATGTTTAGCACATCAATCAAAACAAATGGGAGAATCATAATTAAAGTATATTATTATTACTACTTTTATTATTAATAATAATAAGAATACTGTTATTATTAAAATAATTGTATTAACCTCACCGGTGCTCCACGATCCTGCGGCCATTCTACATTGCTCACAGATTCCTTCCGACCCCATAGGCGTGTTAATGAAGGCAAATGAGAACAAGGACAGAGGCGCACAACCTAGTACAACAAATGGTTAAATAATATGGAATTGGATGAGATAAAACAAAATGAAACAAAATGAAACAAAACAAAAGACAAGATACTGACATTAAAAGAGGTTTACAAGGATGGATGTCTCAGGGCTGTGTGCTTTCCAGGAAGACCTCACTTCCTGGTTGGGGATGAGATCACTTCCTGCTTACAGATGCTGGGGGGCTCAACAGAAACAATGGGACGCTTTTCGAGCAGAGGCTCTTTTTCAACCATAGGGGAAGGGGTGCAGTGAGTCCTTATGTATATATACACACACACATAGAGGAGTGCCCTCCCCTTCATTAACATGCCTGAGCTGAGCTCAGGGGGGGGCACACTCCTCCATTTTGAGAGCTGCACACCTTACACAACTTAAACATCCACACCTCATATTGACTCCATTTTACTCTGTAATCTTTGCTCAGGCCCCATACACCCACTGAGGGCCCTTTGGCCACTGAAATCACTGTAGCTGTGTAATCACTGCTGAAGGTTCTGTGCAATTATTTATTATCTTTCTTAGTGTGTTAATGAAGGCGCTGTTGCTTTTCCCAGCCCACATCACCACCATCTAATTGACCATTGTGTAGAGAGGTGGGAGGTGGAAAATGGTTAAGCCTGGAAGGTTAATAAATATATATACTATTAATAATTTCATAGTTAAATATACTTAATATATTACAGAATATTATTACAATTACTATATTACAGTAAATATAGTTTTATATTGTAAATGACTAATGTGTGGTTTGTGGGAAAATATACAAATGTATTGTTTATTTATAGGCTATTTACAATGGACGAGATAACTAATATACACAATATAACATTCCATGATGTACTTGTAGCTGCTACTGAGACAATGAATGGTACACTTCAGAAAAATGTTTTTGTTTGGAAATCAGGTAAGTTGTTCTCTTTTTCTGTCTTTTTCTAGAGCATTGATTAGGGAAACCCTTTACGATCATAATCAATTTAACAACAGCAAATTTACAGTTAAGCCCATAATTATTCATACCCCAGGAAAATTTTTACTGCATTAAGTGACATTTCCCGTCACTGAGTTCCTTTGTCTTGTCATTAGAGATGGTCTAATTTTTTGACTAGCTGACTTTGTGAGCTGATTGCAAAGCCTCTGAACATGGGATCATCACCAAACTTGCTGGAAATGTAGAGAAGGTTTGTGGGAACATTTGAAAGAAACAAAGTTTTGCTCTAGCACATTTTTGCTTAAAGTAAGTTTAAAATTAAAGTCGAAATTCCGATTTTCGAAATTTTGACTTGATTTTGAACTTAATTTATGCAAAAACTATTTGTGTTAGAGACAAACTTTTTGTTTGTGGTATACCTCCAACCCTTCTCTACATCTCCAGCAAGTTTGGTGATAATACCATGTTCAGGGGCTTTGAAATGAACTAAAAATTGTCGAAATGGTCAAATTTTGTTAAAAAATTTGACCATCTCTATAAGCCATCACTGTCCGCAAACCAACTGCAGAGAGCTGCTGTTTTTTACCTGTTGAGTTGATTAAAACAGCTGTTCCAGATTAATCAGGGTGCTTTAGAACAGCTTGGATTATTTGGAATTTCACAGAACTTTGGCATCTACCAGAGACTGTGTTTGTGAAGGGTATGAATAATTTTGGACATGACACTTTTTGCTCAAATGTAAATATATAAAAGCTGAGAGAAAAAATTCCACAAAATGCCTCTTGTACATCGTCATTATCTTTTGGGAGACACCTATGTAATTTCCTTACGTCAAAATTTGCCAGGGGTATGAATAATTATGGGCTTGACTGTATGACTCATTTATATAAAAGTTTTAAAAATTGTAGTTCCAATTTAAAATAAACTATTGTTATTGTACAAGTTTTAAGGAATTACTGTTATACCTTTACTAGATTCCAAAATGACTACAAATGTATTTGATATTCTTGATCCTTAACATAAATAATAGAACCAATTACATCATCTACTGTACAAAAGTAGTTGAGGATGTTGACTTTCAGTGGTGATCAAAATATTATAAAAATGCATAAACTGTGTCTGTATGCCTAAAAAGAAATAAACATAAGTGTGTTTTTACTCCTAGGCGACCCATGCCCTCAGC
This sequence comes from Ptychadena robeensis, assembly GCA_036250615.1. NCBI lineage: Eukaryota > Metazoa > Chordata > Amphibia > Anura > Ptychadenidae > Ptychadena > Ptychadena robeensis. The sequence goes on from CM070034.1 coordinate 153,919,071, forward strand.
ATTCACAACTTAATGCTGACAATCTGGAAAAATGTGAACCTGTTACATACACAGATTACTTTGAAGGAAGTGGTGCTGGATTTGGATTAACACTTGTATTTCTCTTCACTTTTCCATTTGGTATGAAAATCTCCATATTTTACCCCAATTGAAACATAAGTTATAGAACTGTAACAATTGTTGAGTCTCTGTTTACCTAATGCAGGCGACAGACATGATACCCATGCTTGGGGTTTCTTCTCCCTTCTAATTTCTTGCAATGTGCATCCGTCAGTATGACAGCTGGGACATGTTTATATAATACATAGCTGAAGAAAGAAATCCTCTTTTACTTTGTATTTAACTCTGTTCCAATTGTAAACATATCAAACAGGTGACATGAAGATGTCATATAAAGTAGCCTCAAGTATTTAAGAAAGTATTTTTTCTTTGGTCTATAAAGGGGGTAGAAGGGCTGCAGTGGTTAATACAACCACTCCTAAGCCAGCCATAGACGTCTTGATCCATGACCGGCTTGTAGAGGACAAAACTGACGGGAATGCTGTGTGCTTCAAAAACACAGGAATTCCCAGCAGATTGTAGCCAATTAACTTGGCCCTCCAAGTTAAATGACTACAACAGGATGGGCTACAAAAAGAACCAGCAGGATGGATTGCTGAGCGATCCAACTTGCTGGCTTTTGGGGTCAAAACCTCAAGGTGGGCAGCTCTGTAGATGCTGGCGACCCATCACCATGAATTCAGCTGGAGCACGCACGAGCAGGGCAGCCTTCAGAAATCGTGGGTCCCAGTACAGCGAAAATGTCCAGGTCCCAAGGCAGGGGGGGGGGGGGCTAGCAGAGAAATATCATCTCCCCAACCCTAATCGCCCCCCCCCCCCCCGCGTGCTGCCTGATCGTCTGTATCAGCCCAGACTTTCTGCAGCACATCGTACACAGTGGCAGTCCGGGCTGACAGTGAACAGTGAGGCTGCTGTGCCGATCTGGGGCCCCTACGTGCTGACTGTCGAGCCCCCCTAGCTGCCTGGGCCCGAGACAGGAGTCCCCCCTGTCGGGGACCCTGCGCACGAGGCAAGCAACTATGGCAAGTAATCGGCACGTCTATGGCCAGCTTTAAGCTGGCCATAAACCTTTAGATCTCTCTGTCAGATTTCCTTTAGATCTGTTGTTTTACCAAAACCATGTAATTTAAGGGACAATCAAGTCTACCTGTGTTTAATCGCAGAGGACCCTATACTACATAGTTGTTGGTAGTTCTAAAGCATATCTGACAGAGAGATCTAAAGGTGTATGGCCATCTTTACTCTACTTACACCACTCAATATAATTTATTTGCAGTTTTTTAACACAGGTCCAATTTAGTTTTTGAAGGCAACTTTTGCTCACCCAAACGTTACTATACTCTTAGCAGAATCATATTATTTTTATCTTAACCTATCTTTACCAACCCCATATCCGTATTTCACTGGTATGTCACAGCAAAATTTATCTTCTTCTCTATGTAACTAATTGCTGTTTAGTAAGATCCCATCTACATCCTGGATATGGACCAATAGTAAAGTAATAGTGAGACTTGAAAACAAAGGTCTCAGGGTCTCAGACTTGCTATAACATTGACCATAAAATGTCCAAACTTCTATATTTACCCACAATGAAGTCTACACAGATATTGAATTTTTTTGGGGGGAGGTGGTTCACCTTTTATGCATTGCTATTTATTTTATTTTAAAATGTATTTTTTATATTTATTGCATTGTATTGTAGTGAGTCTACTTCTTGCCGTGGTGGTTGCACAATATCGCAAGAGGACATATATTCGGATGCAGAAAGTGAACAATTGCCCTGCTGTCAAAAATGAGAGCAATATAACAGGATTTCAAGGTATTAACAACTATATATATATATATATATATATATATATATATATATATATATATATATACACACACACACAAGTATTGAATTCTGTAAAGAGGCTCTATCAAAATTCACAATTGAGTGCATATAGTTTTGTCATGAATCTTTCATGAATCTGACCACTGCATAATTTTATAAACTTTATTTGTTCATTTGTACACAATTTCTACTACTTTAGCAAATGAACTGCAAAATACATACATTACATTAAACATAACATAGTTATTTATATAGACTGGGACTACAATGTAAAATGCCATTGCGTTGATCTAGTTCTAAAAATACTGCTATGCTGGTTGGTGTTTGGTTGGTGTTTTCTGCATTAATACTTTGTCGCCCAGAAGCATTATGCAGATCACATGTTCAGCTATGCATAGGATACCCTCTCCCACAGTTATCTGAATACTTCAGCTTTAAATCCAGTAAATTAATATATTTTAGAATGCTTAAGGGGTTTAGCAAGCAAAACTTTCATTATCTCTAAAGCTGGCCATAGATGCTTAGATTCACCATAGATTGATTTGTTATACGATCCTGACATACGATTGAGTCTTTGATCATAACTCGTACATTGATAGAAAAGTGCACCATTTTCGGCATGCGTTTATCGCAAATTTATTGCCGATTGGTGATTTAAGATAAGGTAGGCTACTCTAAATAATGTGATCAAAAATGATGGGAGTGGGAGGAGGCCTGCATGGGTGTATCGCATGTCTCTACTAATTTCCCCTTGATTCCCAATCGATTTACTAAAATTTACAAACAGGTCTAATCCCTGCACGATACATTTTTCATGCGATTTCTTGCCATTTTGGTCGATCACATACTTTATACATGATCTCTTGATCTCTCAGAAATCGCACGAAAAATCGAGTCTATGGCCAGCTTAAGTAATAGATGCACAGGTGGAATGGAAAATATTCTGTAAATAAAGAGAGTTTGGCCTACATTAACAAATCACCATGTATAGGTTTCCACAACATTTGAAAGTGTTTGTTATATAAATCATGAAACGTCTTTCTATTAAAGTATGTTTTTTTATTCATACTAGCCAATGAATGGTGTGGACCAGAGGAGCCATTGGAGCCTGTTTTTGTTCAGCTATTTCCAGATCAAGTTATAAACGTCAAAGCTGCTATGAATTCTGACACCAGAAATATTAACTTGAATGCTCAACAAACTCTGGAGGTTTCCCATTCTAACAATGCTGGAAACAAAGTCATTCGAATCCGAAACCCCAAAGAGTATGACCTGGTAAGGTGAAGTGTATCTAAACTATACTATATATACCGTATATGCCGGCGTATAAGGCGACTGGGCGTATAGGACGACCCCCCAACTTTTCCAGTAAAAATATAGAGTTTGGGGTATACTCGCCGTATAAGACTACCCCCTCTTCCGCACACGGTACTATACTGTGGTTGGCACACTAATGGATGTACGGTAATTCATGTACGGTAATGACTCTCAGGGCTGTCACCGCAGGGTTTTTTTAAAAAAAAAATCAAGTGCGCATGTGCGAGAGACGTAAGAGCTCATCTCGCACATTACGTCTCTCGCACATACGCACTTAAGAGAACACAGAGAGAGAAAAGGGGTGGGCCAGAGCGGCCCCGCTTAACGAAGCACCGAAGGAGGTACGGTAGGCATAAAAAGCAAAGTCATGTAAAGTGCACCCGGCGTATAAGACGACCCCCGACTTTGGGCAGAATTTTAAGGTGCTGAAAAGTCGTCTTATACGCCGGCATATATACTATGTATCTCCTTAGGCAGTTTATGGAGTAACATGGGGGCATTTTTGAAGTGAAGTGCCTGCATATGGTACGCAGAGACCCCCCAAACACAGTGGCTGGTCTCATTCTAGGCTGCAGCCGACTGTTAAAAGCGCCCATTTTAATACAGCCTTAAGAAACATATTTGGTATCATTCCAGATCATTCACAAAAACTAGAGAACAAATTAGGTGTTTACATGTTTGTTGTATTCTAACAAGAGGGCTGAAGGGAGTATGAGCGATCAGCACCTTGCTGTGTTCTCTCATCTAGAATACAGAAAGTGTCTATCAGGACTATATGTCCTGTGACTCACTAAATTATCTCAACCAACAGCCATAAGCATGTTATATATTAGCTGAGGTGATCACTCTAGGCTCATTCAGCTATTACTTTTGTACTACTTGTGTACTTTACTCACATTGTCTGTACTTAGAAACAAAAGTCAGAGGACCCCTGAGGTTTAAATTGCTGTCTTATCCTCCACCCAATGAAATGTTAACAAATATTGTCACTGTAAAATGGACATACAATGCTCGACATTGTAAAATTGCAGATCCACATCGTTGTCTGTAAACTTGTGGCCCTTTTTCAAACAATATGGCCTCTTTCACACCTATCCCCAAAAAAAACAAAAAACAAATGCTAACAAGTCCACATTATATCCCATGTACTGTTCACATATGTTTAGAATACATTGCCTAACGCACAAAAAAATGGATTGGTGTGATCCAGGCCAAAAGGTTATATCACAAAGTCATTTGTATCATAGTATTGTATATATTGTGTTATATCTTCATATAATTTTGTTTATCACAATTTGGAAACTAGGTTCTGTTTTTTAACAACAAAGAAAATCAATCTTCCTTCCTCGACAAACTTCAAGAATTCTTAAATGAATGTGGAATGTCTTCATCTTTTCTTCCAATGAGGGAAAAAGACATTTTGAAAGGATCGGTTTCAAAGAAACAGAGACAAGAAATGCTGGAAACATTTTTCAGACATTCACTTTCCCATGTAAGTTTTTTTGCAAACACGATGACTGACACGATGAATGTAAAAATGATACCATAGCAAATTTGGGTATAGTAACGCTAGTGCCACTTAAGAGATACATGTGACATCTGAAACATGTGACACGTATGTGGGCAAATCATTAACTATTCCAAAAATGTTTGTTTTAAAGTGGTCTTTGGTTATTGGCCTAGTATCCACAGCCAAGACTTAACCTGCAGTAGCCGAGACCACCACCTCATGGTGTTAGTTGACTGTTGATCATAAATTTACTATAACGTTTTGTAGTCATAGAAAAACATTTAATCATAAAATAAAATCACTAAGAATAATAGCTATTTGATTGTAAACATTTAGGTGCTGGATATCAATAAAGCAGATGCAGGAGTCATACACAAGAACAATACAGATGCTCTTCAATGTGAACTTTCACGAAAAGAATTTGCAGAATATCTAGGACTTGATCCAAATGCTTATTTTGTGGAGTCAATGTTTAGTGCAGCCGACAAAGACTGCAACGGATACCTATCATTTAAGGAATTTTGTTACATATTGGCTACTTTATTAACAGGTAACTTACTTATCATTCTTCCTGTTTACCTATTGGAGTTGATTCTATTTCTTAATTTTTTGCATAGCTTACCTTCTTATCATAATGAAGAAATATTTTTTTCTCAATAAAATATATTTTTTTAAAGCTGAACTCGAAACAGCCTTTGCTTCAATCCTCCAACAGCAGAATACATTAGAACATATTCATTGGTAACTTGTCAAGGAAGAGAGAAGATATATTTTATAAATATGGTTTAACACTTTTTATTTTTATTAATTTAGGTTCTGTTGAAAGAAAATTGAAGTTTATATTTTCGATGCATGACATTAATGGAAATGGGCTACTCAGAAAAGAAGAACTTTCTAGTATGCTAAGGTATTTAATTACATTATAATTTACCTTACCATGAAGAAAAATCTATATATATAAATATTTCTGATGTACAACATTAGCATCCAGAATTAATGCAGCAAGTTGTGATGTGATAACGTAACACGCAACACAGCGCATACAAGCATCAACCGTAAAACTATTTTCCTATGCGTAGCGCATTACACGCTCACTAATATTAATTTCTAATTTCTGTTTGCATTTCCCACCCACTCTATGCCCTCCCTGGACATCCCTGTCATATACGATGTGGGGATGTGAGGGATTGGGGTTCCTATGTCTGTATTTAAATACAGGCAAATGGTAAGGGCACCACCCCAGTGTCATTACTAATGTCAGGGAGAAGAGCATAGGATACTGACACTGCAGAAAGACTTTGGCTCTAGTTGAGAAGGTAAGCATTTGTGGTTCCAGTTTCAACAATAAACATACACACATACCACTTGGGGGGGGGGGGGGGGGTGTAAAATATTTCAAGAACTATTGCAAACCTGACATTTTTGTCTGTGATTCTAAAGGTGGCAATCCATGGCTCAATTTTTTATATATTAGAGCACAATTGAGCAATGTGCGCGTTCATCACACTAGGTTGTGCTCTAATCTATAAACAAATCTAACCATGGATGCCTTTCTTCCAAGTCTGTTAAGAAGGTAACGGACAGGTCTGTAAATCCTGCTCGAAATCATTCCTTTGGTTTGGTTGATTAACTGGAAATCGGCACCTAAAGGGGTTTGCCTTGGTTCCCATCCAATGGAGGGGCGTCTGAGTGCAGCATGGTGACTTCATCGTGACGTCCCCATATGGATCTCAAACAGGTCATTTATCGAGCGCCGGCTAGGACATGGATGGGGACCTTAAGTGCTTCACCGTATCAAACTACAGACTAACTACAAACAAGCTTTTGTTTACATTTTACTTGTTCACACCTTTACACATCTAGATAGTGTCAGAGTTCAGCCAATTCATATCATGGTACTCATTCCTGCACCTAGTTAAGTCTATTAATAGTGTGATCATTGTAGTTAACGTGAAACTTTATCTTAAGAATGCTGGCAGTTTTTTTTATTGCATGCACATATAAATTTGGCATCTGTCAAGGTAAATGAACTTTCTTATTCCAGTGTGGCAAATTAAAATGGCCAAACATCCGGAACCCAAAAGAAGCTCAAGCAAAGATGTTGGACATAGAATAGAAAGCTAAAGGACATCACATCAGTGTTAGTTAAATTAGTAAAGTAATATTTTGCCCAAACACTGGTTGTGTGCTGCTTATACAATTCAATGTTTCAATGGGAATATAAATTACATTTCTGTTTTTATTATTGATGATTGTAATAATATTTTTTACAATGGTTACTACATTTTGTAGGTCCTTCAGTCAATTTTCAAGCTTCCTTTCAAAGGATCAAACAGAAAAGGCTATTGATAGCATGTTCAGTGAGGCTGGACTTCCATGCAAACCAGAGATTACATGGGAGGAATTCTATGATGTTTTTAAACAACACTCAAATATATTACATTCTGTCACACTTACTCAAGGTAAGAACTTGTGAGACAGTATACCAAGAATGTAGAAACTATATTCCCTTATAATGATGTGTACTACATAATGCTATAAAATATTATGACCAGTACAACTTATTTTTATGTCAGATATTTTTATCAATGTAAATGAGCAATCACTTTCCATCTAATTATCCTTAATGATGGATTTTGCATTGGATGGAATGTATTTTTAGAGTTATTGTTTCATTATTTTCAACATCAGCAATGGTCCTTTAGACCTTCAAGCAACTATATATATTTTGACAGACTGTTCGTCTGTCACGGTGTAAATGGACCCATCAGTAGTGATGGCGCGAACCCCGAATTTGATGGTCGCGAGCGGCGGACGTGAACATTCGCAAAAGTTTGCGAACCCGGCGAACCGCCATAGACTTCAATG
>CM070034.1:153943486-153954945 GCA_036250615.1 Ptychadena robeensis
TCGCCATGGGAGCCCGGGACCACGCCCCCCGCAACGGCACGATCAACACGGCTTCCATGGATAATTGTTTTTGTTTGAATTGTTACACATTACATTTTTGATCGACTCAAGGGGGTCACTGCATAACACTGTTTAGGTATTTAGATTGACACGTATGCTTGGGATTTACATCCACACACATGTATAGCACCGCACATTATACTGACTATAGCTATTCACATAACTTGTAGATAATACTGCCTAAAAAAATGGTGTAACGCTAAACGCATGACTACCATGTACAGTATACAATCAGGTGCCTTAAAAGTCCCCACAAAGTCCCTAGTCTTCGTTTGGGGTAATGGAGGGGTTGATGTGTAGAGCATCTGTCTTCCTCACACCCCAAACAATTTTCTTTCAAATATGAATTTGGGATGTGGCACACATACTATAAATGGGAAGCTAGTTACTATGGAACACATTGTGTTATTCAACCATTTCTATTGTTTTTTATGTACATCTTTACCATCAGTGAACTCCTGTCTAACCTTTGTGAAGGTTTTTTTTAATAAAAAACATCAAATTGTGTTTATAGTTATATATGAAAAGAAGGTAACATGTATTCAGGAGAGTTTAAAATAAGAAGGTCATGTTACCGGTTAAGCTAGCCATACACGGCACGGATTTCCTGGCTGATCGATTCAGCACCCGATGGATTCCGGCGATTCCGCCGGCATCCACAGGTGAGAACGATTAGCCAATTAGGGAATCCGATCGTGGCAGCCCACCTTGTACGGCCGGATCTGGGAGGGATCCGTGTCCGATGGCTCGCCTCCCGGACCGCAACGCCCCCTGATCAGAGCAGAATCGGACCGAAAAGACCAACAGGTTGGTTCTTCCTCGGATCCGATTCTGTGCCCCTAATCCATCGGATGCGATCGGACGGGCAAGGTGGGCTGCAGGGGATTCCGGCACGATGGATCCGCGTGCACGCGCCCGGAAATCTATCGCGCCAGAATCCGGCACGAATCCATGCCGTGTATGGCAGCCTTTAGATCTAAAAACAGTAAAGTGTTTAAGGACAACTAAATACAGTTAGTTTACAATAACAGAGAAATAACACTTTCCACAATAAATGGGTATGATAACATTGAAAATACCCCAGTTTACTATGCAACCAGACTCTTGGGGGTAAATTTGAGAAGCATTAAATATGGAAATCTCCATACACGCACTTCAGGTTAATTCTGACTGGCCATGAAACCACTGACCATGCTCAAAGAACCTGCGGTCGCGCTTAGGTGGATACAATGAGTACGGTTGGTCTGTCACTAGCAATTTTGTTGTACTAAGTTCTGCTCTTATATTGTATTGGTGTTGATCTTGTGTGTAGTGCTGACATTTTCCCCGACAGTGGCACGTTACCCTAGTTTCACATGGATTTTAGCTTTGGTGGACAACTGGTCCACCAACGCCTAAATTCATGTAAAGCTAGGGTAAAGTTAGCCATACACGGGTCGATTTGTCACCAATCGATTCCCGGCCATAGTGGAACCAGCGACTGATCGGATCTGGAACGGATTAAACACCACCTTGGAAATCCGATTTGTGGTCAATTTGGAGATAAGCTGATCTCCAAAATGGCAGATTCCACAAAATCAGCCATTGGCTGCTGCATAGGGAGCTATGAGTCAAGATACTTTAAAAAAATAATAAAGAAATTGTAAATAGGGTGCTATGAGTCCACCAAACAATCAACCAAAAAAAACCAACATGTCAGTTCAATGTCCGATCGGATTTTTAGTCGATTCTGGTTTTGTTTGGTCGATCGTTCATGGTGGACAGAACTTCATTGATTGGCCGTGAACGTGTATGGCAGCCTTAACATGCCACTTTTGAATTTTACTGAAAAATAAACGACTGTGCTAGAAGAAGTAGAAAATAATGGAGCTACTGGCAAGCTACTGGAATATAAAACATTTTTATGAAAACTAATTTGAAAACCTGTTACGCCATTTTAGCTTTTGCTACTAGTTTTTTACTATCTGCGCAATCGCCCGCACTTCCGTCTGTGCTCCCGCCTCCGTACTCCCTTGGGGGATCGGAGGTGGGCGCAGAGGATGGGGTGCTCTTTTAGGGCGCAGCCGTTGGGGTCGAGGCCGGGGGTCGAGGTCGGGCTGGTGGAGGATTAGTCCTCCTACCTATCCCCCACTGCCGTCTAGTGCGTGCTGGCGTCCGTGCGTCGCCATGGAGACCATGTGGGCCACGTCACCGTGTTGTGGGCGGGCTCCTGGTCTCCATGGCGATGGCGGGGGATATCAGGGCACGCGGGAGGGCATTGACCGTCTGGCGGATGTGACGAAGTGGATCCCACTTCCGGATGGGATGTGGGTCATTGCTGCTCGGGGAGGCGCAATCGTGCCGCGGCCACAGTGGAGCCATCGTCGTGGAGTTCAGGTTAGGCACCTTTTAGGTTGGATTGTGGTTGGTTTTTGTAGGTTGGGAGGGACCTTTTTTGTAGTGGTTTAGGATACACAGAAGCGAGGGAGGAAGGAGGGGTTGGGGTAGCCAGATGCACTTACACAGAGTAGGCACACAATCACACCTACCCTTCACCTTTAGGGTAGAACATGTCACATACCACCTTCTACACACTTATTTTGAAGTCCCCGTTTTGTTTTGGTTTTGTTTTTTTCACATACACACAACATTTCACTTGCACATAGAGGCATGTGCCCTATACACCTCACTTGGTGTATAGTACAATCACCCATACACTTTGATTTACGCTCCCATGATGATGGCCTCACTGGGGGAGTGTCAACTTGCCGCGGCCCTGGGTTCGCATATGCCTAACTCCCTTCTTTCTTAAACATCTCCTTCCACAGACGGTCGTTGTTCGACGCTATGTGCCCATTTCTGGTCCCCCGTTATTGCCCGATCCTGCGCTCCTCTCTCCCCCGCCCTGTGCTTGGGGGGGGGAAGGGGACGGATGGTGGACCCTCATGGCCCCCGGGACCCTATCCCACCACATGAATGTCTCAGATGTGTCCCTATGCATCCATACTACGTTTATAACCTGTAAGTACACACGAACTCAGATGTATCCTACAGTGGATTGGTAGTGTCCTTATTTCACCTTTACTAACCTCTGATCTTTGTTTGATCCTTTAATATGTAGTACTGGGTAACACCAAAAAATTCTCCTGAAGAAGCCTAACGGCGAAACGCGTCGAGAAGATGTTATCCCACTTTCTGTACCCATTTGTTGTTTACATACATCAATTATGTGGTTAGGACTTCTATGTATTTTAAACTGTCATTACTTTGATGATGTTACGCTATATGAACACTGCATCCGCTGTAATGTCTGTATTCATGATATGACTGCCAGAATGACCATCTGGCTTTTTCATCAATAAAATATGCTAAATTTTTACTTTCGACTGCTTATAGTTTACCTCCAGTGCCGCTAAAGTCCCCACCGGAGCCCCTAGTCTCCACATTGGGAAATGTGAGTCCCCATGTCATAGACAGGTGGACCTAACTATCCCTAAAACTTTCTCTTCTACTAGTTATCCTTAAACTAATTTTACTTGCTTTCCTACAGTTGTAACATTACTGATTTTGCCAGGCAAACCTTCTGAACATACAGGCAGAGCTGTATTTAGACATGTTGCCCTAGACACACCTGAAGGATAAAAGCCTATAGAACAAGCCCACCCCTTATACCAGGAAGTCATGGTAGAAAAAAGAAGGAATGTTAGAATAGACGCGTTAAGGAAGTAAATTTTTAGCTATATAGAATCAGGGGAGTTGCTAGTGTCATAAAAGACCATTCTTAATGTACCTGTGTGCGGCCCAACCTACATCACATGGTCAACATAATCAAATATAACAACATAATGTACAACATAATGTAGTTAAATATTACTCTGTTTCTGTAAAAAGTATGCCTATGTAATTGTACTAATGAACATTTGCTTAACAAAATACAACAATCAAAAATATATGCAAATAAATTAAATTCATGGTTAAGCTATTTAGTGTATATTTTAATTTTGCTATAAGCAAAGAATTTAACAATCATGCAATACTTATCACTCCAACCAGGAGAACAACACCAACTGCACTATTAGAAAATCTAATATTCGTTTCAACATGTCATGTTTAAGATGGATAAGTAGAGTTGTCAAGACACCATAACATGATGGCTCTCTATTCATGTTAACTTTCATTTTGGTGACTTTAAATTATATCTGCAGATGATGTGCAGCATGGTAAGTAAGGAGGCAGGGTAACACCCCCACACACCACCCTCCTAAAGCTGGGCATACACGGCTCAATTGTGCTCTAATCTATTAAAAAGGAGCTTGGTAGTACAGGGTTTTCCAACATGTTGGAACAACAGTGGGTCTCCATGCAAAGTATTGGACAGACTGGCAGCCGCATAAGTGCTGGGGCTTAATATCGGGCCAGCTCGTTCGCAGTGTGATAGCACCATCGCGCTGTGGTCTGGCTTCCTCAATCTGAAGGAAAGTTGAGCCGTGTGTACCAGGCTTTTTAGCCAGCTATTTAATAGGATGGTTCTGCTAAATCCCTCTCTAGAACTTCTCTAGAAGAAGTTCTCAAAGACTAAATGTACGTCGGGGGTTACATCCTTTGTTTCATCCACAATTTTCTTTTATGTACTTGCATCTATGGCTGGGATGTATTGTATGGATTTTAGGCGTTGTGCCTGAACTTTTAATTTGTGTAAATAAAACCTTTTGATACCGTGACCAAATACAATTTGTGGTATGTTACAACCATTTGAAGCCCTTAAAGTCCCCACGCCCCTGAATCTTCAGGGGGAATGCTCGATCTGAGTTTAGTGGGCCTTGTTCGCACTTTCTTGGAGTAATTTGATGTGCACATTAACCTCCCTAGCGCACCGCCCGTATCGCGCCGTTACGGAGTACACTGCCTGTCGTTTCCGGCATCTCGTCGGAGCTCTACACGCAGCTGTTGTCATTACTGACAACAGCTGCGTGAGAGGGAAAGCCGGCGCTCCTCCATTAACATGGAGGTCTATGGCGCCGCCCCCCCCCCCCCGCCCCCTTCCGCGTCACCGTGACGCGATCGGGGCGGTGCCGCCAACCCGGAAATTCTGCAGTGATGAAGACAATCGCTGCAGCTTTCCGGGGAGGCATAGGGTCTCCCTGCCGCCGGCTTCCCGTGCGGTTGAGAGGACCCTGTTCAGCGAACGAACAGGGTTCGTCTCAACTGCTAGGGAGGTTAAAGTCAGTTCTGTTTTTTCACTATTGTGAAAAATACTGCAGATTTCAATATTGAAATTTTATTTTTCAAGGGTGATGGGAGTCCCACTGGTACTGGTATTAGTGTGAGAAAGAGATGGTATGCAGGACAGATTTAAAATCGATGTGATATTTGTTTGTAAAGGTCTGGCATTTCCTGGAGACCAAGGTTTGGCATTTCCTGAAGACCAATGGTGTGTGGTTCAAGTGCTTGAATCTAGCAGTCAGGGGCATGTAGAATGGAGAAACTGGAGCCATATAAATACTGCTGGAGGATGTCATGGGATTACTGCTCTGGTAATGCAAATTTACCCCAAGCTACATGTGTGATTTTGCCGGGAAGGTTACCAAAAACCCCAAAAATTATCCAACTTCCAATAAAATTTTTAGCTAGGGCAGTGCAGTCAGCCATGTAACATTCGTCTGGCATCTGCTTAGCCCACCCTTATCCAACAGTCTGTAAAACAAAGAAGCATAAATCTATTTACAGAACACATTTTTACTGCTCCAGAGTACAGGCCCACTTTATCCAACACTTGACATCGTGCTTGGTGATGTTAGGTTTGTATGAAGGTGCTCTGAAATGGAAGGCCATTCCATGAAGCTTCTGACACAGTGTTTATATGGAAGTCAGAGGAAGTTTGTAACTCAAATCAAATATTCTCATTCTGCTTTATTCTAACCCAAGGTGAATTTTGATCCGTGTATCCAGGTCGTCTATCAGTAAAATAGGAAAATAAAGAGGAACTGTTTTGGTAGAAGTTATATTTCTACATGTACATAATTTATTGCTAAGTGTAGAAGATTAAAAGAAAACCAACTGACCCAACAGTTGCAACATGCCTGCTGCTGACTTTGTGTAGCAGAAGTATCCAAGTTATTCAAAAGTCAAACCTAATATAAAGAGTATCTATTACTTTTACAATGCAAATGTAACATTATGGGTACTTTCTCAATGGGTGGGGCCACATACAGTGATTATTCAAAGCGAGGTGGGACAAAGCTCTTTACCTTTCAGGAGTATATGTTAGTCTATGTCTCCACATCTGCCAGGACCCATGTTAAGCGTATTGCTTGGCAGGGGGTTCCGACGGATCGCATACACATACCTGCTCTGCGGATGCTGTGCTCTCACGGCGCTGAGCCGTTTCGCCAATACAGGGGTTAATGTACTGCAGCCAGCTAAAGTGTATGTGATACGTCGGGATTCCCGCCAAGCACTGGCCTTAGTGTCCATTGCTTGGAACATTACAACCTAAGTTCACTTTCACATCTGTGCATTGGTCTGCTTTATGTAGGATTTTCATCTATGTTCCCACAGGTTGCTGAGAGGGTAAAGTGCAGTGCCTACATCAGTGCTTTTAGGAAGTGGACATGTGACATTTGTCAAGGGCCCAAGCCAGCCATGGGCAAACTAAGGCCCAGGGGCCAAAACTAGCCCTTTAGTCTTTTAATTTAGCCCTTTGTCACCTTGGTGTAAAAGAAACTCTTGCTCCCCTTCCATTCATCCCTGGAATAAGTGGATATAATGCCTAAAGGGTGATTGTTTGGATCTCCTAATGGCCATAGATTCCTTGCAATATAATGTTTATGTTTACTATCAAAAGCTTCTATTTATTAATATGGTTTTATATATATTTTCTTTTTTTTATTTCCTGTCTGGGCGACCCTTTTGTCAAATAAAAAAAAAATTATAGCCCACTTGTCAAAAAGTTTGCCCACCCCTGGCCCAAGCACTGCAGTCCCTGCTTACAATCTGCATGCAAATAAAGAAGTCAGTGCTTGCTTCGGCAGCACATATACTAAAATTGGAACGATACAGAGAAGATTAGCATGGCCCCTGTGCAAGGATGACATGCAAATTCGTGAAGCGTTCCATATTTTTGTTTATTCAACTTTTACTTTATGTACTTTGTATACGTGGAGAGTGATCTCCTACTTTAGGCTCTTAATAAAGTCGATTTAAAAAAAAGAAAAAAAAAAAAGAAGTCAACGCATACACATTGTACTTAATGATTCTATATTATGTAAAGATTTGAACTTCAATACAACTAGAGAATATTTACTTTAATTCCTCATTTATGTGCCATTATTCTAATGTGACCTGGGTGGTGTAAAAAACAAACGGCAAAGTTAAAAGTGAATTGTATATTATTTATTCAATTAATTAATAAAATCATTCATTAACCTTTTGGAGCTCACAACTCAAAAAACAAACTAAACAATTTGACTGTACTTTTTTTTGTATAATAAACTTTATAGATTTTTAAACAGTCAAATATATAACAACAGAAAGAGGTGCAAAGGTTCATACATAGGGTAATTACAGTGCGTTGACTGGTAAAATTGCGGCAGATTGCCTATACAGAATGAAAATGTCACTTTAAGTCTTCAGGTCACCTGACTGTGGTGGTGATATACACTTCCAGAATAAAGAGAGACAAAAGAAAAGTAGGAGGTATTAGAGATGGTTGAATTTTTCGACTTGCTAACTTTGTGAGCTGTTTGCAAAGCCTCTGAACATGGCATCATCACCAAAAATGCTTGAGATGTAGAGAAGGGTTGTGGGAACATTTGGAAAAAAAGTTTTGCATAAATTAAGTTAAAAAACAAAGTGGAAATTCTGATTTTCGAAATTTGTACTTGATTTTGAACTTTATTTGTGCAACTATTTGTGTTAGAGCCATACTTTTTTGGTAGTCCCCCCCCCCCCCCCCCCCCCCCCCCAACCATTCTCTACATCTCCAGCTATTTTGGTTATGATACCATTTTCAGGGGCTTTGCAATCAGCTCACAAAGTCAGCTAGTCGAAACATTTGACCATCTCTATTTGTGACCAATTTGTAGCCACAACTGCATAAATTGCTTTACGATCTGTGAAACCTCCAGACATTCTGGAGAAATGTCTGATATCTTTTTTATTATTGTAACTAAAATACCAGTGATGTTTTGATGTGCATGACTGATGCTGATGCAATTGTCTGGTAATAAACAGGGGTGGTGTTCTAAAGGATAGTTCCACAAAGGACTTTGATCTGTGGTTAAGCCTATTACTGGATGTTATACGACAGTGAACTTTGGAAGTCTATGAAATCACACTTCTGGGTTATGCTGGATTTGATTTAGTATCTTGTTCAATGATCTTTCTAATTTAGATAAGACTGTATCCGGATCCTGGGCATGATTTTTGGAGATAACAACTGTTATTTCCACATATACCAGTCTACAATATGTTTCCACACAAGATAAAAGTATACAAACATATTGATCTGCATCATACATGTCAACCATCCCGGGTTTTGAAATCAAGGGAATTTAGCAGGGAGACCCCACACATTATCAGCACAAGCGTGGTGGAACATTAGCAGGGAGAGTAATGCCCTCTCCCTGCTAAATCAGCCGAGAACTAAATTCGATAACTAGCGATGGCAGAAAAGTTCGCAATGCCGGCGAACATTATGGGTGTTTGACCCGCCCCCTACACCTTAACATGGAGACAAAGTGTGACCCCACACTTTATAGTCAGGTGGTACAGTACCGCCAATAACACTTCCTTTGGCTACTGGAGAATACCCACCCTTATAAAAGAAGCCCCCAGCAGCCATTTTTACATTTATCCGGTGTCTCTAGTACTAGATAGATAGGGAGAGCTGCTGCTGATTGAGGGATGGCTGAGCTACTTTGCTATTATACTCCAACCAGTGATCTGTAGCTATAGCTAAGGTATTCTGTTACATGTAGCTCATCCTTACTGAGCAACAAAAGTCCTGCTCTGGGGGTGGGGTAGGCTGTATTATGCATTGCAGAAATATCTGAATAAATGTGATGCTCTGCAGAAGGTACTGTCAAGTAACTTTTAGCAAAATCTTTAATCTAGATGTGAAAAATTGGAGAAGTTTAGCCATTGATCCCCATTTGGCATGACACTGTCCAGGTGGTTGCACCCTTTTGACTATTTTTTTTATTGGTATTGTGGCTACAAATATGACCTGAAGGTGTGAGAAGTTCGCCCTCTATTAAAGTCAATGGAGGTTCACCGTTCGCATGTTCGCAGCGGGTATTTGTAGATGTAGATTCGCCTGTTCGTCCATCACTAGCAATAATCATTCAATATAATAATAATTCAATATAATAATAATTCAATATAATAATCAATCAATAATAATAATTGGTAGACTTTAAAATCTCCAGTTGAAAATTTTTCCATGAAGAAATTTTGTGGTTGTAGAAGTATTTGGGGAAGTTAAATGCATTTACCATACCACTATTTGGACTTTAGAAGATAACAGTGTTTGCCCCTTGATCTTTTGCATTTTTGTTTAACCCCCCTGCCGTTCCTGACGGCACTATCTCGTCCAGCGATGTCCTGTCAGTGCTGCACTGGACGAGATGAGGCTCCCCGATGAAGGTCAGAGCCCCGGCAGCACAGATTTACCATTCCGCGCTGCTACGGTGACTCCAATCTAAAGAGGAGGAGTCTGCTGGAGTCTTGGCGGCTCCAAGTGGCGTGTTGAGGTCACATTGGGGCAGCGGCAGGAGATTCAAAGGTAAATCGCACAAAAAACGTTTTCTATGGGGAATTCAGTGTGATTCCCCAGATTTTCCCCTTTGTAGTTAACCTTCTCTACCCTGGTCCACCAGGTCTATCACACCAGGGAAGAGAGGGTGCCAAAGGGAATTGTACTGGAGACAGTGATAACTATCTCCAATACAATTCCAAGTAAAAAAAACAACACATTTCCAATTGAATACATATTTTATTGTAAACAAAATATAAACATAAATACATACTGTTTTGAAATCGTTCATACAAAATAAGTATTTTAGAGATTTTATCATTCAAATGATACCTTTTATTATTTTTAGTTTTTTAATGTAATTTTTTTACATAATTGTGTGTTTCAAACATTATTATATTCAGGATGTCTGTAAGACCCTTGTACGGACATATTTTGGGAAGTTACAGGCCTACAACCTAAAACAAATTCCATTAAAGTCTATGGTGCGCTTTCGGTACAGAAATCTGGACCTCAGCAGTGCGCTAGGGAGGTTAACTTAAGCATTCCCTATGTGTTGAGGAAGTAAAAATCTCCCACAAGATGCTGGGAGAGATATGACAAGTGTATCTGTCCCAGCATCAGATGCACACTTCTCATCAACCGCAATGGGACCCACTGCCAGAGGGAATCACTTGGTTTTAGTGATGAGTGGTGCACATCCGAGTGGGGGAAAGAGATGCTCCTCTCTGGCAGAAGTGGCTTCTGGTCACCAGTTGTTACGATGCTGTCACCAGAAATGAAAATGTGAGGAAGGCAAGTATGTTTTTTTTGTGTAACATGTTATCAGGTTTTCCAACTGCAGATAGGTGAGGGCTATGTTTATTTTAAGAGATATAGACTGCGCTGGATATTTTCATTCTACAGGGAACATTATGCTAAACAGCATACTCCACAGGAATATAGAATAACTAATTTGAGCAGCTCCATTTGAGAATGCCAAAACATAGCAAAATTTAAACTGATTGTATCCGTTCCCCAACGAATCATCTTTAACTCCAGCCATTTCATAATAGGTAAAATGTAAAGCTGTACAATTTCTGAACGATCCTTCACAGTGATCGAATTTTCACAAATCAATGCATGAAGTGTGCGATTGACCGAAACGTTGTAAGATTGCATGAAAAACCTTAAGATCTGCCCTTTTGACCATGCAGGCCTCATCCTTTCCGATCACATTTTTTTGTGTAGCCGATCTTTAATTACGTCAATGATCATTCAGACACATAAATGGGCGATAGATCAGTGATACGTTGTATCCTGTAAAAGCTGCACTCTTCAAGCGATGTACGAATTATAATCGAAGGTTCAATCGCATGTCCTGATCACATACATGATCAATCCCTGAGAAATCTACACATCTATGGTCAGCTTTAGGCCAGCTTGCCAGGAAGAGGAGTGAATATTTGTCCAACAAATGTCTATTACGTGTATCTGTTTTGTGTAATGTTCTAAATATTTAGCATTTTTAAACGGTCATTAGGTACCCTGACAATATGTCACTGAAGTTCACTAGACGAAAGGGTAAGATGAAATGTTCCCAACATTCAAGGAAAATATTGCAGAATTACCATATACAGTGCTGCTTGAAAGTATGTGAACCCCTCAAGTGGTGTAGATGTTTCTG
>CM070034.1:153955045-154039998 GCA_036250615.1 Ptychadena robeensis
TGCAAGGAGGAGTGGGCAAAAATCCCCATAAGCAGATGTGAGAGACTGGTTAGTGGTTATCCAGCTATCTCTTTTTGTGTGTGTGTCTACTATTTGGAAGGTGTGCTTTACAAATTGGGATTTAGATGTATGTCTAATAAGGTTCTTTGCACAAACAGTGACCATGTCTGGAGGGTTCACATACTTTCAAGCAGCACTGTATACTCGAGTATAAGCCAAGTTTTTCAGCCCAAAAAAATGGGCAGAAAGTGCTCTCCTCGGCTTATACTTGAGTCAGCTGAAGGGGGTTCACTTACCTCACCTGAATTACCATGCTGAATGCTTCAGGCAGACATCTTCCCTCTTCGGTGCATCTTCTCTCTGAGCTCCGAAAGCCAGTTGATCGATGTAAACAAACTCCACACTGCCACCTGGTGGCCGGTTACTAGTACAGATACAACAGTGTTAGGAAATGAGGTAGACCAAGTGGTCCCAACCCTCAAAGTATGCACCCAGGGTCGGTGCTGGACAAACAGCACGTGACCCAATGAAGGACTTTTAACGGCACGGAAGTGAAAAATATTTATTTATAGGAGGGTAGCAAAATGATAACAACAATAAAGTATAAAAGTATGGCCCTATACTAGGGCTGACATTACACGTCCTCTCAGGCAATGTACCTCTCAGACATTACACGTCCTCTCAGGCAATGTACCATAAGTAGTGAGACCTGGTGCATTGCCTGAGAGGACGTTGAGCGACGCTAAGCTATAGGATGGGACCAGGCTCTCTGTTCCCACTTACCTCGAGTCGGGACTCCTCTTCCCAACATACCTCTAGGGGTGCCCCTGGGTCTGGATAGATCCATCCCTCCTCAGGGCCTATAGGATCAACTGGGGTCCACTCTACTGACATAGTAGGTTGTTTGATATATATTTATTTATTTATTGGAGTTATTGAAATATCCACTGTAATTACCAAATACTTATATACTCTTAACAATTGCCAATTTTCCTTCCAACGTTACAGTAAGAAACTATCTTCGTACAATCTCTTAATGAAGCGTCGTTCAGTCGCAAAACACATCGAGATCCACGAATAGTAATGTCAGCCCTAGTATAGGGCCATACTTTTATACTTTATTGTTGTTATCATTTTGTTACCCTGTTTTAAATAAATACTTTTCACTTACTTCCGTGCCGTTAAGTCTTCCGTGCCGTTAAGTCCTCCGTGCCGTTAAGTCCTTCATTGGGTCACTTGCTGTTTGTCCAGCACCGACCCTGGGTGCATACTTTGAAGGTTGGGACCACTTGGTCTACCTCATTTCCTAACACTGATGTAATTGGGATGTTGGCACATACCTGGCTGACACGGTTGTCACTTTTATCCTTTTATCCATTTTAGTACAGATACAACACTCCATAGCCTATGATTAATAAATAAGAATTGCCTTGCAAAACCTATCCTGTAATAAAAATAATTGTGTGTTCTCTTAAATTTATTGATGATGTGGCACGAATATTAATCCGGTTTGATTCATTCCTAGGGGCAATGGTGCTTTCTCTATATTTTTCTCATTTAGAAAACTCCACCATCTCACTTTGCATTTCCCACCCTCGGCTTATACTCAAGTCCATACGTTTTTGTAGATAAAATTAGGTACCTCTGCTTATACTCGGGTCGGCTTATACTCAAGTATACGGTACTCCATATATAGAATTGTTGGGGGTTTTATTGCAATGCTCAGTATAGATTTTTCCTTTGGTACACATTAATAGCATTGAGCTTGAATTACAAATATTTTTTGACGAATATCAGCTATTCGTGAATTCAAGAAATTCGCAAATAGGGCAGCGGATATTCGAATATTCAAGATATTATGCACTGGCAAGCTTATGGCCATGCATTGCGATAATATAATCACAATTTTATAATAAAAACCATTCATGCATGGTAATATGTTTGAATTTCATATTTACGACTGTCGAATCGAATATTGCCTATGCTGCTCATTACTAAACGTGATTCAAGAAGAAGTACAAGCAAATAATATTAACAGCCAATATATTCATGTGCAGCAAATACATTCCCCACTTATGTATTTCTTCTGTGCATTTAGATTTTAGCTTTTTTTTGAAACAGCTAATGGTATTTTTTTTAAAGAATCACACCATCTATGGCATATGTATTTATGCCGATATAGTACAAGATTTCAACTTTATTTTTCAGCAACATTTTTTATATACAGGGCTGCACAGAAGAGGAACACAGCTGTCCATGAAACCAAAAACTAGCTATGCGAAGCTACAGTTGTGTCACTTAATCGCATTTGCGTACTAACAATTGGGAGGTATTCCGGGTCAGGGCGGCCCGTTAGCCAGAGAATCGCTGTCAGCCATAAAGGGGAGAGATCTGCAGCTCTTAGCGTCCCCCTCCAATCTTTCCAATCCTTCCAGAATCCAGTATCCAGTGATGTGATCTGTCGTCCGATCCACCCGATAATGAAAACCGCACTCGAGGTGAAGTGTCTGATAAAATGTCAAACTTTATTGCTCTCTGCATCAAATAAAATCATATTTGAATCATATTTGTCTTTCCCTGGATACAAATCCTCGCCCTAAGTGATCTGTATATTGACGGCAATTGTTCACTGGGGGCATCTTGTGGCTGAAGATGGTATTGCGTTTTTTTTTATTGAAAATAAAGCTCAAACTTTAGATTACCAGAATTCTTTCAGTTTTTATAGTTCAATGCGCGCAATTTATGTCAACTGAATAACAGCAGGGAAAAATTATAGAACTAATAGAACTATGAAAGCTTGCAGTTAGGGGTGTGAAACTGGGAAAGCATCATCTCTTAGTTTTAAATTACTAATAAAATCTGTAATTAGTAAGTAAAAATTGAACAGAGAAAAGCACTGTTTAACAGTTGGAATAGGACTATGAAAGGTTGACATTTGGGCTGCAGGTAGTCGCAGAGGTTAGTTAGTAACTCAGTTGCACTACTGAGGTATGAGATCTGGGGGTTCAAATGGTGTTGTCTTGTGAGAGTTACATGTGGCTCAAAGCCAGCTGGTGACCTGTGGATGATGACAGCTAATTGGAGGCTCAATCAGGAACAGGAAGGTCCATCTGCAGCAGAATCTTCCATGCAGGAAGCTGACGCAGAAGACAGTGAGGGAGACAGGGAGGAAGACTGCACTTATTTAAACCACGCTACATATAGGGTGAGTACCAAACACAATCTCCTGGTACTCATCTGAGGAACTCACTAAAAAAGTTATGTGCACCCCTGGTTATATAGCATATTTAGTCTATTTGGTTTAAATTATAATCGCAGATGAACTTAGTTTATAGAAATTAAGTGACTTCCCTAAGGGCTAAGGTGATCAAGTACAATTTCTTGGCAGAAATGAATGCCACTGAGGCTCTGATGCATTGCAGTATTAACATAACACGCAGTGTTTGCTGACGGTGAACTGAAGGATTATTATTGCTACAGAATTCAGAACACATAAAATCAATACATCATTTGCATTTTGTATTCCGTTAATTTGCTTTATTGCTGTATCATACAAGTAAATGTTTTCTAAACAGTGACATTTCTGTCTGTGGCCACTGCTGCTAGATCCGTGCCACTGAATACAATAAAAAAATTAGCCATATCAAGGACTCATCAAGTAAAATGATGTCAGCGTTGAAAATATCAGAGAACATTCCGGCCATTTTTATGAGCATAAACCAATATTTAGGGGGTTTGGTCATCCTTGTCACATTTCAGCATTACTTTTACACCTACACCTCGCTTTGTGGTTTCAAATGCATCCACAGCCTTCTCTAAGGGAAAGCGATGTGTAACCAATGGAGCCACATTCACTCTTTTAGAAGCCAACATAGAGATCGCCATTGGCCATCTGTAAGACAGAAATAATTAATTAAAACATTGTCTGACCAGCAAGCCATGCATAACTTCACTGTAAGCTGTGATACATCTACTTACGTATTACAATATCGGAATATCCCCCTTATATCAACCTCTCGCACTGCTGCATTTACAATTGGAACATTGACCATTGCAGGCCCCAGACCCACAAGAATCAAAGTCCCACCAGAGCGTGTTGCCTTTGGGGAGAGGAAAAAGTAATATATTAAGTTATTTTCTCAACCTATAACATAGAAAAAAAACTTTTGATCGACACTCTAGTGTAAGCAAAGCCCAAATGATGTTTTCATTTATATTCATGCAGATAATGAAGGAAATAAATAATCTGTGAAGTTTTCTGTTGACAGGAAACTCATTGCTATACTGGCATAAGCAGAACTACGGCTAGGGTTCAGAAATGTGTACAGAATCAACAACAAAAGTCATACAATTTAAATATATGAATATGTTTAAAAATCTGTTTTGAATTCTGCATTTTTATTACTGCAACAAAATAGCTTCTTATTCCTGCAAATTAAAAATATCTCACAACACCGGGTGTAAAACGGACCATGTTCACACCAGTGGTGCACATCAATTCCTGTTTGATTGACCTGCGATCGAGCGCAGCGTGGTGACGTCACCCAGCTCCTTTGATGTCGGGAATAGGCATGGACCGAACTGTTCGCCGGAGAACAGTTCGGCGGCGAACGAGCATGTTCGCCCATCCTCTCGACCCGCCCCGTTCGCCGACGAGAAGAAGATCTAAATTCTTCCTCCGGCAGGATCAGAACCTGCGAGATCGTGCCGGAGGAAGAATCTTTTCACTACAAGACCGGGCATGCAGCCGGTCTTGTAGTGAAAAATCCGGCTTGAAGCAGGAAGTGACGTCAGTGACGTCACATCCTGCGCCCATAACCAGGAACTATGCGTTCCAGGTTGCGGTCCAAGGACCGGATGTGACGTCACTGACGTCACATCCGGTTTTTCCGATTCAAATTCCCCGCCTAGAGGCGGGGAATTTGAATGTGTCCGCGAACAGGGCGGACGGCGGACTTATTTAAAAGTCCGACCCGCCCGTTCGCGGACAGTAAATGGCGATGTTCGCCCATCTCTAGTCGGGAAGCAGCGCAATGATATCATCACACTGCTGCAGGGAACCTCAAACAGTTCCTATATCGAGCTGTGCTTAAGAGTTTACAGTTTTGCATGTTGAAATTGTTGTCATTTCTATATCTTGCATTCTCTGTACTTATATTACAATGAACCTCTTTATGCACACTTCTGAGACATTTCTTATGGGGCAACAAGAAGACAAGGATAGCCCTGCAGGCTACTAAACGAGATGGGGGTATGGGATTCCCGAACCCCATAACTTACTATAGAGCGCGTCACGTCACTAGAATCTTGGGAATATGACTTACAAATAGCCATCACTGAGAAAGGTTGGGAAAAGATTAACATTTTAATGGTCAAAGGCTCTCTAAACGTCAGAATCCAAGAGAATAACTTTAAGATCTGCACACGCTGGTATAGAGTCCCGCAGCTTCGAAAATCTATCTATCCAGAGGCAGATGGAATATGTTGGCATTGTTCCTCGGCCCCAGGTATTCACCTTCACATTTGGTGGGAATGCCCCTTGATAAAACCATTTTGGGTTAAAGTTCATGACACAATACAGACGATTATGGGCACCCAAATACCCCTAAAACCAGAATGTTACTTACTACATCACAATGTCTATCCTCTACACCAATACAAAGGCTCTCTGCCCTTCCATATGATAAATGTTGCCAAACCCCTGATTCCGGCCCTGTGGCGGGAACCTGTTACCCCCTCACTTTCAGCCTGGATCAAACTGATTGATCAAATTGAGGAAATGGAAAAGCTCATACACATTGCACATGACTCCATGTCCAAATACACACGCATCTGGTCGCCTTGGATTTTGTCTCACCCACAGATGTAACTGGCACAACCATTTCTGTCTTTCTGGTTACTCAAAGTGGTTATAACCATAACTCACCCTTACGGTACCCAAACCTGTTTTTGAAGTATATCCATAATTTGAAAACTTCACCGGTATTATGACTCACTATTTGTTTTTTCTTTCCCTGTACACTTTATCATTTGATTGTTTATGGACACGACATACTTTAACACAAATAACTAATGTTTACGGTTTTATTTGTAATTGACATTCTATATGTTAATTTGGTTAGAAGTTATCATATGCTTCATTTGTTTTTGCTAAAACTATATTCATGTGAAGCTACAATGCATACTGTTATACATGCCATATTTCAACTGTTTTGATTGAATAATGTATGCTATTTTTTCTTTCAATAAAATCGCATTTTGGAAAAAAAAAATATTACAATGATTACAGTTAGTCAATTAAGCAATCCCTAGTTGACAAAAAAAAAAAATGTGTACTGACCAAAACATCCCAGCACAAGCCATCCAATAAAATAACTCAATGTTTGGTATGGTATATGTGGTATAAGAATTGTACATTTCATCCCAATACAGTATGCACATTCCAGTAATCAGGACTGTACATCCATCCATCTTGGCTTTGATTAGTCCCAGGTCACTGAAGAGACAAGCCATAAACCACAAAACATATTTTTGCTTTGTTCCTAGAAATGTAGCATTGTGTAGGACACATGTACTCATGAAGGACCTTCAATGAATACGGATTGTTGTAGGAACAAGTGAACTGCTGCCAGATTCTTCCAAATGCAACCAGCACCAAGCTTTTAAAAGCAAATAATGTGAAAGTGCCACAAGAAAAGTATTAGTATGAGGTAATGTTGAGATTGTCAAATGTCCAGATTTATGTTGACTGTTCAGTCTGCAAGCACCTTTAGACAGGACAAAATTTAAAAGAAAGGTATCAACAGCATGCTAAACTTCTGTTCAAACATTTTTGTTTGCATTAGAATCACCACTGGTGTGACTTCAAGAACTGGTTGAGAAATCATTATGTACTTCAACATAACAATAGTAGAGTGGTGTACCGTGTTAGCCATCAATGAATACAGAGGGTTTGGAGTTTGAGGGATACCCTTTATTGGCTAACTGAAATAATTAGAGAAGCAAGCTTTCGGGATGTCGCAGATCCCTTCTCATTAGCCTGAAGAACATCCAGAAAGCTTGCTTCTCTAATGACTTCAGTTAGCCAATAAAGGGTATCCCTTAAACTTCATACTCTTTACTTTAACATTTGCAGTCGGGAGCCAATAAATGCATAGATACCCACAGAGCAAGAAACATACATCCAGAAAAATAGGCACACAAAGCTCCTATTCGAAGAACTAAAAGAAGTCCATTATCTAAACATGCTTAAATCTAAAGGAGAACATTTCCTTGGAAACTGACAAGGGCCTAGGCACATTTCCCAACTGATTAACCTGCCAAATCATGCACAGCTCTAAGCATCAATTAAGAAATGGCTAGAGGTCAGGATGATAAATATAAACAAAAATCATCAGACAAAGTTAAGAAGGCCTGAAAATGACCTGCAATTCAAGGCTGCTAAACAAACTACTCCTTAGAAGTAAAGCTGGGCATACACGTACCAATTCCTGCACGATCCAACCCCCGATCAGATGCCGTGCGCGCTCCCGCATCCCTTAGGGATCTGGTTGTGCAGGAATTGGAGGCTGCAACTGACGAGGATTGGGCTGAAATCAGCCGCCCAATCCCATTAATTTAGCTGGGGACGGCTGCCCTCAGCCGAACTAATGAGCTGCAGATGCAGAGTACCGTCCGATTCTCGGCACTAGCAGGCAGGCGTGATGACGTCATCACACTGTCTGCTACTGCATAGAATCGGAAAGGAATAGACGGTAAATCGTACCGTCTATTCCCAGCTTAAGAAATATTCTGCAAGAGATACAATATTTTGGTGAATATACAAAATGCATTAAGGCCTCTTGAAGTTTAACCTTACCCAACAAGTTAGATATCAACAGTAGAGATTGTTGAATTTGTTGAAAAAAAATTGACGATTTCGAGTTAATTGCTAAGCCCCTGAACATGGTATCATCACCAAGCTTGCTGGAGATGTACAGAAGGGTTGGGGTATACTACAAAAAAAAGAATGTCTCTAGCACAAATTAAATGCAAAGTCAAGTAAAAATTGGAATTTCAACTTTGATTTTGAACATAATTTATACAAAAACTACATGTGCTACAGCAAAACAATTGTTTTTTTTTTCAAATGTTTCCAAAACCCTTCTCTACATCTCCAGCAATTTTGGTGATGATATCATGTTTAGGGGCTTTGCAATCAGCTCACAAAGTCAGCAAGTCGAAAAATTCGACCATCTCTAATCAACAGCACCCATTACCAGAATGATCCGCTTTGCTGAATTCATTACTTATGAATGATGTATTATTTCATCATTTGAAATCTATTGCTCTATTGATTACATTTGCATTAGTCACTGTTTGACTGGTAAAGCTGTGTGCTCTTCTGTAGAACATGCAAAGTAATTAGGCATCACATAATTGAACATTAAAATATCAAGTTGATAAGTCATATGCTTTCCAAAGTATTATGAACAAAGACTGAATAAAGATTGTGCAAAAAAAACATAGGGACCTGATGTACAATCAGGGTTGGACGGGAAGTGGTACACAATCAGTCCTATCACTACGTATTATATGTGGACAACCAAATTGTCAAGCCCTTTAAAACAATATTTTAATTTTACATGAACTGCCAAAAATGTTTTTGCTTCTAAGTAAAATATGTAAATAACCTACAATGGTTATAGCATAACAGCCCATTTAACCCTCAAGAGAGCATACCATCCCACTCATTTAGACTGCAATGACTCATCCCAGTCTTCGAATCCAGAAAGATATACTAGTCTTAAGCCAGGCACACACGTCTCGAGAAAGCCGGCAGATCAAGCAAACCCGCCCATGGCATGATGACGTTGTGGTCCAACATCTTGGAAACCTGTTCTTTCAAGCTCCTTCAAGCAGGATTGGTTGACCCTGCTCGAAGGAAGCCTGGATGGTTCAAATCTTGTAATAGATTCGAGCAACATCCGGAGCCGTGAGCCCACACGGCGCCCATTGTTGCTCGACTCTAACTTTATTGAGCCGTGTATGCCGTGTAACTTTATTGAGCCGTGTATGCACAGCTTTAAATCACTGTGCTTGCCTTAGGTATTCTGGGTATTGCATACTTTTAAGGCCACTATTCATGGTTAACTGGTAAAATGTAAAGATTGTGAAAAGAGTATAAAATAAATTCATAGTATATAATATATTCATAGTCGGTAGCTGTTTAGATGTTGGGCTTCACATCTGTTTATCTATTTACTTTACTATTTATATGTACATATATTTATAACCACACCATTTCGTTGTATGTAATTTTCAGTCTTAAAATACATGTTGAAATATTACAAACGGTTATTGTCTCTAAGTGTATAATTGGAGTTTAACTACAAAAAGTTCTCTACTTGTGTTTCAGAAAAATATTTGCAGAATAGCACTGCTGTACTTACAAAGATTCCAGTCTGAATGCAGGACTCGGCACCAGTGCACTCTATGGTAATCTCTGGCATACACCCCAGCAATTCCTCAACTTTCTTAGCTGTCTGCTCAGGAGTCTCATTGGTCACCTGAAGAACAAAATCAGCTCCCACTTCTTTGGCTTTTTCCAGCCGTGATGGAGATAAATCTAAAAAGGTATAAATGATGTATAATGAATCTGTAGGCAAGCATCTAAGGGCAGTTTAAATACATGTGTGACCTATTTTACACATAAAATTTATAACAGATTATTTTTTAATACATCTGCAAATAAAAGCTGGCCTCTCTGGCCACCAATCTGAGGCTTTCATATTAACCCCCCACTGTGCGTGATTTATATCTACAGTAGGGAAAAAAGTATTTAGTCCCCCACCAATTGTGCAAGTTCTTCCACTTATACAGATTAGAGAGGCATGTAATCCCCATCATAGGTCACCTCAACTATGAGAGACAGAATGGGGGGAAAGAATCCAGGAAATCACACTGTCTGATTTTTAAAGAATTTATTTGCAAATGCTGGTGGAAAATAAGTATTTGGTCACTATGAAGTTCATCTAAATACTTTGTTATATCCCCTTTGTTGGCAATGACAGAGGTCACACATTTTCTGTAAGTCTTCACAAGGTTGTCACAAACTGTTGCTGGTATATTGGCCCATTCCTCCATCAAGATCTCTAGAGCAGTGATGTTTTGGGGCTGTCACTGGGCAACACGGACTTGCAGCTCCCTCCAAAGGTTTTATATTGGGTTGAGATCTGAAAACTGGCCACTCCAGGACCTTGAAATGCTCCTAACGAAGCCACTTCTTCATTGCCGGGCAGGTTGTTTGGGATCATTGTCATGCTGAAATGTCAAACCATGTTTCATCTTCAATGACCTTGCTGATAGAAGGAGGTTTTCACTCAAAATCTCACAATACATGGCCCCATTCATTCTTCCCTTTACACAGATCAGTCGTCCTGGTCCCTTTGCAGAAAAACAACCCTAAAGCATGATGTTTCCACCCCATGCTTCACAGCAGGTAAGGTGTTCTTTGGATGCAACTCAGCATTCTTTCTCCTCTAAACACAAGAAGTTGAGGTTTCATCTGACCATATGACATTCTCCCATTCTCTGTCATTCTCGTCTTCTTTTGGGTCATCCAAATGCTCTCTAGCAAACTTCAGGTGTGCCGGGAGATGTACTGGTTTAAGCAGGGTGACATGTCTTGCACTGCAGGATTTGAGTCCCTAGTGGCGTAGGGTGTTACTGATGGTAGCCTGGCAGAAATATGATGTGGACATTATTCATTATTCTGATGGACTTTTGTGGTTTCCAGCATTATTGGATATTTGGATGGATATTTCTGCTTTACAGGAAATGGCACTCAATTTTTTGCTTCTTTTATGACTCTTGACTACAGAATTACTACTAACGCAGCCCCACATAGGGGAGAAACTCATCAAGCACCTCGATAAATTCATAAATAAATTTGAAGCATTGATGTAGCTTATGTATTCTATTTGAATTTTAATATGTATTTATAAATCTTAATAAAACCTCTGTTTTTATAAATATTTGTAATGAATTTATGTGCCGTTAAAGTCCCAGGCTAGCCACCCCAGTAAGATATCAAGGTTTTTTCTCGTTATACATTATGTTATGTACAGAGAGAAATTTGTTTAAACACACAGAAAACAGCTTAAAAAGTAGTGTTGAGAATATACAAGAATTTGCAAATGGTGCGGGATAACAAGCATTTCTGAGAGTAGGAAAGTAATCTGGGAATAACCTTGTTAAGAAGTAAAGAGGATGGCGGCCTGATGGCGGCCCTGCGTATTGTGTGAATCCATTCACAAATATGCGCAATGTATGCCGGTAAACAATGTTGAAGCATAATATGATGAATAGCCACCATTGTGACTATCCGAGCGCACATTTGTGGAATATTGTAAATTCTCAAATGTTGGAAATTCGTTGAATATATTCGAATTTCGAATATTCTCGCTAAACCCTACATACCATCTCACGAGATTCAACGTTACAGGAGATGTGCTCTAAGATATTAACAAGATGGTAGAATCCTCAAATGTAGTCAGGAAGGGACATATTGGGAAGGTGTAACAGAAGTAGTATCTTGAGTGGTAAATGAACAGGTGACATATGATCCAGCATTAAGTATTTATTAAATGCAGCAAAGAACACCCACAATAAAGGAATGGCAGGAAAGAGTTAGTGGATTATTTAGTGGAATAATGGAGTAAAAGGAAATCATTGTGGATAAGTAACAACACAATGTACGGAATGATGTGTGGGGATCGTGGCAAGAAAATATAAGGGAAACAGAACAGGAGTAGTGAGGTCATGGGAGGGGGAGGGGGGGGGGGGGGGTTGTCAAGTTAAGATGATGGAGGAGGAACAGAAGAGGAATTTTGAAAATAAGTGTAAATAAAGCATGTAAGTATTTGTGGGTTTGTATATGTATGTATATGTTTTGATGAATGTATAAGAATTTTTGTAAAATTAATGACAGCTTGATTGTTCTGTGTGCATGCCCCACAATCCAGTCATTGGATAAAACCAAAAACCACACAATCAACAGAAATGTTCAACAGTTGATTTTGTTAACTGTTGATTGATTCAGATAAAAAAAAAATCCAAATCGAATAAACAAGAATTTTAAACTAATTGGTTCAATAGACAAATCATTGGGTTGGGTTGTGGTGGATGTGTGTTTTACCTGATGCTGGGGATGGGGGGCTCTGGTACTGGCGAACCAAATGGATGGAAGTGGGTTTAGTTTGCCAGTACTTAAGATGCTGTAGTAATTTTCCCTGATGTAAACTGCTGACAGGTGAGTAATATGTCTAGGTAATGTATGTGTATTTTGTTATTTTTGAATTTTGGAGCTGACTGGAGGGATATAAACCTTCAGGTATGATGGTAAATTTTTGCTTGTTGTAAGAAATAGTTTTAGAATTGTGATATGTTTTTTTCTGCCTACGGTAGACATCACGCTGCAGCCAGTCGCTAAGAGGATCGGTGGACACCCTTTGTAGTTTGGATGGGGACGCCAGGAATTTACTGACATGTTGGATCACTGTGCGATCCGAGATGCAGGAACGCGTGCGGAGGTCAATTGATGGAAAAATCGGGCAGGAATCAGCAGTATGGCTACCTTTAGTTTTCTTTTTGACATACAGAAGGATGCTCACTATTTACAATACAAACAAAACAAGGTCCCAACCAACAGATTTATTTACTTTAGTATAGAAGTATCTTACCGCCTATCACTGTTTGCGAGGCTCCCATCATCTTGGCAACAATTAGTGATACCAGCCCAATAGGCCCTGAGACACAACATTGGACATTCAGATTAAAATATTATCATTTCATTTATAATTAACACATTATACTGGAAACAAACCTAAGCAAATTCCTTTTGGGAATTAATAACTGATTGCTCATGGAAAGCAGCTACATTGTTTTATGTACACTGTTATATGTACCACAGGCATACTATATATATATATATATACACACACCCACATGCTTCACTGGGACTTCACTTCCTAAAAGATTTAAGTTTTTTATTTATTGGTGCAGTTTATATGTCACATTAAAGGTGGAAAAAGTTCTGAAATTATTTATCTTTGTCTCATATTTGTACAGCACAGGAAACTGACTTTGTATATCCACTATATAACCATTATAATACAGCAAATCATTAAAGCTATCACAATATATTTGGATATTTTATTACAAACCCTACCTACATTGCTCTATTAGAAAGTTTACTGGACACAGTACTTCCCTTCACAGATACAGCTCTGACCCTCGATTTTCTGTTCAACTCACCCTAAGGCTCCTAATTGATATGCCTCATCAACAGGGTTAAAGGCATCAGGCAAAAATATGCTGGGAGAGTAACCAGAAGGCACTGTTCACAAACTGTGAAAGTACACACTGTAAACCATTTACAAAAAACTTGAGATATGGGTTTAGGTATAGGTGCAAATCACTAGTTAAAAAAAAGGTCTGGCACTCTTCACAGTGCCGGCGCTTGGCACCATGGGTTGGCGTGCCTGCTGGATTGGGGCCCCTTACCTACGGCTGCCCCACCTATAAGACCAGGGCCGCCATCAGGGGGGGACGGGGGCACTCTTAGCTGTGCAGCACACTGTTCAGGAATCCAGTTGCCACGGCGACTGCTCAACAACAGGGGTTGGCATTGCACCTGGCTTTCCGTGCAGAGTGAGGCACAGCTAAGAAGTGCAGCAGTGTTAAACCTTCAAGCACTCTCCACCCCCCCCCCCCCCCCCCCCAACAAATTTTTCCCATACCACCCCCCCTCTCCCCACCGATAAATTTTTTTATGGCAGCATTGTCTGGGGGGGGGGGTGCAGTATGGGGGCCTGAGATTACTGACCCTGTGTGAGACATAGGAGTGCCCCCCATCACCCACACGTGCACGCCCACTTCTGGCTCTCTGATGGCCGACCCTGACTCTTCATCCTGTGATCATTCTACTTATTCAGTAGTGTGAGGATATCCAAGCTTCCTTACATAGAAATATGAGGGGAAAGTGAGAGTCCCAATCACTTACATAAATAAAACTGGTTGACACTACTTTGTTTGTAAATTTAGATACCAGAGTTTATCTATACATGTTCATAAGCCATACCTGCACCACAAATAAGGACCTTGCTTCCAAGTGTAACCCCGGCTCTTCTACAAGCATGAATTCCCACAGACAGAGGTTCTATCAGTGCTCCTTCTTCAAATGTTACATTGTCAGGAAGTCTGCAGAAAACAAAACCATCCATTAAGCAGACCTTTCACCAAACTAGCTACCATATTTTTCAGACCATAAGACACACCCAAAGACATTCACATATCAAGTGAATATACTTCCTCGAGCCAAAAGGCTGGTGCCAGGAGGGAGGTCTTGGCTGCAGCAGAGTGTCAGGGCTTAAACTTCAGCATGTGTTTATACCTTAGCAGTACCCCTTTTTGAACACCAACAACAACCAACTAATGAAGAGACACATTTTACAATCTGGCACTAACAACTTACCCATGAGCAGCTATGAGTCTTAGTTACAAAATGTATTTCTTGCCATGCAGAATGTTAATTTAAATACACAACTTATGCTATCCAATTGTAAAATGTCTCTCTCCAAAAGTTGGTCAGTGTGTTCAGAGAATGGATACTGCTTGTGAAGAGATAAGATCTCTTCTTGGCACTGGCTTTTTGGCTTGGCTGGAGGGAATGTAACATATGTCTGCCTCCTGGGATGCAGAGCAAAAAGTGTGTCTTATAGTCTGAAAAATACGGTATCATCAAACAATCATTAAAACGTTCAGAGAGAACCTACATTTATGTTGGGTACAGACAACTTTCTAACATGGAACATTAGTGCATATTTGTTTGACTGTGATTTGCATTGAAAATTGAGAAAATGTTATCCCAAACTAGGTATAAGGAGCTCATATTTATTCCATTAAGTAAAAAAAAGTTTTTTTGCAAAGAGTATGTGCTGTAATAAAGACAACTATGGGGGTATAAGATGACTGGAAGTATAAGACGACCCCCAACTTTTCCAGTTATAATATAGTTTGTGATATACTCGCTGTATAAGACTACCCCTCTTCTAACGCACACCAAATAAAAATAAAAAAAACATCAGATTTTATTTCAATATGGTAATTTAAATTTAAATGCTCATGACATGGTCAAACTGCCTGCAAGTCACGGGAAATCCACTGGCAAATGTGTCAGCACGCGTCCTTTTTGGCCAGCTCAGGGAAACAGCAGTGGACACATGGCCTTCTAAAAATGTAAGTTTTTATACATAAGTGAAGGTGTTTTAATGTGTTTGTGCTGCAATTCCAGTTTGAGCCACTGGGGCCACTAGTGAGCACATAGGCTTCGTCTCAGAGGAGAGAAAAAGGGAGGGGGATGAAAGGGGAGCTGGGGACCTCTGACAGAAAGACTTCTCCAGCAGCGGCTGTTTTTGAGCTCCCCCCACCATGTGCACGAGGGTAGATTGTTCCAGTCCGGCTATGAAGCATCCGGCATAAAAGAAGACCCCTGACTTTTGAGATTTTTTTGGGTTTAATATTCCTCTTATACGCCGAAAAATACGGTATGTACATGCATTCTCCATCCATAAAGAATCATAGAAAACAGTAACAACATTGCTGACATGTGTTTACTTATAGCAGAAGTTTGCATTGTGTGTGTAGTATCTGCATAGGTTCCCATCATCGGGTGGTGTAGCGCAGAAAAAAATGGTGGGAGATAAGTTATAGCGTCCAGTTTTGCAGAACTCGTCTGTTTCTCTAGGAACTCCTGGTTCAATAGCAACTCTGTCACCTGCAAAAATCAAGCCAACATTTGTATTATGATTAATACACTTACATGTTGCATTGCTAAGGTCAGTCTAATTGAGACCCTTTCCTCAAAAATGGACATTTAATGTGGACCTTGGAAAAACCAAGATATTATTAAAACACCAAAAAAGGGAAGCTGTTCCTGCAGAAGAACGTATGTTGCTAGTGAATGCATTGGCATACCATACCCACTCAGTTCTCTTTATCATTTTTTGGCATAATCAATTACCTAAAGAGAAGAGTTGCCATTCAGACATACACACAATGAAGGATCTTCCATACATTAGATCTCTTCATAAGCATACAAGTAGGGGTAGTAGTAGTAGTAGATACAAGAGGGGTAAAGCTAGCCATACATGTGTCGGATTCCATGTCCAATCGATTCATCATCCGATCGATTCCGGCGATTCTGCCGGGAATCGCAGGTGTGATCAATCGGCCAATTAAGAGTATCCATCGCTGCATACCACCTTGTCCAACGGATTCCGGCACGATTCCGTGTGCGATTCCACCTCCGATTCCACCTCACAAATGGCAACTCCCCCTGATCTGGGCAGAATCGGATGAGAAAGACCAACATGTTGGTTCTCCGTCGGATCCGATTCTGGGCCCCTGAACGATCGGACCTGATCAATCGGACAAGGTGGGCTGCATGCGATTCCGGCACGATCGTTTCGCGTGCACGCGCCCGGAATCGATCGTGCCGGAATCCGGTGCGAATCCGACACGTGTAAGGGGGCCTTAAGGGTTAGCAAACACCTACTGGAATATCTGAGTTCAATAAAACAGGCCTCAACTCTACAGTTATGCTAGGCATACACGGCTTAAGTTTTTAAAAGATTCAAGCACAATCGAGCAACATGCATGTTCTTGTGCGCTCATATCTATTAAAACATCGAGCCGTGTACACCTTTGTTTGAACAAGATTGATTGAAAATGGTTGGTCGAACCGGTAACGGACATGTCTGTAATTCCCGGTCAATCTGACAAGCAGCGAGGAGAGCCCCCCTTCCCCACACAAAGCCTGTGATTTGCTTCCGACAGTGGGGACAGGAAGCAAAGTGGGGCACATCAATTCCTATTCGATTGACTCAAGATCAAGTGCAGCGTGGTGATTGTGGGTGGATTGCACTGTTATTGACCCGTATATTGCACCAATATTATCTCACATTACCATCTGAAGTGCCATCATCCTAACATTGTCAACAAAACTAGTAGGTTTAGGAATTTCAAAGGCAGCTATAAAGTAATAAAGATAACACAGTTAGCAAGAAATTTGTATAAAAGTTCATAATGTATATGGCATCATTGTTCCAGCATATTCTAATTCATGTTTTGTCTTTAGAGAAAGCTGTACCATTTAGGTGTGAGAGGCCAACATCCCAAATAATATAGCTAAAGGTTAGTCAACTGGAGAAGGGGCCAGAACAGGAGTTTCTACAGAGACTGAGTTCCCTGAGAGAAATACTCAAGGCGTGGGACTTAAAGGCTGGGTAAGATCGACGTCCGAATAGGTGAATATGTACACAAAATTTAATAAAAAAGAATATTCATAAGGATAAAACCGCACAAATGACTGCATAGCTGATCATTTTCAAGTTCATATTAACACACATTCGTAAGGGATACAGAATTGTGTTACATTTTTTCAGTGTCCAAAAATTGTTAGGATAAATCCCGCAAAGCGGAGCGTGCCCCAACGCCGTTTCGTTTTCACTCCTCAGGGTAAGCTTTATCCAGTATTAGGTAAGTAATGATCTACATGACACAATACACGAACAAGACGACGACTGGACCACCATAGAACATCGAGGAACTGATTAATCCTCAAAGGAATGGTCAGAATTAATTAGTCGTAATCATAGTACTCCCAAATGCGAACTTTTTGAGGTATGTTTTGTTAAGGGTCGGGGATTTTAAGAGAAGGGTTATCTCTAAAATCCCCGACCCTTAACAATATACATACCTCATACCTCCAATCTTAGGTGTTGCTGTTGGGCCCCTCTTTTGGGACTGTTTTTTGGCTCCGTATTTGCCCCGTCCTTCGCCGTCGTCGGCTCGCTGCTCGTTCGGTTGGGTACTATGCTTTACGACTAAATTAATTCTGACAATTCCTTTTGAGGCATTAATCAGTGTCCCCGATGTTCTATGTTGGTCTGTCGGTCGTTCTTGTTCGTATATTGTGTCATTGTAGATCATTACTACTAATACTGGATAAAGCTTACCCCTGAGGAAGTGAAACACGAAACGCGCGTTGGGGCACGCTCCGCGTTTTGGGGGTCTTATCCTAAACTTTTTTGGATACTGAAAAATGTACACAATTCGTATCCACCTTCGTATGTGTATGTATATATGATTTGAAATGATCAGCTATCAAGGTCAATTTGTGGGTTTTTTTATTATGATTATTTTTTTTCATTAAATTTGTGTAATATTCACCTTTTCGGACGACGATTTTCCCGGCCGTTAAAGTCCACGCCCTGAGATATTTCTCTCAGGGGAACTCAGTTCTGGTAGAAGACTCCATTTGTCCCCTTCTCCAGTTGACTACCCTTATCCAGTTTGTCTTACTTGGAGTTTGGTAATATGCAATATGTCTGATCATTTCAGATAGAGCGTCCCTTGCGCCACCCACCTTTGGGCTTCAGCAGATGGAAGGCTAGGAGACCAGCACAGGGGGATGTAGTCTGGGTCACTAGGCAGGCCTGTCAGATCATGGGCCCCTTACGGAAAAATGCAAAAAAAAAATATTTCACAATCCCAGACGACACACTACCCCCCCCCCCCCCCACCCGGCATGCGGCCTGATTGGTGCAGCTGTCAGCCTGGGCTGCCGGAACATCGTACACAGTGGCAGTCCGGGCTGACGGTGAGCAGAGGCTGCTGTACTGATCAGGCAAGCACGCCGGGGCCCCTACGTGCTGACCGTCAGGCCCCCGTAGCTGCCCAGGTTCGGGACGGGAGTCCACTCTGTGTCCCCCCCTGAGGGCGGCCCTGCATCTAGGTACCATAGATGAACCTGCTCCTCATTATGGGTCCACGGGCAGACGGTGATGTATGGATCACCCACCGTGTGCAAGCCCCCGCCGTGTGTTATATATTGAGACTCCTTGATAAAAAGAAATCTTCCCGCATAAATCTTTTATAAGGACTATAAGAAAACTCATAAAAACAACATTAAACCATTAATGCATTCAAATCCAAAGGTAATTCCCCTTGAGCATAGTTCTGCTAGTAGAAGTTTTGCTGAAACAGGTGTCACCATTGTCATATCGCATGGAGAAGGTACCTTGCTAACTAGCTGAATACTGTAAAGGTTGTTTACCTGGATGGAGGTGGGTAACACATGAGCCCACTTTGACCACTGTTCCTGAAGCTTCATGGCCAAGAACCATAGGTTTTTTAACTATGAAATCTCCAATACGCCCATGCTGCCAATAATGTACATCTGAACCACATATTCCAACAGAATGCATTTTCAGCAGAACCTCTGTAAAAAAAAAATGATTGCTAATGAAAACGTATTTATAAAAGGATATATAATTAAAATATTACATAGCATCTCTACAATTAGCATATCCCTCTGTCCTTACCACAGCCCAGGCGGTATCATACTTACTGTACTTCTGCGTTCTTCATCCGAAAGCATAAATAACTATATTCTACAGCCCATGCACTTTATACATCTGATATTCACAATAAAAGTTTCACTCATGATTGTCAGTAAGGAAAAACAAAGTGAACTTGCACTTACACTGCATTGAATGTAATGTGGTGAAGGTAATGTAGTCAGACTGCTTAGAATGCATTTAATTATGGAACAATTATAAATAAAACAAAATGAAACGAAGGGTATGTTTCCACATCGTGGATGGATCCATCGACCACCCCTGCTCTAAGAGCACTATTTGACGGGGATGTCGATGGAGCCAATCCAGATACCTACCTACCGCACTGGCTGTCTTCACAGCGTGGAGCCGGTTCACCGTTTGGAAGGCAACGTAGTCAACCTCCGGACGGCAGACCGGCTTACCACCATGGACACAGCTGGTGTGGTAGGCGGATATATGAATTGGCTCCGTTGACATCCATGTCAAGGAATGCAATAAACGCAGGGGGTGATGATGGAGCCGATAACACCATGGAAACATACCCAAATACTGAATACAATCACTGCATATAGTATACAAAATATATTTTTTCTAAATAGCATTCATTTGCTTTTCAGTCACATTTACAATGGAAACACTCCATAGAAACTGCAAAGCAGCAATGCTTTAGATCAAAACACAAAATGCAGTAAAGGTTTTTTTAAATTTATAACATACATTAATAAAACAATCTTCTAGTGGCAAAAAGATGAACTAAACTTTTGCTCAATCATTTTAATGTTGACAGTGCTCTCAATCGTCTAAAGAAATATTGCCATTAAATAGTGGTTGCCGATGTTCAATGAAAAAACAGGAAATTCTGTTTGTCCAATTTAAACACACATAAGTCCATTTATCAAGAAGGACAGCACTCGGCAGAGTGGGGATGTGGACACAGGACAGCTACAGAGAAGGGAGGCTTCCAACCCAGCACTGTGAAGAGCAGTCCGTGTTTGGCTCCCCCCCCCCTTGCTGGTCTCTCAGCTGATAAGCAGAGACACAGGCAAGGGGGCAGAGCCTAACAAGGTTTGTTCTGCACAGTGAGGATATTGGCTCTGGCTCCATGATCAACCAGGATTTAGGGACATGTCCGTTCTCGGTTCGATCAACCTTTTTCAAGCAGGAGGTTTTTTTGTCCGATTTTCCGTTTGATCCTCCAGCATGTATGGAGATCAATTGTTCATTGATCGAACGGAAAATCGAACCGTGTATGCCTAGCTTTACAGAGAGATGGGCGAACATTGCCATTTACTGTCCGCGAACGGGCGGGTCGGACTTTTAAATAAGTCCGCCGTCCGCCCTGTTCGCGGACACATTCAAATTCCCCGCCTCTAGGCGGGAAATTTGAATCGGAAAAACCGGATGTGACGTCAGTGACGTCACATCCGGTCCTTGGACCGCAACCTGGAACGCATAGTTCCTGGTTACGGGCACAGGATGTGACGTCACTGACGTTACTTCCTGCTCCAAGCCGGATTTTTCACTACAAGACCGGCTGCATGCCCGGTCTTGTAGTGAAAAGATTCTTCCTCCGGCACGATCTCGCAGGTTCTGATCCTGACGGGAAGAATTTAGATCTTCTTTTCGTCGGCGAACGGGGCGGGTCGAACACCCGTACTGTCCGCCGGCGAGAGGATGGGCGAACATGCTCGTTCGCCGCCGAACTGTTCTCCGGCGAACAGTTCGGTCCATCCCTAGCTTTACAGTTAAACAATTAATCCTTTCCCTTCAATGCTGCAAGTGTACCTTTAGTTATCTACAGTTTGTGCCACAAGTGCCAAGAGCCCAGGGAAATTAATTAACAATATAGAGGATTCCATTTAAAGTTGGAACTTTAAACTGCTGCACCCAGCACGTATTGGTGTACATTCTATGCTCATTCCCACAAAGTGAGCATCAGATGAGGTCCAGCATTTCAATTCAAAGCTGAAGATATTTATAGACTATCCTAGATTTTTATCCTGACTGCAAATGTACAATAACAGTATTTAAAAATTGTCTGCCTTTAGGCTACGTCTGTGAACGTTTTTAATGCGCAACCACAAATATTAAATCACATCTAGTGGACTATTTGTTCACTGGAGAAGGTGGGATTTCAATTAGAAAACTCCACTACTTACGATTGAAACATCAAAATAGGTTTCCATTTCCATTCCATGTATAGGTCCCAATAAAAATAATGAAGACTTTTTAAATGGAAATTTATGTTCATGTTAAAATCATAAGAATTGCCTTGGAAACCCATCCTGTAATAACAAAAAAAAACTGAGTTTTCTTAACTTTATTGCGGATGTGGCACTAAGATTCACCTGTTTGATTCATTCCTAGGGGCAATTGTGCCTTCTCTTTATTTTTCTCAATTAAAAAACTTCACTATCTGACTTTGCATTTCATCCTCTCCCCTCAGCTTTTACTCATATTCCGTTTTTGTAGAGAAAATAAGGTACTTCAGCTTATATTAGGGTCGGCTTCTACTTGAGTATCTTCAGTAAGTTGTTCATGGACAACAGTGTGTATACTCCAAAGCCAAATTTTTTTTCCTCTTATTCAAAAATAGCATCACCAAAGTTTCAGCTTTGTTCAACAATATTGGCAAGAATGCACCCATTTCTTTCACTCCTGCTGGGATGTGGGCAGACTCTGTTTGTCTTTGTAGCTAGTGAAGTACAGGGGTCTCTCAGCTGTACACAATGGCAGTTTTTTTTTATTCTCAAACTTTTACTTTCTATGTAACTACTTTGTCACCACAATATGCCTCAAAAGACTCTACACCTCCCTGGTCTAGCAATGACCAATATACTGTATATCTAGAGGATGCAATTGCTAATAAGCAAACTGAAAAAAATGGCAGTTAAAGTACATGAGCTAGAATAACGTAAAAATTAATGTTTAGGTAAAAGGAAAATTACCATTTGGACCAGGTTCAGGAACTGGACGGTTTTCCTAAAACAAAGAAAGGTTATAAGAATTATAAACGAAACATAATTTACATATCATATTATAAATATTATATTACAGATTATAATCAGCACATTGCTCAAAATTTTTTATCCATTTTAAGGAGCATTCTACTCACAACACAAACTCAGTAAAAGTACTGTATTTTTCAGACTATAGGGCGCAATAGACCAGAAGAAGCACCCAAAGTTTTGGAGAGAAAATTCAGGGAAAAAAAACAGAGACAAAGCCATTCAGATATCAAGTCAAGTGAAAGTTCCAGCAAAGTAGGCAGGACTGGACCATGCAGTATTCACTCTATATTCCTCCAGCCAAAAGGCTAAAACCAGAAAAGGGGGGGGGGGGGTGTTTTCTTCGCTGCAGGGCTTAAACTTCAGCATGTGTCTATACACTAGCAGCACCCATTCTCAGAACACACTGACCAACTTATGAAGAGACACATTTTACAATCTGGCACTCAACAACTTACCCATGAGCAGCTATTTACATATGGGAGCAGATATGAGTATGTCACAAAATCTATTTATTGCAATGCATAATGTTAATGTAAATACAGAACTCATGCCATCGAATTGTAAAATGTGTCTCTCCATAAGTTGATCAGTGTGTTCAGAGAGTGGGTACTGCTAGTGCTAAGATCTCTTCTTGGCAGTGGCTTTTTGGCTTGGCTGGAGGGAGTGGAACACACTTCTGCCTTCTGAGATGCATTGCTCTCAGGATGGTTGGGACTAAAAAGCAAACACAAAAGAACAGATACGTCACACATCCCCAATGCATCTCTAACTAATGGGTTGAGTATTTTGGATCTGTTAACGCAGCGCACCCTTAACGCATTGTGGAGCCTAAGGCTATGTTTCCATGGTGTTATGAGCTCTGTTAACACCCCCCCCCCCCCCTGCGCATTAAGCATTCCTTCACAGGGAGGTCATCAGAACCCATATATATTACCTGTCTGCAGCACTGTTTACATGGCATACAGCCGATCCGCTGGCCAGAGGTTGACATAGTGCCCTGCATTAATCTCTCCACCAGCTGATTGGCTCAACACCGTGTAAACAGTCAGTGCGGTAGACAGGGACTATATATGGATTCTGTTGACCTCCCCGTGAAGGAATGTGCCTAACGCAGGGGGGATAAAGACCTAAGGCTAATACTTCAGTATCCCTCAGTAAGGGCGACATCAGTTTCAGATGATAGTGAAATTCCGAATTCAAACTTCAGGTACTGTACAGTTCAAAGCCATAAACAGTACCACAATTTCACAAGTTCTTTATACCCATAGCAAGGGATATTTGCTTGTTTCTGTAATGGGGGGACACAAGAGATTATAAAATTATCTGATCATACACATACTTTATCATCCTAGCTTAATGTGATCCAGACTGTGGATCTAGCTGCTCGGTCCCGAGACAAGATTGCCGCCCCCCCCCCCCCCCCCCCCCCCTCCCCCGACGCCGGCCCTACCTCAGGGTGATCTGACCAACAAAAATTTGCAGTATTTCCCAACAAGAACAACATCAGTTTCAGGTGAAATCACAAATCTAAACATCAGGTATTGTGAGTCTGAGATGTCCAATATAGCAAAACTATCTCACTAGGATCTTTAACCCAACATGCTGCCAACAGCAACACTTTCCTTCAAGAAGAAACCAAGGCCTCAGGTACTCATACTCCAATGTACCCTGTTTCCCTGAAAATAAGGCATCCTCTGAAAATAAGACACCCTTACATTTTTGCTTCACGCTGAAATATAAGGCACCCCCCCCAAAAAAAATAAGGCACCCCTGAAGATACGGTACTGTAACTCTGGACAGGGGGGATCAGAGGGGGCAATCAAAACGACACAGGAGGATCAGAAGGGGTTACTAAAATGGTAATCCCCCCTCTGAGTCTCCTGTGCTATTTTGGTTCCCCCCTCTGACTCCCCCTGTGTCATTTTAAATAACCCCTCCCCCCACCCTGATACCCCAGTACCATGGAAAAATAAGACATCCCCCGAAATAAGACGTAGGTGTAGAAGACACTGTTTTATTTTTTAGGGAAACATGGTATGCAACAGATCTATATAGGATGCGTCTGTCGGAACTCACTTGACTTTTTCTACAAAGCCATGAGGTGTGTATAACATTTTTTAAAGTAAACTTTAAATAAAGATATAAATGTATAACGGAGGTCAGTTTAATAATCTTAAAATATCATAACAATACTAGTTCTGTAACAGTTTTCCTATATGAACCCTTTTACACAGTTACTGCTGTTGATAAGTCTGCCACCAGCTTAGTGTTACCAAGAAAAAAGCTACCACAGAATCATTAATTACGTGATTAAATAATATACTATAGTTCTGAAGAAAAACTTTTGTTAAAGTTTATTTTCTAAGTAAATATTTCAGCACGTCCCTCCTAGTCAATCATTACATTTACTCATACGTGCATCATTTCACCATTACACATACCAAGTCCAACACATAGATAGATAACAAGATCGTTAACCTGACAGGCCTGCAAAATTTTGTTATCATGAGGTAACCAGGCATCATAGATACAGTGCTACTGAAAAGTGTCTGCCAAGAGAACAATTAAAAGGAAAGTTATCCATGAACTTTGGACAGTTATATACTTTGTTTATGAATAAGGCTAAATTTACATGGTTGTTTCCCAGGCTGCTTTCAGTCCATAGCTGTGTGGGAAATGACCGGACGCTCCCGCACCCGTGTGGGAAATAACCTGTCACGAACCATTATAGGTTTATCGGGCTAAAGCAAGCTATCAAAACTTAAATAATAATGGTCATCTAAAAGCTGAGTGCTGCAGATCTCTCCCCAGCCATATAGGCTGACAGCGGTTCTCACTCCGTGAAATCTCGGCTACCCTGATAGTTGTGGCCACCCAAACCCAGAATACCTCCTAACTGTTAGTACGCAAATGCGCATAGTAACAATACCATAGCTAGGCATAGCTAGTTTTTGGTCCTCATGCATAGCTGGGTGCCACTAATGTGCTGCCCTGTATATATAGTGATGGCTGAAATGTCAGCAAGGTAGAAAGTTCAAGGTTCTAAGTTTATTATTTTTCTGTCAGCCGGATCAGGTGCGGAAATATCCGGCTGGAGGCAGAATCTTTTCAGTAGAGACTGGATAAAATCAGGTATTTGGAATCTGTGCATTCCAGATACTGGAAGTGATGCCGCAGACACCACTTCCGGTTTTCCAGTTTTCAAATTCCCAGTGAACTTTTTGTAAAAGTCAGATCCACCTGGACGCGGCAAATGTTCAGCCATCAAAGACACAATATGTGCAACACCATCAAGGGTGCTGCTTGTTACATTAGTCTGTATTAGTTCTCTCTTTGTTTGGGGGGCAAAGACAGCATCTTTCTT
Source organism: Ptychadena robeensis (assembly GCA_036250615.1). Classification (NCBI taxonomy): domain Eukaryota; kingdom Metazoa; phylum Chordata; class Amphibia; order Anura; family Ptychadenidae; genus Ptychadena; species Ptychadena robeensis. The sequence continues at coordinate 153,980,866 of CM070034.1, forward strand.
CATTTATAGTGTTGAGCGGAATACGGTATATTCAAGTTTGCTCAATATCTCAAATATATTAACCTCCCTAGCGCTCCACCCATATGGGCGATCAAGGCAGTGTACATAGTACACTGCCCGCCGTTTAGGCGTTCCTGCCGGAGCTCTACGCGCAGCTGTTGTCATTACTGACAACAGCTGCGTGGGAGAGAAAGCCGGCGCTCCTCCATTAACATGGAGGTCTATGGCGCCGCCCCCCCCCCCGCCCCCTTCCGCGTCACCGTGACGTGATCGGGGCGGAGCCACCAACCCGGAAATGCTGCGGCGATGTAAACAATCGCCGCAGCTTTCCGGGGAGGCATAAAGTCTCCCCGTCAGCGGCTTCCCGGGCGGTTGAGGCGAGCCTAAAGCTCAGACGAGCTAGGCTCGTCTCAACCGCTAGGGAGGTTAAGGAACATTCAAAATTCGTAAAATTCGATTCAACTGTATTCTATTGCCTTACATTGCGCGTGGCTGTTCACAGTTATTCACAAGCTTTACAGCTTCTCTTCTTCATTCTGTGACCTGAGTCAGTAGGAGCACTGTGCCTATTATGCATATCCATTCCCAATGCGAAAAAATATGTGCGATGTATACCAGTAAACTATGTTGAAGCATAATATGATGAATATCCGCTATTACGAATATCCAAGCACACATTCGCGAAATATTGTGAATTCTCAAATGTCGGATATTCGTTGAATATATTCAAATTTAGAATATTCTCGCTCAACACTACTCATTAAACTGTCCTATGTGCCACCTACATTGTTTCAACCCTATACAACCAACACTTTTTATTCTCTTGGACAGATCTGGAAGGTTGGCACCATATTCCAAAATGTTTCTTTTTTTTTCTTCTCCCCCCCTTGCCTACCATTAATGTGTGTGTCTCGTCTAGTCTACGTGCGTTAGTTTGTGAATAGCATTACCCCCCCCTTTTTGCTTATTTGATACATTAAATCTCAGTCCCTTAGTTAATCAAGTATTGAGAGACAAATGCCTTGGTATAAGTGCAGCATACAGTGCACTCCCTGTGGGGCCCCCATTGTTTTCTTTCTTATTATTTCTATGTCTCCCCGCGATAACATTGATATTCTGATTGATGCGCTGCAATAATGGGACTGTAGATTCATGTAAATTTTTTTGCGATATTTGTGTATTGTAAAAATTTTCCCTAATAAAAAGTTATTGCTTAAAAAAAGAAAGTATTCCAAATCTACTATTGTGCACTATGTGGACATTTACAAAAAAAATTTAATCTGTTTCTATTTTGTAAATTATGAATGTATAAATAAAGATAGAATAATTGTCAATGAAATGGATAGTAAATTTCCTCTTCCCTAACATTTGGCTCCAACGCCAAGGGTTTAAGGGAACCAATTTTCGTTTCTGTTTTTGTTTGTTCAATTTTAGGAGCGTCAATAGGAGGCAGTCATAACATATATTTGCAGTACAGGACATAAAAAATTTAAAATACAAGATTTACCAGGCGAAGATCTCCAACTCCATGGACTACTACAGACAAGTTCTCTCCAAACTGATCAGTTGCTGCCATGTTTCTTTATCGTTGTGTTCTTTGTTTGTGGTCTTTATTCTAGTGCTGGAGTGGTATTTTCCTCATCTGACTGCTCAGGTTAAAGTTTTACTCTCACTGGTTGTCAGTTCTGGTAGATTTTGACCCCGTCTACAAGAGAGCAACATCAGTTAAAGCAATGTAGCAATCTGTGTTTGCTTAGTCAGTTAAAACTATCATTTATAACGGTTGTGCATTAATATTTATATCTGATTAGAACTTTATTGCCAAATGTCTCGTAAATGTTAAACTTTTATACCAACAATACTTTTGGAAGGGGAGGGGGGGAACTAGACCCCAAGGGTGGCCAACCCTTAGTGGACTTTAACGTTGAGTATATATATTAGAGTTTCAGTCGAGGGATTGACGTTTACCATTTATTTACACATCTTGGTACAATCAAAATACATGACATTGGTATTTCAAGATACCTCAATTTACAACATTCACAACACACACATAGAAGAGCATTTAGTTCACCACACATGATACATTACAGTGTTGAAATTCATTACACATCCTGGTGATCCAGGGGTTAAAAAAGTCCTATATAGTCAACTCCAAACATTCCTACATGTTCTTCCCGTTAATGGGACTTCATCAGGGATTTTTGGGAGATTATACCTGGAAATCATCAAGATGTCAAGCTATCAGCATTTTTACAATATTCAATAAAAGCATGGATTACACCTTCACTCTACTGTTTCCTCAAGGGTAGAAGTATATGGTCAATAAAAACATTTGTCTACTACTTCATTATGCATTATTTCATTTTTAAGGTCTGTTGTGAGTTATACTGTGTATCAGTAAGACCATAGTACGGTACTGACTATTCCGAAATGTTTTTTACATATTTATTTATAAGTCATTTTGTTGTCATTCCCAAATTTGTTCCCTTACGGGAATATAGATTTAAAACACAATAAGTCTATTATGGCTTACCAGTATATTCCTCTATTTCATGCAGTGGGTGGATGGGTAGATCGCAGCTATCTCCCAAAAATTCCGCTCCACAGGCCCCACCAATAAGTCTCCAGCACCTGGTAGGTGGTTCCGTCTAGAGAACACTGTCATGGGGGGAAGTGCAGTCACATCTTATAATAACATACTTTGGTAGAAGGGGTAACACACACCAGAAAAAACACATGTCGCTGTAAAATAAATAAAGATGTGACTGCACTTCCCCCCATGACAGTGTTCTCTAGACGGAACCACCTACCAGGTGCTGGAGACTTATTGGTGCGGCCTGGGGCCTGTGGAGCGGAATTTTTGGGAGATGTGGTGAGTTGGCTACCAGTGGTCCCCCTCCCCCCCATTCACTTCGACTTTTATACCAACATTTAGTCATTTTCATGCATCTATACGAGTGTAAAAGAAGTTACAGTCGGTTTTTAAGTCTGTGGAGTTCTAAAAATGCTCCATTTCTATGTGAAGTGCAGACGATGCTGGTAGAAGGGATGGGCCATTGGTATCATGTTCCCCTCATATGTTCTATGTTACTCAAGAAGAAGCAAATACAATGTAAATCCAGCATTCAGACAGAAATGTAAGCATAGCCAAAACCTTTTTTAATTTAGCCTAGTCTGGGGTAGTTATGGATGAACTTCGGCTAGGTCTGTCCATGAACAGACCGATCTGACCTTTAAAAAAAAAGGCAGACGTCCACCTGTTCATGGGGAATTTGAATAGAAAAAAACGGAAGTGACGTCACTGATGCACAGTTCCCGGTTTCGATATCCGGACGTGACGTCACTTCCGGTTTATGCCGGTTTTCTTTCACTGGAAGAGCTGGTTCTCTACCCGGTCTCTGGTGAAAGAATTCTTCCACTGGCCAGATCTTTCTGCTCCTGATCCGGACAGCGGAAGAATAGTCACCTTCTTCCCACGGGTGAATAGGGCGGGGCGAACACATGTACTGTTCGCCAACACGACACTGCCAATTGATGGTGCCAGTGTGTTAACATGGCATCTATGACATGGAGGTCAATAGCACAGTGCCCCCCCCCTCGCCCCTTCGCTGATTCACTGGCGGATCCGGAAGATTGTCAATATTATATTTAATCACACTACAAATGTTTTATACTTAACCAATTTAAGGTACTGTAATTCTCTACTACAATAAAGGGATGACTATGCTTACAGGTTAATCCATTATTTACCAACAGTACCACCCTTCCTGCCCCACTTACATTTCCAACCTGGTACATAAAAACACCAATAACCGCTCCTCCAGTGACCTACTAATGACATCACCGCTCATAACATCATCACATGCGTGGCTTTAAGACTTCTCTAGAGCCGCTTCTACCCTCTGGACCTCTCTACCTTGCCCATTAGACTTGCTCCTACCTTCAGCAATTAAAAAAGATCTGAAAACCCACCTCTGCAGTCTAGCCTACCCATCTTGTCATTTCTTACATCACAACCATGCCAGTCCCATCCTCCACCTACTGTATACTCTGTTCCCCAACCAATTAGATTGTAAGCCCGTCTGGGCAGGGTCCTCACCTCTTCCTGTGTAATAACCTGTTCCTGTGTGTTATCTTAACTCTAATTTATTGTACATGGCTGCGTAATATGTTGGCGCTATATAAAGAAATGATAATAATTTGTTTGCCCTGCTCCTAAAGGAGCTGAGGGCTAATTCCCCGACAAGGGGTTACATAGGGACCCGAAGCCCCTTGACCCGAATTCCCGTTCCCCAGGGGACCACAACCAGAGTCCAGTCTCCCGAGTTCTAGGGACGGATGGGGTCTTCTGAAGAGGTTCCCTCGTAGGAGGCCCTGCCGGGCTAGAGCCGCAGGCAGTCCCTCTCCACCACATTCCGAGGTTAAGCCTGTAAAGGCAGAACACCCTTACTACTGAAAAAAAGACAAACGTGAATAAGGCTGCGGGGGAAAATCACTGGGCAGCCTGCTGGCCGCATATAAAAATACCTCTGGTCGTGGCCAAAAGGCCGCACCCCTGGAGTCAGGTGCCCATAAAAGCTTGTGCTGCGGTGCTGAAAATGTATCTGGTGTGTTTAGTTTCGCTTTAAATTGTCTGTATTGATTTGAAAAAAATTAATTACAATCTTACCACCAGGAAGTAAAGCATGAGTGATTCCAAGATAGCTTTCACTTCTAGATCTGTATAACAAAAAAACCTGACAGAGGCTCTAAACATGCCCCATTGCCCTAATAACAATAACCATAATAAAAATGTTAGCATATGAGACACATCTCATTCATTTGAAAGCGCTTAGGGCCTAGTTGCCCAACCTGCGGCCCTTTCGATGTTGTTTGACGGCCCCCCTTGGTCCTCCACATGCGGCCCCCATAACCTAACTGTTAATGCATAGCGCATAGCAACTTAATTGTGAAGTGGGTGCTGTCGGGTTCTGACTGCCTGTCGGGATCTGGTCCACCACCTGCTGAGATATGTCAAAGGGGGGAGGGTCTGGATCGATGTTATGTGCGGCCCTTTTGGTGATGCAGAGGGCTGCACTTGTGGCCCTCCATATCAACTAAGTTGCCCACCACTGGCTTAGGGTGTACTTACTTCCGTTTTCTGATTTTTTTTCCCCACTCACTTTTTTCATACTCTATTGAATGTGTAAAACACTGCATAAAAAAGTATCTGAAGCTTTTACTCCAGTACGCCCAGTGTAAACTCTGCCTAAGGCCAGAACTCCATGTTTTTGATGCATCAAAAAGACACACTCTCAATGCTAAAAAATAAAGCAGTGTAGTCCTAGTCTCCACTGCGTTGCGTGATCCGTCGGGACCCTCTGCGTTAAGCGCAGTGCTTGGTGGAGCACATATACTTTACCTGCCCGGCGAATCCTCTGTTCACACATCCAACAATTCAGTGGTTAACATACTGCACTACATTAACCCCTGCATCTGCGGATTGGCTCACCGTCATGTGAATAGAGGTATCCTCTATATGGAGTTTTAGGCTATGTTTCCTCTGCAGGGGGTCCCGACGGAGCATATATACATTACCTGCCCAGCTTTCAACACACGTCAAAAAGTCCGGTGTCCCCGGTGCGACATGGCTGCTTGGATCCTTCGGCTCTTCCTCCCTCCCTCCGAGTGACGTAATGACGTCACATCGGGGAGGCGGCGGAAAATTGCACAAAAGCAGTTTTCTATGTAGATGTGCTTCTATGTAAGAAATATCGCCAGAATAAAAAGTCTCTGGTGCCCCAGATGTGCCCATATCCAGTAACCCTCTCTTCCCTGGTGGGATTTTACCACATCCATCACACCAGGTTAGAGAGGGGTACTGCAAATGGGCACATCTGGGGCACCAGAGACTTTATTTGGGCGAGATTTAGTACATAGCAGCATAGCTTTGTGCCCTAATTTCTGTGTTTTCTCATTAATTTAATAAAAAATTTTTTTTTACATAATTGTGTGTTTCAAACATTATTATATTTAGGATGTCTACTAGACCCTTGTACGGACATATTTTGGGAAGTTACAGGCCTACAACATAAAGAAAGAAGTCTATGGTGCGCTTTTGGTATAGAAATCTGGACCTCAGCAGTGCGCTAGGGAGGTTAAAGTCTAAAACTGGCCATACACCTTCAGATTTCTCTGTCAGATTTCCTTTAGATCTCCTTTTGTTTTACCAAAACCATGTAATATGAGGGACTTTCTAAACCATCAAGTCTACCTGTGTTCAATCGCAGAGGACCCGGCACTACATAGTTGTTGGTAGATCTAAAGCTAGCCATACATGTGTCGATTCCATGGCCGATCGATCACCCATCCGATCGATTCCGCGATGCCAGAGGGGATCTGATGCCCAATTTAGCCTGTCCCTACCACCTTGGGCCACCGATTCCTGGACGATTCTGTGTCCGATCGATCACTTCACAAATGGCAACTTCCCCTAATGTGTGCTGAATCGGATCAGAATGACCAGCATGTTGGTTCTCTGGCAGATCCGATTCTGGGCCCCCTATAGATCGGACGCGATCGATCGGTCAAGGTGGGCTTCACGCGATTCCTCAACGATCGATTGGCGTGCACGCGCCCGGAATCGATCGTCCTGGAATCGGTTGGGAATCGGACCCGTGTATGGCGACCTTAAAGGATATCTGACAGAGAGATCTAAAGGTGTATGGCCAGCTTATAGACGAAGAACAAAATTTGGGCCTCGATATTTACATAAACAATGATGGAAATGATGACTCCATGTAATATAGATCTCACATTAGGTGCTTTAGACACTAACTAGCACTGTCATTTTATTGCAGAAAAATACAGTTTCCTTTCACTTCCCAGAATGGCAGCAATGCTGTAGCTGTGTGTGTGAGCACGTTACTGTCACTGAGAGCGCAGAAAGGAACTCCTGAGGAAACATATCACTATAACGTCTGTCCAGTCGCAGCCCACCCAGCGCACAGTGCACGCACACAGCGTCTCCTACGTGACCCTGCACAGCCATTCACAGCACGTCCACTTACTACACACGGCGACTCCCTGTGTTTCCTGATTACGGGACCTCAGCACCTCCTGGCTGCATGCCTGCTACCTTTTTTTTTTCTCCAACAAGCTTTATTCAGATATCTGCTGTGAGTCTGATCATCCAGGAAGTCCTCTTACCAGTGTTACCTCAGGCATTGCCTGTAAATATCCAGCTAGAGATGGTCACATTTTTCCACTTGCTGACTTTGTGAGCTGACTGCAAAGCCTCTGAAAATGGTATCATAACCTAAATTGCTGGAGATGTAGAGAAGGGTTGTGGGAATATTGGGGGGGAAAATGCTTTGCTCAAGCACATGTAGTTTTTGCATAAATTAAGTTCAAATTCGAAATTTCAAATTTTTTAATTTTGACTGGACTTTGAACCTAGTTTATGCAAAAACTATTTATGTTAGAGCAATCATTTTTTGAAGTATTCCCCCAAACCTTCTCTGCATCTCCAGCAAGTTTGGTGTTACATGATACCATGTTCAGGGCTTTGTAATTAACTCATAATCATTGAAATGGTAGAATCTTGGAATTCGACCATGTCTATACCCAGCATGAAAATCATCACTCAGACCTGATTAATGAAATCTTTTTTTTTTATTGATCTGTTTTTTTGTTTTTTTTTAAGGTTCATATCACAAATGTTTTTGTAACATAAAACAAAATTTAGCAATAGAGATTTTTACGTAACATGTACATATATATGTATGCTTATGCACTATATGAACAAAAGTATTTATTAACCTCTTGAGCGTCCCGAACACCGTCACCGGTGACGCAGGAGGTGTGCTTGAAAAAAGTTATGCCTCCTCCATTTAGACCCCCATACACCTTAAGATCGATCCATACAATCTCCATTAGATCTACTAACAACTGTGTAGTATAGTGGCCTCCCTGATAGAATACATAGTGATTGGAAGGTATATATCACTGCTATGTAGTGCTGGGTCCTCCCTGATAGAATACACAGTGATTGGAAGGTATATATCACTGCTATGTAGTTCTGGGTCCTCCCTGATAGAATACATAGTGATTGGAAGGTATATATCACTGCTATGTAGTATAGTGTCCTCCCTGATAGAATACATAGTGATTGGAAGGTATATATCACTGCTATGTAGTGCCGGGTCCTCCCTGATAGAATACATAGTGATTGTAAGGTATATATCACTTTTATGTAGTGCCGGGTCCTCCCTGATAGAATACATATTGATTGGAAGGTATATATCACTGCTATGTAGTGCCGGGTCCTCCCTGATAGAATACATAGTGACTTGAAGGATTAGAAAGGTTCTCATATTACATTGTTTTGGTAGAAGAAAATTTGATTGTACAGAAATTGTATGAAAAGATTGTAAGGTGTATGGGGGCCTTTACATGGAGGTCAATGGCACTGACCACATCCCAGGCATCACCGGTGAGGCAATCATTGGCCTGTTTGCCAATGCTCAGAACCACCAATGGACTTTGGCGGACAAGTGAGTTTTTAGTGAGTTAACTCGGGCAGAACGCCCAGGAGGTTAATCATTAAATATTTTTATCTGATAAAATGTCACGTAGTTCATAAATGTTTATGGCAGAGGTGGGCAAACTTTTGAGCCACAATGGGTCTTTAAATATGACACAGGGGCCACTGGTCCCCATCCAAAGTTATAGCAATTGAACAGGGATTTACCAACATTTCTTCAAAAGGGTTGCCACATTTGATTCCAGAACAATCACTAAGAATGTGCAGGGCAGTCTATTGTTTGGTAATCAATTAAAAAAACCTACCCACCTATGGCCACCTTAAGATGTAACATGGGGATGTGACTTGGGGAAAAGTGACATGGGCAAAGGTGACATGGGGATAAGTGGCATGGGGAAAAGTGACATGGGCAAAGGTGACATGGGGATAAGTGGCATGGGGAAAAGTGACATGGGCAAAGGTGACATGGGGAAAAGTGACATGGGCAAAGGTGACATGGGGATAAGTGGCATAGGCAAAAGTGACATGGGCAAAGGTGACATGGGGAAAAGTGACATGGGCAAAAGTGATATGCAAAAAAGTGACATGAGGAAAAGTGATATGCAGAAAAGTGAAAAATAATGTCATCTAGCTATTGCTGATAGAAATGCTAGTCAGTATAGATTGAAAATGGCATGTGCAGCTCTTTAGTAATGCCGAGTTGGTTAGTTGGCCGCCACCGTACTATACTGTAGACTACAACTACACTTCAAATGGCTAACTTACCGTATTTTCCGGACCATAGGACACACTTTTTCACCCCCAAAATTAGGGGGGGAGTGCCTGCGTCCTATGGTCCGAATGCGCAACCCCTTGGCGCTTTGGCTTCCCGGCACAGAGATTAGCCAGGGAGCTGGAGGAGCTGTCAGTTGAGAGATGCCGGCCTGTGTCCGACTCTCCCATCTGTACTGTATAATTGCCTATGCAGGGATATACCAACATTTCTTCAAAAGGGTGGCCCCATTTAATTCCCAAACAATCACCCTGAATGTGCATGGCGATCTTTTGTTCGGTAATCGATTGAGAAATCTACCCACATATGGCCACCTTAAGATGCAAAATGGGGATGTGACTTGGGCAAAAGTGACATGGGGAAAAGTGACATGCAGAAAAGTGACATGGGGAAAAGTGACATGGGGAAAAGTGACATGGGCAAAAGTGACATGGGCAAAAGTGACATGCAGAAAAGTGACATGCAGAAAAGTGACATGGGCAAAAGTGACATGCAGAAAAGTGACACGGGGAAAAGTGACATGGGCAAAAGTGACATGGGCAAAAGTGACATGGGCAAAAGTGACATGGGGAAAAGTGGCATAAAGAAAAGTCACATGCGGAAAAGTGACATGGGGAAAAGTGACATGGGCAAAAGTCACATGCGGAAAAGTGACATAAGGAAAAGAGACATGGGGAAAAGTGACATGGGGAAAAATGACATAAGGAAAAGTGACACGGGGAAAAGTGACATGAGGACAAGTGACATAGGGAAAAGAGATATAGGGAAAAGTGACATGAGGAAAAGTGACATGAGGAAAAGTGACATAGATTGAAAATGTCATGTACGGCCCTTTAGTGATGCCGAGGGCCGCACTCGTAGCCCTCCATATCAACTTGGTTGCCCACCACCGTACTATACAGTAGACTACAACTATGCGATAAAATGAACCTCTTCAGCAAAAGTGAAGGAGTGGCCCCCATCCAGACATCACAGAGTTTCTGCATTAAGGTATTGACATTCAATAATTGATATTTATTTTTACATGACCTTTTTACTTATTTACCTCTACTCTAAATTCAATGCATCATCTGCCTAACCCAATGCATCATCTGCCTAACAATATGACCATTCAAATTGTTTAAGTGGATCAGGTGTTTTGTAGTATAGGAAATAATAACGTAATGAGAAGCTGTCCTTAGAAACCCATCAAAATGAGGTGAAAGTGCAAGTGCTTAGGTAAGACTATGGCATGCCTGTGATTTTGAATTCATGACAATAAAACTATTTGAACAGATTAGTTACTTAGAATATCACCAACTATTTCTGTTATTTCAGCTGGGTGTTGATAGTACAAAAAGATACCTTTTGCCAATATAACTAAGGTGGATAAAAAATCTGCAGAATCAGTTCACTCATACCTAAGGGCATGGCAACATTGCAGTTTGTAGGACAGATTTCTCGAATCATACAGGTAATAGAGAGGCTTTGAAGGAAGTTATCCCAAATGATTAAAGGGGCCTAAAGCCCCCCACACACCTTACAATCTTACTATACAATTTCTGTACAATCCACTTTTCTTCTACCAAAACCATGTAATATAAGGAGCGTTCTAAACCTTCCAATCATTATGTATTCTATCAGGGAGGTCACTATACTACATAGCAGTGATATATACCTTCCAATCACTATGTATTCTATCAGGGAGGACCCGGCACTACATAGCAGTGATATATACCTTCCAATCACTATGTATTCTATCAGGGAGGACCCGGCACTACATAGCAGTGATATATACCTTCCAATCACTATGTATTCTATCCGGGAGGACCCAGCACTACATAGCAGTGATATATACCTTCCAATCACTATGTATTCTATCAGGGAGGACCCAGCACTACATAGCAGTGATATATACCTTCCAATCTCTATGTATTCTATCAGGGAGGGCTCAGCACTACATAGCAGTGATATATACCTTCCAATCCCTATGTATTCTATCAGGGAGGACCCGACACTACATAGCAGTGATATATACCTTCCAATCACTATGTATTCTATCAGGAAGGGAGGGAGGACCCAGCACTACATAGTTGTTGGTAGATCTAAAGGAAATTGTATGGCGTGAGAGATAGGGGACATGACGTGGTGGTAAATCAAACCAAATATCTAATGAGGATTAAAGCTGAGAAAATTGTCTTTCCTTCACAACTCTGCCTAAAACGAGAAAAAAGTTTTGGCTAAACATTTGGTTTCAAGTAAATCTAAATATAGAGCCCACCATTAATGAAGGGCGAACATCGGACATGTACGTTCGGGGAACTAAATCGGAAATGTGACATCACTGTCCTTATTCCAAGTACAGGAGGTGACGTTGCTGGTTTTTCAAGTTAAAAAATTCTTCCTCCTCCTGTTTATTATTCTTCCACCAGCCGGATCAAGCGCAGAAAGATCCGGCCGGCGGAAGAATAATAAACTTCTTCTAGCCAGCAAACGGGGCGGGTCGAACACACGTTCTATTTGAGAACATTCCATTTTCACCGACAGTTCGGCCATCACTACCCACCATACACCTTTAGATCACTCCATTCAATTTCCATTAGATCTACCAACAACTATGTTTTATAGAGGCCTTCCTGATAGAATACATAGTGATTGGAAGGATTAGAAAACATGGTTTGGTAGAACCAATACTGTGAGCGATGGAAAGCAGCGTGATGAAGTCATCACGTTGCTCTCCACAGCTCTTCTGTCGGTTTCCCACTCGTGTGGGGACCTTTACGCACAAAAGAAAATTTAGACCCTTTTTTTAAAAGGCAATTGCTGACCTATGAATAATTGCAGTTCCTTAATTTTAGATGGGGACATCTGTATACGAGTAAAACAAACTTCTGCACTTTTTATGCCCTCTATTGACATATGATGAAACCAACACACCTCCTTCGGATTTTTTTAAGGAGGAGGAAAGGCATCAAGTGCAACTTGTGTATTCATATCACCATGCTTATTATGGATGTTCATTGATGATCCCACTTTTTTTGTTCTTTCTTTTCTCTGTGTATATATTTTTATTTGATATGGAATAAAGTGAACCATCTTAGTAGAACTGAGCATTGTCATTGGAGTTGTGTGCTTGGGGATGGCCACCCCTGCTGCTGATCATATAGCCACTGATCAGCCTCTAATTGTTCTGGAATTGTATATTTAGACATATCATGCCCCAAATTTTCCAATAAAGATATTAAAGGTTTACATGTTTTTAAACATTAGTTAATACAATACAGGTACTACAAATGGCTAAATTACCGTATTTTTCGGACCATATGAAATGCGCAACCCCTTGGCGTCTTGGCTTCCCGGCATAGAGATTAGCCGGGGAGCTGTCGGAGCTGTCGGACTCAGTTGAGAGATGCCGGCTGGTGTCCGGTTCTCCCATCTGTACTGTATACTTGCCTATGCTCGCACAGCTCAGAGCCCTGCTGGCATAAGCAATGAAGAGAGGCATAGGTGAACTGGCATCTATGCCTCTCTCCATCCGTGGAAACTGCAATCACTCAGCCAGCCAGAGAGGAGAGCAGAGGAGCAGAGTAGTAGACTGTGCAGCTGTCTGCCCCCCTCCTCCTCCCAATCAGTGTGGAGACTGTGTTGTACTGAGACTGTACTGCTGCTAGTGACATCTACTGGCTAATTTGAATATTGCATTTATTGAATTCATTGCATTAGCCCAATTGATCTGAAAACTTTTCTGGTTTTCCTGCCCTAAAAACTGGGTGCGTCTTATGGTCCAGTCTTATAGTCCGAAAAACGCGGTTCTCGTTTCTCTTTCTTTTAAAACAAGGCAGCAGTAGAAACATGATATGACCCTTTACCCCTTTATGGAAAAATGAGGTATAATTAGCATTAATTAGTTTAGCATTGGTGCTGTATGAGATGTTACATGAGATTTTTGAAGGCGAGAGTACTACACTGCCTTGTACAAATCCCTGTTCATTCAGCTAAATTCTAAAATAGAAACCAAAGGCTACCGTACTAGCATTTAAAACCAGATTAATTATGTTCAAATTATTAATTAGTGGATTACAAACGGATCATTGAGATAAATCCTTCCTTGAGTCATTTAATAATCTTCTTTGGCAGACTTGCTTTAATCTCATTAAACAAGCAAAATTGGCTCTTGTATATTACAGATAATAATGTTTATAATTCTTATAAAATATGTATCAAACAAGTGGATGATATATACTGTATCAACCCAACCCAATATATCTGCAGAACTTTATAATTATTAGTAAATGTGTAACAGGTTGGGTAATTACTAGAACTTTTTGTATAAATTGCATAGAATGCTTTCATGTTGACTTGTGTTCCACCATTTTAGGAAATGCGGCAACAAAAATAGGATAATGTTTACAAATCATGAATGTGTCTTGTCATGTTGACTTTTTAACTTTTAGGTTTGACCTATACTTTTTTTTCTCTTCCAATAATGTATTTATAATCTCTAACAACATGCCACAGTATATATAAAGTCCCTTGGTCGGTTAAATACTCTCTTTTTTGTATTAGATTAGATTTGATTTGACATTTGAGGCAAGTAAAACACAGAGATTGTTAATGGACGATTACACTCAGGCACATCAGCAACGTGTTACTGCTTCAATATGGATAAAAAGCGATGCAACACAAGTATGGGTGCATTAACCCACCCGTAGAGGATGCATTGGGTGCATAAAAATGGAATGGTGTTAGCTGAAGACTGGCCAGTGACCAACTGCAAACAAACAAAGGTAATTTCCACAAGAAATGAGGGCACAGAAAAGGGAGGTGGGTTGTGTTATTTTTAGATTGATCGCTTAAAACGTTCACATTAGACAACTAACAGTACTCGATTTATGAGCGATCAACTTAATTTATCAAACAGAACGGATCCATGCACGATCGATTTTACATACGATTTAGGGCCAAATCCATCAATCGGGCTCTTTGGATATGCATCGTTTTGTATCCGATCGATCATTGTACAGAAAATCGAGACGTCTATGCCCAGCTTAACCTGTGGCAGTTGAGATGGGGCTTTGGTTTAGTGAGAGTTGACATGGAGGCCCATCAATTAAGCAAATTTGTCCAAATTGGATGGGAATTGCAGGGAAACAGCAACATTGGTCAAGCAGAGGAGGACATCGTGAGTGAACTTACTCCATTAATGATGACAACCTGCTACCTCAAGGCCCTGGATGTTTAGGTTATGCTTAATGGACATAGAGATAGAGGACTTGTTTGATTGATTTTACGATAGACTGACTTATGTCATGTCAACCATTATTTTTAAATGAATCAGTTGTACTGCCACACATTCTAGTGGACACACAGGCTATTTTTTTATATTCAGTTTTTTGTAAGCAATTAAGATCTAAAAGATACACTATTTATATGTGTGTTCCAAAATTCAAAAAAGAGGAATATGCTCCATTATAGCAAGCCACATTTTAACATTTTATAAATGTTAAATCAGTCATTTGTACAAATCATGGTTTATGACAAGTCTTTACCAGAACCAGGCACGTCTGCTTTGTCTTTGTCAACTAGTTTGGGAGGTAAATTATTTTGTTCAATTAAAAATAGTGTAAGTGCTTGTATCTATTCCTAAGATACTACATGGCACAAAAAGACGCTTCCCGGGCAATCGCGGCTGCCAGCTGCCCTCCCAGCTCACTACAAAAGAAAGCGACACCCCCTCTATTTACATGGAGGTCTATGGAGCCGCCCCCTTCGGCATCCCCGATGATGCCGAAGACACAGGGCCGGAAAAGCTCTGTGTGCCTCACGGAGAGCCGGTGATAGCGCCCGATCCCAGCAGTTTGATCTTGGATCAAACTGCGTCCGTACTGGCTTTGAACGTTTTACCCAGGAGGTTAAAGTAAATTGGAGAGTAATTCTACCTTTGTTTTCTGTCCTGTTTTTTAAGCTATTTTAAAGCCATTTACAGTGAAAGAAGTAGTAGAGTGTTGTACCGTGATAGCCATTGATGAATGAGTTGGAGTTTAAGTAATACCATTTATTTACTAACTGAAGTCAGAGATGCAAGCTTTCGGGACGTCGCAGATCCCTTCTTCAGGCTTTCATACAATTCTGATTACAATTCTGAATATAGAAACTGATATTTCTACAAAATATTATAAGGACATAATTGTAACAAAAACAACTGTTTTCTCTTGACATGCTTGACTGATTGAGGTGAGCGTGAAGGGTTGGTGAAGATGGTGATCAGAGTTTGGGCATAACGCCAGAAAGGTTAAATAATAATAATAGTATATATAAAATCTAAATTGAGTTATAGCCAAGATTACAAACACTTGCTGGGCTTCAGAGACCCTTTCATCACCAAGCAGTTGGGAACAGAAATCAGATTATTTTGTGTTTCCATCATCGTCATATGACTGCATTGCAAGATTTAAAAACCTTAGTAAGTAAATCTACGTAAATATAATTTACACAGATACTTTAAATATGCAACAAAACATTTGAAAACATTTACCATAAGAAATTTGCTATTTATTTAAGTCTGCGTTTTCTATTGTTCTGATATCATATATATGGACTGGGCAACAAATGCCTTATAGGTGATCTTTTTATGTTTAATTACACATTAATTAATCGTATAGATTAATATTTCCAATTCGGTAAACAAATACTCGCATTAACATGTCAGTTTTTGCTGTATGGGAAAGCACCAGTCATTCACTGTTTCACTACACTGTTAAATTGATGACCTTAAAAGCTATTTCTGACAGGGAAGAAGGAAATCAAGTCCTAAATTGTTATCACTGTTGTCATTTACCTCATTAATATTGTATTTATGTAAATCTATGTGCTCTGTCACTGGGAAATATGCAAAGTAATACATTTGCAGGGACATTTGTTAATTATAACTTATATTGGCAATGTAGCTGTACACGTAATCACACCGATGATATAAGTCCCATAAAGAACAATAAGTGATAAGACACGTGCATATCACGGAAATATCGAGCAGCAAAAGTTCTGCCATCAGATTTATTTACTAAAGATTTCCAAATGCTGACTCATTACTGTGGATGTATCTCCTTTTAAAATACTTTTACATTTAATAAAAAAATATAAGCACTTACCTCTTGATCTCTGCAGGATTGTATTACTCAAAGTGTTCCCAATTTATAATGTTAGCTGAAATTTGGAAGGTAATGCTTGGGTGTGCTGGTCCCTGAGAGTAATTTTGTATACTTTAGAAGTAGAAGTTAATGATAGAGATGCTACCCCTGTATCCTAATGTACTAGATTTTGATGCTGACAAATGTTGATGGAAAGGACATATGTATGGCCTTTAACATCCTGTGTGCATAGTCCCTTTAAATGACAGCTGTATCTATATCCTGTGTAGCTATTGTTTAGGAATGAGAACGTTAGGGCTTCTGTATCCGATGTAGCCAGTCCTTAGAATGATCGATATGTCCTATGTAGGTATACCACCCTATATCCTATGTATCCTGTCCCTAGGATTGAAAAACATACTTTCTTTACATATGATGTAACAAGCCCCATCAGATGACAGATCTCTAGGAAAAGTAAATACACAGAGGAAAGAAATATTGCATGAAATATTACAAGCACCAACTTTTGTTTAAACAGTTGTTTAGATGAATATTTAATGAAGACAGTACAATTTCCCAGATATCTATGTGGGGAGGAAAAAAGCTATGTGGTTTCAAGTGAATAATTGAATATATAGTTGTGTATCAGTCCTTAGATATCATGGATCGCAGAATAGCCAACCTGTGAGAAGGGAATACTGCGTGGAATACTAAATTAAGGTAGACTTTATATATGTGAATTGCAATTTTTTGGGGTTTACTAAAGCTAACTATCCTTTACTCACTGTCAGTGTAAAATGGTTTATCTTAACAATCTATCTGCTTTAGAAGGAAAACTTGGTGTGTTCATGGAAATGTAAATAATGAAAACTAACACTTAAAGCGGACCTACCACCAGTGATCTATGTTTTCATGAATGGCACAAGAAGTGGCAATAATAGGGGAATGCAGTGAAAAAAAAACTTACCTGTAATTAGCAATTTAAGTAGATAATCCAGCAGCTCTTCTTACTTCCTGGTTCATTTTAGGCAGAAATAGGCAGGACGTCACAAGAAGCAGTGATCTGCTTTAAAAATTCCCATAGAAGATCTCTGAACGCCCCCCAGTGGCCACCCGCGATATTGCACCCCCAGTTTCATGTGTTGCCGTCAGCGAACCAGGAAGTGAGGGGAGCTGTGTGGTAATCTTGTTAAAATGGTTATTACAGGTACGTTTTTGAGGTTTTTTTTACTGCATTCCTCCTTATTATTGGCACTTCTAGTGCTATTCATAAACATAAATAAACATAAACATAGATTTCTGGTGGTAGGTCCACTTTAAGTCCAAATTTAGTTTTTTTTTTTTATATTTTTTTATTGTAACTGAACATTAAAGGGGTTAGCAATAAAACAAACAGTTGAATGTACATAAAATAAAATAAATACACTTGTGCAATTGTTTCGACAATAAATCAGGGAATTCAAAAAGTGAAAATATAGAAATGAGGAAAATATACAAAAGTAGGAGAATGGCAATGTTGTACCCATGGGGACCATATTTTTTTCAGAATCATGGAGGAGGGCCGTGCGTTTTTCGTTCACTAGATACCTTGCCATTTTCTGCTTGACCTGTGTTACTGTGGGGGTGGATGACCACCAGTCTTTTGCCAAAGTCTGCTTAGCAGCTGTGAATATTAAGGTTAAAAGGGAAAATTGGCAGTGGGCAGTGTTAGTGGACATTTGTAAAATTTCTTGAAGCAATCATTAAGAGTGGCCGTCATTTGCTCCATGAGGCGTACATCATGTATCCTAGTATACAACTCTTTGTGGGAAGGAGGGTTAACCGATTTCCATTTATGAGATATCAGACATCTGGCCGCTGTTAGAATGTGTGACAATAGATGCTTGGCAGAGGCTGCGAGTCGTGGTGGAGAAGACCCAATAGAAAGAGAAAAAGGTCCAGGGAAACTAAAGTTTTAAACAGTCCTTCCACCAAATCTGGTCGCACTGACGACCAATATGGAACAATCAAGGTGCACTGCCAAAGAATCCGAAAGAGTGTCCTGTCACCCCACATCGGCAACTGAAGTCAGAGGTGTCTGGGTAGATTGTATGTAGCACATTCAGGGTCATATACCAATGAAACATAATCTTATAGGTATTTCCCTTGTATACCGTACAGAGGTTTTGGCCACACAAATCCATATGGACTCCATGTACTAGATGGTATCTCAGTATCTAGAAATCCCTCCCACTTCAGCATGTAGCCATGCTTAACCTCCCTAGCGCACTGCTGAGGTCCAGATTTCTGTACCAAAAGTGCACCATAGACTTCAATGGTAAATTTTTCTTTATGTTGTAGGCCTGTAACTTCCCAAAATCTGTCCGTAAAAGGGTCTAATAGACATCCTGAATATAATAATGTTTGAAACAAACAATTATGTAAAATAAACACATTTTTTTTAAATTAATGAGAAAACACAAAATCAGGGCACAAAGCTATGCTGCTATGTACTAAATCTTGCCCAAATAAAGTCTCTGGCCCCAGATGTGCCCATTTGCAGTTAACCCTCTCTAACCTGATGTGAAGGATGTGGTAAAATTACACCAGGGAAGAGAAGGTTACTACAAATGGGCACATCTGGGGCACCAGAGACTTTTTATTTGGGCGTTTTTTAGTACATAGAAGCACATTGAAATCAGTTTTCTACAAAGAAAACTGATTTCATGCAATGTACTTTCAAATTTCCCACCACCTCCCCAATGTGACATCATCACATCACTCGAAGGGGTGGGGAGAAGCCGCAGGATCCAACCAGCATGTCACATAGGGGACACCGGGACAGCGCAAAACTGTAAGTATGCGCTGTCGGTGCCCCGATGTTCAATGGACGGCACCATCTTATCCAGTGCGATAGTAGGAGTAGCAGCGCTGGACGAGATGGTGCCGTCCCGACCGCTAGACCGGTTAAATTCAGGATCCAGCCTATATGAGGCAAGGATTTCAAAGATAGCTGGAAGAAAATCCTTTTGGGAGAAGCCAAAACAGAGGCATTCGAATTGAGCCAAAGGGGAAAATCCCGCATCTGGAGATAACCATATCATGCTTGCGCAGGAAAACCATATTTATCCGCAAGCTCGAGGAAGGGGCACAACTTCTTAGTGATCTTGGATATCTCAGAAGAGAGGGACAAAATTAGCCTGGTACAAAGAGGAGTAGGAAGGAATATGGAAAGGTTAAAGCCAGGTGAGCCAACGTTGGAGCAGAAAAGTTGAAAGGGAGGGCTTCAGATTTAGAGAAATAGTCTATAACCAGAAAGGGAGCCAAACTGGTCAGTCAAACTATGAAGATTAGGAAGAGAAACAAAGGTTGAGTGAGAGACAGGAGCGCATATAGCGATACCTTAAACTCATTGCCTTGCCATGCACCAGTACCACACATATGTCTGGGTTGTTTCCAATATGGCATGCTAGGGGTTCAATACAGAGAGCAAATAACAAAGGGAACAAAGGACAACCCTTCCGAGTGCCATTAATAATGGTAAAGGGAGTGGAGGAGGCAAATGGGGTTGTAATAATTGCAGTGGGGGCAGAGTAAAGATGCTGGAGGCTTGCAGAAAAGGGCCGTGGATTTCCACATGTTGGAGGGACATGAATACAAAGGGCCAACTAAGCCTATCAAAGGCCTTCTTTACATCCAAGCTGAGTAAAAAAGCCTAAACGTTTCCACTATTAGCAACATCAATAATGTCCATGGCCTGTCTGGTGTTATCGCCTGCCCGGCGGA
Organism: Ptychadena robeensis; assembly: GCA_036250615.1. Taxonomy (NCBI): domain Eukaryota; kingdom Metazoa; phylum Chordata; class Amphibia; order Anura; family Ptychadenidae; genus Ptychadena; species Ptychadena robeensis. The sequence continues at coordinate 154,001,036 of CM070034.1, forward strand.
AGAGCATGAATCCCACCTGATCTTTGTGGATAATCGTAGGAAGAGAGCGAGTCAAACGTATGGACAGCAGTTTAGTGAAAATTTTTAAATCCGAATTGAGCAAGGCAATCGGACAATTATTGGAGCAATGGGAGTGATCTTTACCCGGTTTGGGATGACAGCAAGGTAGAATTTTTGCATTTCTTGTGGAATGGGACATTACAGCAGGAAACCATTTAATAGGACTACCATGTGGGGGACCAATATGTGTGAGCAAGCCTTAATTAGGAGTAGGCCAGACCATCTGTGGTATCTGCACCGTGTGGGGGAGGGTGATACCACGGCGATTGACCTATTGCTCGTTATTGAACATTTATACCTGGTTTACCTAAATACCTCATACTTGAGACCTACTTACCTATCCAAAACCGCAACAGGTCTTTGCTGCTGCATGGTCACCGCTCCTTGGCCCCCCGTTCTTTCCCATTTCTGGGAGCAGTGGACAGATGCATCTCCTAAATGGCCCTTTGAAACCTATCTAAGAACTATGAGGATAAAGATACCCCCTGAGGAAGTTGTTTTATACCACGGTCAGGGGGAACTCTCGCTATAAGTGGTATTTTCCACTCTATAGTATATTTTGGGATGTGGGCCACCTTCACCTTCTTAAACGCAATTTTTTGTGTATCTGTCATTTCAAACCTTGAGAGAATGAGAGGCAATTGTGTTAAAGATAGTTTTACATAGAGAAGGGGGCATGCAGAGCACAGTGCCAATCGCTATTGGTTACATTTGAGAGGCTTCAAGACTAACCCAAAGAGGAATGTTGCTAGTGTAGTGAGGGGGGCTACTTGAGAAACATAGTGGTAATGGTGAACATTTGGAACCACCAGGCCACCTCTACTCTTGGGTTGATGAAGGATGTGTTTGGAGGCTTGAAGTACTTTATCTCCCCATATAAAGGAAAGACATTGGCGTAGAATTGAACTGAATGCCTGGGGACACAGACAGGAAGGTTCCTGAACAAGTAAAGAGGCATGTCATCTTTAAGGCCGCAATCCTACTTAGCTAAGATATTTAGTATTTCATCCATGATTCCAGTGAACAGTAAATTGGTGACATAGCATGGCATAATTATGGTGGTACAAGCTATCATGAGATGACGTAAGGTAAACTCCCAAATTATGTAATCTTTGGGTTTCCTGCTGCAATGGAGAATGATTTCTAACCTGTGGCAGTTGGGATTGGGCTTTGGTTTTGTGAAAGTTGACATGGAGGCCTATCAATTAAGCAAATATGTTCAAAATTTAAGATAGGCAGGGAAATAGCAACATTGGTTAAAAAGAGGAAGACATTGTCGGTGAACATACTCAGTTGATAATAACATCCCCCTACCTCAAGGCCATAGATGTTTGGGTTATGCTTAATAGACAAAGCCAAATGTGGAATAACCAAGGCACATAACAGTGGAGATAGAGGACTAGTTTAAATGATTTTACGCTAGATTGACTATAATTTTTAAATGAATCAGTTGTACTGCTACACATTCTAGTGGAAACACAGGCTAACATTTTTTTTTATTCTTTGTAAGCAAATGAGGTCTAAAAGATACACTATTTATATGTGTGTATGTTCCAAAATAATTTAAATAGACATTGAATGATTGTATGCTCAATTAATTAGGAAAATATTCTCCATTATAGCAAGCCACATTTCAACATTGTATAGAGATATGTCAGCCATTTGTACATATCATAGTTTATGACATGTCCTTAAGAGAACCAGGCAAGTCTGCTTTGTCTTTAGCTGGAAATAGCAGTGGTTGCCAGGCAGGTTAATCAACTAGTTTGGGAGGCGAATTATTTTGTTCAGTTAAAAATAGTGTGAGTGCTTGTATAAGATACTAAGATACTAACAACCTGAGACCTGAGTCAGCTAAGACATATTGTGATTGTCGTGACAGAACACCTTAAGCAGGGTACAAATGTGGAGATATGGGTCAAATCGATGGCCGTTTTGACCCATGCTCGCTCACGGTCATCTATCTGACCCATATAATCTGCCCCTATCACTGTTTTCGAGAGGGACAAATCCATCCCGCTCGAAAACAGCCTTATTGGACATGACCGTTAATACGGTAGATGTCCGATGCTTTGCCTGAGTCTCCAGGCAAAGCTCGGCTGAGGAGGAGGAGCCGGGGAGTGACAGTTCTGCCTCCCCGGCTTCTCCCATATCTGACAGCAGCGTGATGACGTCATCATGCTGCTGCAGGGTACATCGGACGGCTTGAATAATGAGCCGTCTGTACCTGCTTTAGCCTTATCTTCCGGTGTTTACAACTGTCAGGTTCTGTCACACAAAGTCGTTGATTTGCCAGGACAGATTTCTAAATGTCTCATCTAATGTTGATCGCAAATTTTTATTGCGAATATAGGCACTTTGATAATATGCAAAGGTCATGCATATAGGGCTATATCTTCGTAATCATGAATATTCAAGATTTTTTACATCAGTACATGGAACTACCATGCATTGCGTTCCCAATATCACAATTATTTGTTTTTCATGTTTTCATACGAAAATGTGCAAATGTCTGCTTTTTAGCAATGAAGGTAATAATGACTGAGAATTAGGAGTTCTCGAATTTACTAATTTATTGTGAATATTAGGCAAAAACTGCCTATGCTGTTTATCACTACTCCCATCAACTTTTATGGCTGGGGACACAGTGGGTTATTATCTATAGACTGTGGATAAAAGACCCTGCAGGAAGAAAAATGAAAAACCTAACCATAGCTGCTAGTTGTTTCCTATTCCTATTACAGCTGGACAAAGAGGAACAACCATGAAGGTTATGGTGAGAAGGGATTAAAGGAATCAAAAAGCCCTCAACCCGAGCAGTGCATAGCACAATCAAGCCTTCTTATAATAGAAGCTATTTACATGGCCCAATCCATCACAAATCCTAAAAGTTTAGGTAGAACCTCTCAGGACAGTGGGCGGGGCCATGCAAATTATTCCTTTGAAACCACATCAGCCAAATACACATCCAGAGACGCTTGTGTACAGTGCAAATATAACCTTATGGTACAGAGCCATTCATTCCAAAATGTGTACAGCTGTTTCAGGCTCATTGGTCATCATCAGTGCAGTGCATGGAAACCATGGCTCTATGGACAAGGGCTTGGGAGCCGAACATAGAGGAACCACCATGAAGCTGGTAAATTTTTAAATCCTATCATTGTCTGACCCAGAGACAGTGGTCATCAAGACAAATGAAACTCTTTTTAAACTACATGAGTGTGTCTGTTTCCTGCTCCTAAAGATAGTGGCACTATTATAGTTATCTTGGTGAAATCATTAGCAAAACCTAAGGATAGAGGATTCAGCTAAGAACGAAGATGCCCAACCTTTTTGGAAAAAGCTCCAAAAAAGTGCAAAAGAGCCCTTGATCCGATTACTTTGAAATATCAACATTACATATTCATGTGTGATCATGCAGTAATATTTTAATATTAGCATGAAGGGTTTAGCATGTTATCTTTCTGGCACATAGTGGGAATTAAATATACATCTGCCAGTTATTTCTCTAGGCTGTTCCTAATCAGTGCAAATATTGGTCTGCTGTGATCTTTGTGGAGATTTACAATTCAAACAAGGAAATTGAAACTAAAAATAAAATTGTATGATCTATGCTACTATTCTTTGCAGCATTTTTTTTAATGTCAAATGAGTTCAAGCCATTTCCTATATTTGCTAACTAAAGTTATTTAATAAGAAAGCTAGATCTCTCCCTTAAGTTGTATACATTTCTGGTTCTGTGTTGAAAAAATACAATTCTTTTTTCTTGATGAAGCTTTGTAATAAAGGCTCTCATAAAAAGTAAGCCTTTTACCAAGAGTTTTAAACCCCATAGCCTCTACACAAAGCTATACATAGAGGACAATTATTATTAACATTTATTTATTTAGCGCCAGCATATTACGCAGTTCTATTCTATTAGCATTATAGATGGGCCTGTAGCAATGTAATGCAATGTAATAAGGTGAAAGGCCACATGACAGGGATGTACAGGGGACACAGGACCTGGGGTCAAGTATAGGTTAGTGTAAACAAATGTGCAGGGTGTGGTTGTTTACATTAATGATTGGATGTCAAGTTTTGGATAGGAGGAGCTCAGGTAACCAGGCAGGGAGTTAGCCAAGGATAGGGTTCACTTGCTAAAAGAATTTGGAGAGGGAAAGTTCCCGCCCACCCTCCCCTTAGTAAGCTAAGTTGTGGGGGTATAAGTTACACGATGTCCTGTGATAAGGTATTATGTTGATATTACTGTTTTCTTTACAGATGTCATAGCGTGTTGGCGGGTTTTCCGGGTCTTTGAAGGGGAAGAAGTTTGGAGTAACACGGTTGGTGAAAACATCTCATGATGGTATTTACTTGGCTTTGGTCAGATCGAACTGACCAAGGGTGGTGCGGTCTCAGTGGGCCTGCCTCAGCCTTATTAGTCCTCGAGTTGGTCAGTAGCGGCTGAGGGCCTTACTAAGGACACTTACTAGTAGGATAAGAGAAAGGATCCCCCATGGGACTCTAAGTTGGAGCAGTGAGGGCTAGTGAGATAGATATAGTAAAAACCAAATATTTATTGATATACTTTTTAAAAGAAAGAAAAAATTGAATGTTTACAGATACAGAAAACACACATTTGCCGTATGATCCTGGGCAGATGGTGAATACACTGAGCATCAAATATACAGTTTTTAAGTACAATACAACATAATGCTCCAATTTGTAGAGATGAGGCGGAGGATAAGGGGGGATGATTACAGATGCACGTAGGGCGACATGTTTCGCTAACAAATTAGCTTCCTCAGGCCTGTGCAACTGGGGGTGTGCATGATCACTGCAGGAGGGGAGGAGCGAGAGTCAGTATAATTGTTACCGTGAAGTGTAGATTGTAGATCGAATCCTAAGTGTAAACATACCTCTTTATATGGTTGGAGTGAAAGGCTTCTCTCGTGAACAAAGGGGAGGAGAGAGAAGACGGGGCCGTAACGCCAGACCAGAAGACCGATTGTAAGCCCTTGCAGGAATCTGGGCACTCAGGGACCATGGATTGTGGTCTTCAAAAATACCCCTGATGGTATGAGGGGCTGTGGTGGCTAGGTCCTGGTGTCCTTAGGGGGCACTAAAAATGTAAATCACGGGTTTAAGTTGTGTACGATGTCCCACATAGACAAAAGACATACTGTATAAAACCAATAGTCAGGTTCAATATATTAGTGACTGTCGATTCCACCATCCTATATAGGTGGTAGGGTCAGTGTAATCAATTAATGACATCAGGGAAAGTTCCTCTATCGATATCATGGGTATAGTATTTGATATAGTGACATGAATACTGGCCATGATAGTGTGGAATAATTGAATTTTACCTTAGGGACGTCAGTGGTTGGCTAGTGGAGGAGGAGAGAGGAACAAATCCGTGTATCCCGTTAGAGTGTGGATTCCTGGGAGCAAGCAGGCGGCCGTGACCACCGGGCTCCTGCAGAGACTGACAGTACTACACTTCAGTTTGGCTCTATATGAGCCGATAACGGAAGTGGGAGGTCAGTCAGCAGGGATCCGTAGCTCCACTGTGGGCGGGTGCTCAACCAGCGTCCCTGGTAACCCTGGTAGTCCGGGAGAGGAAAGGGGCGGGGCCAGTCGCTGTCACCGGCAAACCAATTCCCCAGCTCATCCGTAGGGGCCAAGAGGATGGCTGACAGAGCGGGTAGAATCGCACGACGCCTAAGCAGCCGGGCGATCCTAACCCAGGGGAAGCCTACCATGTAGTCCCGCCGAATGAAAGTCGGCGGGGAGGAAACATGTGGCATTCCTCTGACGCGCCCACAGTAAGGGCAGTCAGCTGGTGTGCATATTAGCCCGATGGTTAATTAAATGGGTGAAGGAAAATAAAAATAAATTTAAAGAGGGCAATCTATAGAAATCAAAAGGACATGACGTCCGAGGAAATCGGGCAGACTCTCGCTGTTTTCCGTTGCAGTTACTCATGCACATCCCTAACCGCCGACAATGTTATATGATTTATAGTAAGATAATTGTAGATGGTAAAATATGTCACAAACCTTGATCAAAGATACATTCTTTTAAACAAATATTATGGTGTACAGTATAAATATAAAGTATCCCATGAGTATGGGTGTGTACTATCAAACAGGGGGATATGACGAGTTGTAACTCTCAACAGCGAAATTATAATTACTAGCAAAAACCAACAAGGTATAGCCATTTTGATTTACAACAATAACTAGCATTAAATACAGTTTATATAGTTTTATAATCGATTAGAGACACGTAACATTGTAATTAGCATAAAACATTGTAATTAGCATAAAACACGGTTCGTACGTATTTGTGACAAATCAGAAACGAAGAGGGAACATTGTGATTAAGTAAGACTGGAGTGAAGAGGACTATGTTACAAATTGTAACATTAAAAGAACAGGATCTGCCCAGGATCATACGGCAAATGTGTGTTTTCTGTATCTGTAAACATTCAATTTTTTCTTTCTTTTAAAAAGTATATCAATAAATATTTGGTTTTTACTATATCTATCTCACTAGCCCTCACTGCTCCAACTTAGAGTCCCATGGGGGATCCTTTCTCTTATCCTACAATTAACCAGGGATGGGAACAGTGAGTCCATGCTCCTTCCAATCTAGACTCCTTTATAGTCTAAGGACACTTACTAAGGCTGCAGGCACTGAGGGCCTTCAGATATTTATGGTATTGGGACCCCCCCCCCCCACAAAGACCCGAAAACAGAAATCATTACAATGTGATATATTTTGTTATTATATAGTATAGTATATTTGTTATTGAAGTTGTTAATAAAAGGCGCTATGGCCAATTTAAATCCAAACAAAGTGTTGCGTAATTATTATAGATGGGGTTTAGGTTGGTTGGGAGCTGGTGGGGGCCATGGTGTCAGGTAAGGAACAAGGTACATCTGACCTATCCATGTCAAGATACCCATATAGAGTAAAAAACTGAACTAAATGTGTACAAATATGTATTGATTTGTGCACATAAAAACCATTGCACATAAAAAATCGAGGATACAAAATTGGACAGTAGGGAGAACAGAAGGAATGTTGCTAGAAGGGATGCAAGTTTAAATTTTTGAACAAAATTAATAGGAATGTGGTTTATGAGGTTCTGAGTAGAATGTGACTGCAGTGGATTAAGTTATGGATTGGTGGATTTGAGAAGACAAACTATATTTTAGGATAGGTGGATAAAGGTGGGTAGGGGAAATTTGTGAATGTGAAGCAGGAAGGACAACTTGTAAATAGCCCAGGGTCTAAAAAAAGTCACAATATGATGTCACTACATAAAACGTTAGCTCTGGTTTTCATTCTGACTACATTTGGGTCTCCATGAGGACAAGGTGGATGGTAGGGAGGGGCAGTCCTAAAAGCTTATGCTAAAATGGCGTCTTTCTATTTATGTTTTTAACCAGTTAAATCAGTGGTGGGCAACTGAGTTGATATGGAGGGACACAAGTCCGGCCCTCAGCATGACTAAAGGGCCACACATAACATTTTAAATCTATACTGACTAGTATAAACATTTTCTAATGAAGAAATTACAGCAGGCTGAGCTAGAAGACATTATTTTCCATTTTTAAATAACAAAACTTGTTTTCATTGACACTTCAAGCATTAGGGAACACTGTAGTATGGTGATGCACATTTTGTGTCATATACATCGTCAAAGGTTATGTGCCTCATAGATATCATCAAAGCCTTTGATGCACAGGTTGTATGCCCCTATTCTGAGGTCAAGTGCCACATACAATAATCCCCCGTTCGTTGGTGGAATGGTGGGAGCACAGGCACTTATCTTATATTCTTGGATATTCTTGGTGAGGTGAGGGACTTGCTGAGGGGCTGTCTGGGTTGCTGATTGGCTTTCATGTGCTCAGCCAGACCGAGTCCCTCTCCTCCTCTTCCCTACCGAAGGAGATCCTGGGTGAGGACAGGTGAGTTCAAATGCATTAACATTTAAGTTTTGGGGCCACAAGTAGAAGACCAGGGGGGGCGCCAAGGTCCGCCCAAAGGGCCGCATGCGGCCCCCAGGCTGCAGGTTGGGCACCTGGGAGTTAGATCTTCAGTCAGGGACACATAATCTGTACAACAAATATCCCCCACCCAATCAGATTGATTTACTGCTCTGATATATCATGTGACCAAAGCCACAAAGACTAATGATGAAGAAATATGTAAAAAAGGTCCTTAGCAACACCTCCCTTTCATTGCCCAGCAATTCCCGTGATACCATGGAAAACAATTCATGACTATTCACAGTTATTTATTGATAGTGTGGATATAAGCATATCTCATAGGTAATGGGTTACTTAGCTGTTGATTTATATTATGACTATATGGTACAAAATGATCTTTAAAACTGTATTTTTCATCTTTATGAGATTATTTAGTCTCACTTTCTGGAAATCAATAGCATGTCTATGCATTGTTACGTATATTGTTGCTTTTTTCTTGACATCATATCTTTTGTCAAGGAGGCCTTCACCTGTTATCATTGTTGAAACTGTATTTTTATTGATCACATATAAAGTTGAGCGGACACCTGGATGTCCGGGTTCGACAAATTCGGCCGAACTTCGCCAATGGGGACACAGACTTTTGGGCACTAAAATCGCTCTAAAACACTCAGGGAAAGTGCTACAGGGCTGCAAAAGGCACCAAAATGACCACAAGAACTCGGCCAATAATCTGCAACCAAATAACTGTATACATGGATGTACACATTGTCAGAAAATCCCCATGGACGCGAGTCGGGCAGTATGGAGGAGGGGGCAATGCAGCCCACGGTGGAGTCAATCGTTGCTACTATTAGCGTTGGTACACCTCCCCAAAAAACTTCCTCAATTGTAGAATTTTTTTCAACAACTATTAACGTAGTATTGATTTTAGCCCACAATATAGAGTTATGAACCCCTGATCTAGAATGGCACAAAAGCTTCAGCGATATGAAAGGACAAGACCACAGAGCAGTCTTATGGGTTTTTCCAAAAATTATCCAGCAAACGGTAAAATTGGCCTAAAATGTTGGTTTGTTTTGCTTTATAGGCATGTAAGGACAAAACCACAGAGCAGTCTTATGGGTTTTTTCCAAAAATTATCCAGCAACCGGTAAAAGTGGCCGGAAATGTTGGTTTGTTTAGCTTTGGAGGCATGAAAGGATAAGACCACAGAGCAGTCTTATGGGTTAAAACATTGTCCAGGCACCAGTCAAACTGGCCGGAACTTTAGGGTTGTCTTGCTTCTGAGGCATGAAAGAGTGGTAGGAACCCTAGACCACCAGTGAAAAAATTGCACATGACTTAGATGTAGAACCATTAAACTAGAGGAATAGATGGTCTTACGATCAAAGTTGCGCCGAAAATACAGTGTCTTTTTGGACACAGAAAAATTGTCACATTCGTGCACCACTTGGAGGAGAAGGATGATGTACGCAAGGAGTAGGAGGTTGAGGAGACAGGAAAAGCCACTGTGTTGTTAGAAGTGGAGGTGTTTAGTTGAGGGGAAATTTGGGCAGAACCCAAAACATGTGGCAAAATAAAAATACAAATTTGAACGTGAGGCAGGTTGGCCTGCAGGCTGCATTAGGGTTAACTCTGCAGCAGGTACATTGAGCTCTCGTGGAATCCATGCCTGGTTCATTTTAATAAACGTCAGCTTGTCCACGTTGTCCGAGGACAGACGGCTGCGCCTGTCCGTGATGACGCCCCCTGCAGTGCTAAACACACGCTCCGACAAAACACTTGCCGCAGGGCATGCCAGAACCTCCAAGGCATAAAGTGCCAGCTCAGGCCATGTGGACATTTTTGAAACCCAGAAGTTGAATGGGACAGACCCATCTGTCAGTACCTGTAGGCGTGTGGACATGTACTCATCCACCATGGTGTTAAAATACTGCCTTCTGCTAACACGTTCTCTATTTGCACGTGGTTCCGGTTGCTTTTGGGGACCGAAAAAACTTTTCCACATGTCGGCCATGCTTACCCTGGCTTCGGTGGTGGTGGCGGCCATGGTTCGCTTGCGTGGGCGACTTGGTCCTCCACCTACTTCCCCACCTCGTGTCCCGCCGGTGGCAGTTGGGAATGCCACCAGCAGCTCCTCCATCAGCGAGTGCTTGTATTCCTGGAGCTTGCGATCACGCTCAAGTGACGGAATCAATGAGGGCATACTGTCCTTGTAGCGTGGATCCAGCAAGGAGGCCACTCAGTACTCAGGAGTGATGAGAATATGAGCAACACATTGGTCGCTGTGCAGGAACTGCAGCATGTAGGCGCTCATGTGTGCCAGGCTACCCACAGATAATGACGAGCTGTCCTCTGTGGGAGGGGTGTCGTCTATGTCATCCGTGTCCCCCCAGCCTCGCTGCAGTGATGGACCTGTGTGTCTCTGGGTGGCACCCTGCTGGGAAGCAAGCTCCTCCTCATCCTCCTGCTCTTCATCCTCCTCCGTAACTGTGCCCTGGAAAGAGAGCTCTCTGCCTGACCGACGGGGTTGATGGAACCCACCCTCTGAGACACTTGGGACTGACTGTCCCGAACAGCTTTGGAAAAATGACTCTTCCGCCTCCTCCTCCTGCTGCTCCCCCTCTACCACATCCTCATCCATCAACGCTTGCAGTGTTTTTTCTAGGAAACACACAACAGACACAGTGACGACAAGCACAGCGTTATCGGCACTGGCCATGTTGGTTGAGTATTCCAAACCAAGCAGCGCGTTGCACACGTCCCGCATGGAGGCCCACTCGGTGGTTGTAAAATGTTGCAGCTCGGCAGAACTACTCACCCGTACGTGCTGCATCTGGAACTCCACAATAGCCTTCTGCTGCTCGCATAGCCTCTGCAACATATGCAAGGTGGAGTTCCACCTTGTAGGCAGGTCGCATATGAGGCGGTGAGCGGGAAGGCCGAAGTCACGCTGCAAGGTGGACAGGCGAGCGGCAGCAGGGTGAGAGGGCCTAAAGCGTGCGCAGACCGCCCGCACTTTATGCAGCAGCAGAGACATGTTTGGGTAGTTCTTTAGGAACTTCTGAACCACCAAATTTAGCACATGCGCCAGGCAAGGGATGTGTGTCCTATTGCCTAGGCCCAGAGCAGCTACAAGATTTCGCCCATTATCACAGACCACAAGGCCCGGCTTCAGGCTCATTGGCAGCAACCTCTTGGGTCTGATGGTCAATGGCGGTCCACAGCTCATAGGCCGTGTGCGGCTTATCTCCCAAACAGATGAGTTTTAAAACCGCCTGCTGGCGCTTACTCTTGGCTGTGCTGAGGTCGGAGGTGCAGGGCATGCAAGGCCGACTGGAGGAGGAGTTAGCAGAGGAGAATGCGGCAGAGGAGGAAGCAGAGTAGGAGGAGGAGGCCACAGGAAGCAAAGAGGAGTGTCACTCGATCCTGGGTGGGGGCAGGACATGGGCCAAATTGGTCTGTGCCTTCACCCCATCCGCAACTACATTGACCCAGTGCGCCGTTAGGGAGATATAACGGCCCTGACCGTGTTTGCTGGTCCACGTATCGGTGGTTAGGTGCACCTTGCCACAGATGGCGTTGCGCAGGGCACACCGAATTTTGTCAACCACTTGCTGGTGCAGGGCCGGCACGGCTCGCCTAGAAAAGTAGTGCCGCCTGGGAACCACATACTGTGGGAAAGCCACAGCCATCATTTCTTTGAAGGTTTGTGTCTCAACCAGACGGTAGGACAGCATTTCAAATGCAAGCAATTTGGAAATGCTGGCATTCAGGGCCAGAGAGTGCGGGTGACTACGTGCAAATTTCCGCTTCCTATCCAGCGTTTGGGTGATGGAAAGCTGAACGCTGGCATGGGACATGGTGGAGACACTAGGTGACCGTGGTGGTGGTGGTGTTGGTACCGGATGGACCTCTGGTGGGGTGACAGGTACCACAGCAGCGGTGTTGGAAGAAACCGCAGGGGGAGCTGGGGGAGCACAAGATCCTTCTTTTTGCTGAAGAAGCTGAGTCCACTGCAGCTCGTGCTTGGCCCTAAGATGCCTGGTCATGCACGTGGTGCTTAGGTTAAGAAAATTAATACCTTGCTTAAGGCACTGATTACAGAGTGTGCAATACACTTGTGTTTTATCCTCACGAGATTGTTTAAAAAAAGTCCATGCCAGGGAACTCTTGCCTCCCTGAGCGCCCTTGGACGTTGTGGGTGGCGGGCTGCGGTGGACCACAGCAGGCCGAGCGGCTAGGCCATGGCCTCTCTGGCTCTGCAGAATGCTCCCTGCTCCCTGCAGCCAATCAATAAATGCATTTTACGGAGCAAACAACGGACAGGAACACGGATATACAGTTGAATATCCGTGTTCGGGTCCGTGGTTGAAAGTTTGAAATGTTTGTACCGGACCAGAACTTTACAGTTCAGATCCGATCAACACTAATCACATATCATATGTGATCATAGAAGTGAGTAAATTTAGCAACAACCTCCATGCTTTCATGAATAAAGCAGATTTGTCCCCTTACATTTAAGGGGGTAATGATGTATTTTTCACACAGCTATGATGTATTTTTCAAGGTTTAGGTCCTAAATCTATTCTATATTTAACTATCATCTGCTGTTTGTTGTGTTAATTTGGGTCCCCATGAGGACATGGTGGATGGTAGGGGGGGGGGCAGTCCTAAAAACGTATGCTAAAATGGCGGCTCTCCATTTATGTTTTTAACCAGTTAGATCTACAATCAGGGACGCATAATATGTACAACAAATATCCCCCACCCAATCAGATTGATTAACTGCTCTGAGATATCATGTGACCAAAGCCACAAAGACTAATAATGAAGGAATATGTAAAAAAGGTCCTTAGCAACACCTCCCTTTCATTGCCCAGCAATTCCCGTGATACCATGGAAAACAATTCATGACTATTCACAGTTATTTATTGATAGTGTGGATATAAGCATATTTCATAGGTCACAGGCTTACTTAGATGTTGATGCATATTATGACTATATGGTACAAAATGCTCTTTAAAACTGTATTTTTCATCTTTATGAGATTATTTAGTCTCACTTTCTAGAAATCAATAGCATGTCTATGCATTGTTACGTATATTGTTGCTTTTTTCTTGACATCATATCTTTTGTCAAGGAGGCCTTCACCTGTTATCATTGTTGAAACTGTATTTTTATTGATCACATATCATATGTGATCATAGAAGTGAGTAAATTTAGCAACAGCCTCCATGCTTTCAGGAAAAAAGCAGATTTGGAACCTTACATTTAAGGAGGTAATGATGTATTATTCATACAGCCATGATGTATTTTTCAAGTTTTAGGTCTTAATGTCTTCTATATTTAACTATCCTCTGCTGTTTGTTGTGTTAATATAATAAAAATAAAAATTATTATCTGTAGACTCGCCAAAATTGCTCCTTACTCACTTCTATATTCTACAAAATTGGCCGTATAGTGTTGGTGTGTTCCTTCCTCTTTTAACTTAGAAATTATCATCTACCTATGGTATTTCATGGTTACACCAATTTCCCCTACATCCTGTGTGCAGTTCTACCTAATTGTTTGTAATAAAATAAAAAATGTAGAGCATTAGGAATCCATCCATCTCCAATGTAATTAACATAGACCCCACTGAAATGTGTTAAATATGCTTTGCTATCTTTTGATATGTTTGCATATTGGTTTGATGACAATATGCAATCTGGTAATGTCATGACTTTCACCTGTAGAACTATCCATGATCTTTCTGAAGTTCTTATATATTAATTAGGAAGCAAAAATGAAAACTTTTAGTGGTAATAAACAACTTTGTCGCAATCCTGATGATTTTTCTTTCCCAGTGATGGCGCTATGTGCAATATTTGCAACATTTGCTTTAAAGACATCTTGGTGAAGACAGTGAGGTGTAGAGACTTGTCAAGTAATATTTAGAAATGCATTCTATTGAGTGGAGTGGCCGATCTCAAATCTCAAATATATATTAAAAAAAAAGGGTGAAAGAGGATACTCACACCCCAGATTTTTTCATCCGGGGGTAACCCAGGAGCAAGGAGACTTAAAAGGCCACACTCTTAAAACATAATAAAAGATAAAAGATGAAGATTAAAATCATACATTTTAATACATGTTAATAGGACATAACAATGTATGCTGATGTTATCCCATACACTCGAAAGTTATATAGGTGTGCTCATTCATAAGCAATACAGGCAGGTACAAAAAAAAATACAAAACCATAAATCGAAAAAACAAAGCAAAAACAGAGTTGTATATCCACCCCTATATTACCCTCCACCTATATAACTTTAGAGTGTATGGGATAAGATCAGCAACCATTGTTATGTCCTATTAACATGTATAAAAATGTATGATTTTTATCTTAATCTTCACCTTTTATGACGTTTTAAGAGAGTGGCCTTTTCTTGCTCCTGGGTTACCCCCGAGGGAAAAAATCTGGGGTGTGAGTTTCCTCTTTCACCCTCTCTTTTGAAGACTTGTCAAGTATCTGGCATTCCTGGTACTCTTTTGTTTTAAATTTTAGGGCACTTTCATATCATATACTTAAGGCATATGTTCTTTAAACGCATGCGTTTCCGCATATGCAAGAAACGCATGCGTTTTGCAAATGCACATGTGCATTTTTAAACATGAAAACACATATTACAGCTTGTTTTCACAAGAAAAAGCCATCCAAAGCTGTACAAACTAGCAGAAACCCTTGTGCAGAATTAGCTCTCTGTGTGCATAGTTAACTCTCAGTGTGCGAAATTTGCTCTCAGTGTGCGGCATTTATACTTAACATGAAGAATTTGGTCGCACTATGTGCCATTTGCCCTCAGTGTGTCCAATTTGCGCTCAAGGGGAAGAATTTGCTCCTTGCCATGCAATATCCGGTGTGAGTGTGCTGTGGCGGTGGTTATGCAAATGAGAGCAAAAGCAAACAGTTGAATGTGAATAATATAATAAGTAGCTGTGGCTCACGTCTGAGGGCCCTACCTCCCACAAAGAGACGTGCACACATCGTGGGTACAGTCCATGTACAATAACTGGGATGCCTATAAACCAGCCACTACGTTTTGCCACATTTTATACAGAACATAGTATATACTCCACCATGAAAATCCATGTTTTTCCATCATGGACACGTCACGCAAATACGTCCATGATGCCTCATAGTGATGGCCGAACATCGGCCAGGTCTGTCCACGAACAGACAGGTTGGACTTTTAAATTCCCCTCTAGGCGGGGAATTTGAATCAGAAAAACCGTATGTGAAGTCAGTCCCTGGAACGCATAGTTCCTGGTTAAGGGAGCCGGATGTGATCCTGCCGGAGAAAGAATATAGATCTTCTTCTCGCCGGTAAACGGGGCATGTCGAACACCCGTACTGCTAGCTGGCAAGAAGGAGGGTGAACATTCATGTTCGCCGCCAAACTGTCCGCCTTGCGGGCAGTTCGGCCATTACTAATGCCTCGTCGACACAAGCACACACAGTAATGCAAATTGGAAAAAAAATATATTAAGATGCATGCAGCAGGGCATTATAAAAAAACGCACGTGGAAACGCTTCATTTTTAAAAAAAACAACTCATGCAGTGTGAATGGTTACATTGGTTGTCTATGAGAAATGTAGTACTGTAAAAATGTATGCTATAAAAAAAACGCACTTTTTTAAAAACGTGACACAGTGCATATAGTGTGAAAGGAGCATTAAATGAAGCAGAGAGAACCTTTTTCTGGGCAGTGTATAGTGGAAGTTAATTTAAATGTGGACTGTGTGCTTTGGAGAGTTGTACCGGATTTCCTAATTGTATTAGCAAGACTTTATGGTGCGTCGCTTGCTTTGGTGGGAAACCAGACTTAGCTGCTTAGAGAAATACAGACTGTGTATATACCCCATGGATGGTCCTATTCTTACCTTTTACCAGCCCCAAAGGTACACAAGAAGCCAGTCTAGCTCATCCCTGGCCAGTCTTTATAGGAGCATGCCATTCTTTTATATCCTGTACTTCAAAGTAGCCAACAGAATGTTACCATGCACTTTCACTGCCATTGGAGCTGCTTGCTGGCCCCATTTCAATCATAATATTAGCTTCTGTTGTGCAATTGTTAATCTTGTTACAACAAAAATGTATTGTTCTTACTATATATACTTATCTCAAATGAGATATGCATGTCAAAAATTATTGAGAAATTATTGAGCTCCTACACCAGTCTACATTTAGAAACATCCATTGAAAAATTATGACATTTAAATCAAGCAGGGTCTAGGTTTGCCTAGACCAGTGATGGTGAGCCTATGGCACGGTGCCAGAAATGGTACTCAGAGCCTTCTCTGTGGGCATGCGAGCTGTCAGCCAGCACAGAGGATAGAACTGCAGCCCATTAGCTCTCAATGCTGTTAGTTCTCTTGCCCTATCTTCTGATTGCACAAAGTGCTCCATACCCTTAGCTATTCTATCTTATAGGAAATAAGAGTTTGTGTTTACATGTTTTGTGTGTGTATATGATGTGTGTGTATATGAGTTGTGTATTTTAGGTTAAATTGCCATGCTGGCACGTTGAGATAAATATGTGAGGTTTTGGTTTCAGTTTGTCTCTAAAAGGTTCGCCATCACTGGCCTAGACCTTTACAATAAATCAGTTTATGAAATGTTTTCCTGCAAAATATTTGACACATTAGCTTGAAGTAGAATCAACTAGAAGACGCAAAGATGCAGACGCAGAGCAGTGATGAGATACAAAGTACATAAACATTGGCAACTTGGAGTTGTTAGGTTAGTTTGATGCAAAACCTCAACCTCATCAAACACATTTAGTATTAACTAGAACAGAGAATTTGATCCACTGCTTTTTACCCACAACACCAGTGCCTGACCTCACAAATGTTCTTCAGTTAATGTTAATGAATAAATATGATCACATGGACAGTAAAAATCTTGTGAAAAGCCAGAAGAGTAAAAGCTGTCATGGCTGCAAAGTAAGAAATAACTACATTTAGCTGACTTTAAATTTTAAATGGGAAATCATAAAGTTTTATGTAAGTTTAATTGACAAGTTTACTAATTATCTTGTCCTTAGTGTGAATTTACACTCAGGCTTGGTGTGCCCTGTTTTACAGGGTAAACTCTGGTAAAGGAAAGATGGAACTGGGTGGGCCTTCCTCTTCCCCCAGGTACACTTGAAGGGTTAACCCCTGCTTGCAGGTAAATGGAGCTGGGTGTGTGTCCACAAAAGGTGCTAAGTCCAGTTTGTCAGGGCTCCTGACCAGATGGCAAAGAGTGGGCTTCTGACAAAGAAGGAAACAGGGGCCCAGGCCTGTGGCTGCTGGAGCAGTAGATACAGGGGGCCCAGGCCTGTTGCTGCTGAGAAGCCATGCCAAGGACAAATATTTATGTTGCATGTTTAGAAGTCAGGAGGCTTTGTATTTTCGATTGACTCTCGTTTCTTTTGGATATTAATCCCTGCAAGAGTAAGTGTTGTTTTGGACAATAAATATGGGCAGGAAGCCCTAAAGAGACACGTTTGTCAATGTAACTCTTTCAGGAGCACCACTTTGAGGCTGAACCCCTACAAAAGATATTATAGAGAGAGAGAAAGAGAAGCCTCTGCAATTTATTTTTAAATTAAAAAAAATAAAAGTATCACAAGCATTCCATGCCAGAGTCTGCTTAATTTCTACACAAACCCATCTCATTCAAGGCCTCGATGGAAGATCACCAAATCAGGAGTCTGGCTTGACCAGCCCTATCTCCAGATTTCAATCCTACCTATACCTCTGGAATGAAATCAAGAGGAAAATATATGGTTACGAAATATCCAGCAAAGTTTTATTTTTTTTATAAAGAGAGGTATGAAGTTACCCAATAGCAATGTGAAAATAGGGTAGAGAGCATGCTAAAGCACATGGAAGCTGTGATTGTGATTTGGGGTTATTCCCCCAAATACTGATTTTCCTATATAATAGGAAGTTCTGCAAACATTGTACCATTTCTAGAGCTCCCCATACACCTTTTGATCTCTCTGTCAGATATCCTTTAAGCCCCCCAAACACCTTTAGATCACTCCATACAATTTCTATTAGATCTAACAACTATGTAGTATAGTGTCCTCCCTGATAGAATACATAGTGATTGGAAGGTTTAGAAAGGTCCTCATATTACATGGTTTTGGTAGGACAAAAGTTGATTGTACAGAAATTGTATGGCAAAATTGTAAGGTGTATGGGGGCCTTTTGATCTACCAACAACTATGTAGTATAGGGTCTTCTGTGATTGAACACAGGTAGACTACCAAAACCCATATTACATGGTTTTGGTAAAACAAAAGAAGATCTAAAGGAAATCTGACAGAGAAATCTAAAGGTGTATGGGGGCCCTTTTATATATACATTTATTCATTTATTAAGGATTTAATTAAAGTTACTCGGAGAGACATTATCACAGACAGTCAATCAGGGACTGTAAAAGTGTATTTAGTTCTTTAAATAGTACATGAAGCCATAAATCACAATAAACAACAAAACAAGAGGAAAGTAAAGCTCAAATGTCACATTGTATATGGATTCCTGCACTTCAAAGGATACAACACAATGCAATCATGCATTTCAGAAGGCAGAGGTCCTTCTCTGGACTTTTTCAGTAAGGATATTAGCTTCTACTACTACTAATTATTATTGTTGGGTGAGTACAATTGATTGTAAATTGATACCAGTTATATATACACTTCTGTAAAATGAATAAGAAAATGGGTCAAATGTTTCTTTTCAATATTTGGTGTATAGAAAATGTTTTATCTTTTTATTGTTGAGGTCTTTTAAATATATATTTACACATCGCCTTACTTTAAATAAACTGTTTTGCAACTGTGCTAAGAGGCAACAGATAAAAGTTCAAATAGACAAACTCCCAGTGGTTCATACATCTGTCTCTTTTGTAATAATTAAAAAAAAAATATAAAGTAAAAGGAAGACCATTGATTTTACTGATAGCTAACCTATAGACTTAAGTCAGGACTCTGGTACGGTATGCGATAGACAAATATAGCTGCTTTTATATGTTTCTATTTTTACAATTCATACTCAGAAATCCACTTTTTTCCTTTACTTTTTTTAAAGTCTGTGTAAGGGCCACATAATCTGTTTTTGTCTGTTATTTTAAATGTAGAACGTAGCAACCTGAAACAAAGACATCAGTAAATATTGATAAACAATATTACAGAAAAAGAAAAAAAAACAAAGAAAAAAGTGGCTTTAAAGGCACCTACATCAATATCATCACAAAAGAATCCAGTATAAAAAGGTCTTAATTAAAACGCTGACCTGGTCATATTAAATAAGTCTAAAAAACACATATGCATATATATTTTTATATGCTTAAAAGAGGTAATTCAATTCCTCCCCTCTGCTCAAGAAGAGTGGCCATTAATTGATGCGTTTCACCCTTCATCAACCCACTGTGCCACCAGATAAGCATAAACCAGGTGCAGGGTCAAAGGAGCCCCCTGGTTTCACCAGAGCACTCAACAAGGAGTGATGGGTTTTGCTGCGGGGAGACCCCAGGTTGCGGTCCCTAGCTGCACTTACTTGGCAAAGGCTAACAGCAGAATATCCAAGTCAGACAGGCGTTAGTCAGGGCAGTCACAATTCCTTATATACAGGGTCAGGTGGTCTGATTGGACAGGGCTCCAGGTGTGGGATAATGAGAGGAGCAGAGGGAACAGGAGCCCCATCATGTGCCAGAATCTCTTCCACCAGCAGAGGGAGCTGATCTACATAAGGTCCTGGTCCTCTGAGGTTTTGGAGGAGACAAAGCAGAACTGGTAGAGGGTGCCGCTGCAGTTACAGATGCACACTGCAATCTGTGACATCCTCCTGATGTTGCTACTGTTGTCTTTGCCAATGGCCCTGCTATTGATGATTCTACTTTTGAGTCACAACAACCTACTCTGAAGGAAGTACTAGAGGCCATTAATAAATGTGAGACTGCCAAAGAACAACTTACAACTACTGACCTGAAAACCAAACCAGGGGACTGCTGAATCTGAGGACACACTTGTTACGTTGTAATTTCGTGACAAATATTATAAGATCAGCTCAAACAATATTGCTTTCTAGAAAACTAATTTTTTTTTACCAAAAGCTGTTACTGTTTACCAGCATACCACATCTTATAACTCCATAACACCAAACTGTCCTGTTTCTTATTAGTGGGGGTTTCAAGATTTTTTATCTGATAAAAAATGTATTCTAACTGGGAACATTATTTTTACAGCTTTATGAATATCTTTATTTCTCAAACTATAAATAATTGGATTTAACATAGGTATTACAACAGTGTAGAAGAGAGTGGCAACACTTCTGTTCTCAACTGTAGATTCTGATTTGGGGCTTAAATATACATACAGAGTTGTTCCATAAAACAGTATCACTGCAGTTATGTGAGATGCACAAGTTGAAAAGGCTTTTTGTCTTCTGGTTACACCCTTCAACTTCAATATAGACACAATTACAGAGGCATATGACACGATAATGACCATTATTGAAGGTAGAGTGATATGAGATGAAAAGATGAAGAGCACAAATTCGTTAATAGTAGTATCTGTACAAGAAATGCTTAGCAATGGAGGAAAATCACAAGCAAAATGGTGGAGAACATTAGAGGCACAGAAAGATAGCTTTAAAGTGCAGGAAGTCTCAATGACAGCATGTACGACACCAGCTGTATAAGCTCCAAAAATAAGCCCTAGGCAGGTCTTCTTCTGCATTAATAGATTATAATTTAATGGGTTACAGATTGCCACATAACAATCATAAGCCATTACTGCAAACAGAACACATTCAGCACTTCCAAGAGCGCAGAAAAAGAAAAGTTGAACAAAACATCCAGCATAGGATATTGTCTTTGTCTCAGAGAGAAAGTTAGATAACATGTTAGGGGCAATAACAGAAGACAAACACAAATCTAGTACAGACAAATTACATATGAAATAATACATGGGTGTTTTTAACCTTTTATTATGACAAACAGCAAAAATAATCAGAAAGTTGCCCAAAACGGTTGTAAAGTAAATGCATAAAAAGATCAAGAAGAAAATGACCTGAAGGTCTGTCCTTCTTGTGAATCCAGTCAGAATGAACTCATTCATCAATGTTACATTTCTGCTTTTGAGGAAATCCATTGTTACAATAAATCCCTGAAAGTGCAATCAAAGAGAAAACTTAACATGTCCATAACACCCTTGTGATAATAAAATATCATGTACTTCTCTATTTTTGGTGGTTTACAAGCAACCTTCCTGTCCTCCCTAGCAGCTCTTTAGGGTTTGACAGTAGGATGAAAAAAGTAGAGGCAATTGTTGGCTACTGACCATAAATACCTGTAAAGACATGGACAAGAGTCGAATCAGAACTTTACAACTATAACTGCTGGCACATATGTGTAGTTGGCTCCTAAGGCTCTTCTGGTGAACAGTGCTAACAAGTGCAGTCAGGAGGATGTCCTAAAGTGATATGCTTTTGGATGTGGAGATAAATGGGTATGAAAAACCAAGTGGGCCCTGCTTAACAGTGTATGGTAGCCATTTTATACCTCGTTTGCTTTGCTATGGATTATTTAAAATAAGACCTTGGTGTAAAATAAAAAATGTTGTACACTAAAAATAGCACTAAAAATATTAACCCTCACCACTGGTGTAAGTGCTGACAGTAATAACCCCCACAAAAATTAAATGTAAGACAATATTTTAGGGGCTCCTAGCAGAAGTCTAAATCCTGTAAATCCTATTGAACCACCAGAGTGGGTGGGTTCGCTACAGGTTGCTTTATATCCAGTGTGGGGTATTTATAACTCCCTTTCCCTCCCTCTACTTTCACATACAGGAAAAAGGTCGCTCTGGGTATTGTCTCCATTCTGCTGTCTTATTACCATCCGGTGAAACCCTTCTTAATGAAAATCAAATGCAGCTGGCAACCTTGTACCTGTCCCTTTCATCAAGGAGACTCAGTAAGCATTAAACAGAGTTTTCTAAGGTTATGTTCAGGAATAGAGCACAAGGTCCTATTCTGTCTCAACCTTAAATTTTTCATGTAAGAATCAAATTAACAGGAAACAGGAAACAAACTTCAGGCCATTTTGATTCCAGAGGGCTCAGTCTTCAAATACACTGTTCATTATCTCATTATTCTTCCTGGGGAAGCAAACAGAAGTGGAAGCTATTTGCACTTCCCCAAAGTCGAAAAATTCTAAAAGTTGTTGAGCTTCTATTAGGATTTCTGAGGAAACTAAGAATCATCTCATGTCTGTTTAATTTGTTCCCTAACTATTCCATCAGCTCCTTCACTTGAGTTAAGGCCAAAAGTATTAGCCTCCCTTATGAAATTAGACACCACTATTGATTCCCCCATTAAAATGGCCATTACCAACAATGTTTCTTATTTGGAAACAAATACTATAAAAATATAGTCTACTAAGTTTAATTAGGATATTTTATTGATACCAAAACTGAAAAAAAAGAAAGGGCAAAAATCAGACATCTAAAATGATTAGCCCCCTGGCAATTAATAGTCAATAGTGTACCCTTTCTCAGCCCCAATGACAACAATGCCATCCAAATGGATACCAAAACAAGGATACTGGAGTGGCCCGCACAGAGCCCAGACCTCAATCCTTGAGAATTTGTGGCGAGTGCTAAACGTGAATGTCCATGCTCAAAAAATATGCAATTCGAACCAGCTAGAAAGATTTGCAATGGAAGAACTGGCCAAAATCCATCAGGAGACCTGTGCTGACCTTGTAAAGAACTACTCTAAAACTAAAGCGATTTATCATCTATTCCTTATCCGATTCTCGGCACTAACGTGCGGGCGTGATGACGTCATCACACCACTCCTAGCACTCCCTTAGCACTCCCTTAATGTGCAGCTCATTACTTCAGCTGCCCCCAGCCGAACTAATGGGATCGGGCTAAAATTTACCATCCTGTCGGATAACTGTGCTATCCGTCAGGACGGCTAATTTTAGCCCAATCCTCGTCAGTTGCAGCCTCCAATTCCTGCACGACCCGATCCCTAAGGGCGTGCACGGCATCAGATCGGGGATCGGATTATGCAGGAATTGGTACGTGTATGCCCTGTTTAAGAGATTATGGTAAGATTAGCTTACTATAAATGCTCACAGCAGCACCAGGTGGCTGGAGGATATCATTACTTCTTTTAAAGGAGAATTTTCTCTTTTAAGACCTACATTTTTAACTTATGTACCTCATTCATACAAATGAATAACTGAATCAACATACCTGCTTACCTTCCCTGCGTAATTCCCAGCACTGGCATTTATTAAATCGCCTCTAGTAATTTATCTTTTCACCTGTCTGTGAATCCCATGTCTTGCATATCCTGATCCTCCCAATCAGCTGTTACGTTACTCACGTTTAAAGCAGATCCTGTGTCCTTCATATGGTTACAGACATATGTCTTTGGATAGTGAATCTTCTTATGCAGACACATAGCTTTGATGTCTTTAAACTTGCATTTTGTAATAACCATATCTGTAAAGAACAGGAAATACTGGTAGCCTTGCCTTTTTATAGTGTTTTATAGAGATTCCCCAAGGAGTTTGCTTCATTACAAATTCTACCTAAGGATTCTATTTTCCCTGTTTGTTCTCTACTACTACCTATCTCCAAAGGTGTTATTGTTAGATTGAAATACAATGTTAATTAAACAAAGGGCCTTTGAAAATGTATCCTATTATCCAAGGGATTTACAGGGAAAAAAATACATAATTTATTTATTTTAGCGTGAATGGGGATTATGTCTTGAATTAATACTCTTGCCATGTAAATGGAGGTAAACGCTATCACAGAATATGAATATAAATGATCAGATGAATGTGTGACTGACCATCTTATCTTTTTTTTCCAAACATTTTTATTAAATGTTTGCAGACATGTTTATATCCAACAATACAAACGTAAATAACACAAGGTAATGCATATAGTCTTGCAGTGCTCAAGGGCTCAAGATATCTTAATACTCCAAGACGGGGAAAGAAGTTGTTAACAACATAAAATAAACCAAGTATATAAATATAAAATAAGTAACAATCATCGTTCACAGTGTCATTAATCATTGTCTTCTAAAAGGATTGTCCTGAGCAAATTTCAGAGGTGATACCTGGGGTGACATCTTATTTTTTGCACAATTACAATGGAAGGTGATTGTTCCATAGATCTGTTCCATGTTGGATCTGCCATACTGTTTTACTGTCATCAGAAACCAACAAAATCTCTACAAATTCGGATTTTAACATAAAATTCAATTCGCAAAGCGATCGAAGTGCACATCACCTTGGGTATTATTTTTATTTTTTTACCATAATAACTTTTATTACCTTGGTTATTAGATGTATCGTCTATCTCTGGCCAGAAATGATTGAAGGCTCCCATAAAAGGTTGATTCCTCAAATTCAGTTGATCGGAAATGATGTCAGGGTGGGTGTTTCTGAAGTGCTTGTATATACTTTACTAGTCCGATTGAACAGGAATTGATTGAGGGTTACCACTAAAGAAACATCGATCGCAGAGCGATTGACCAAAAAGCATGATCGATTGCCTTCTGTTCGATCTCTTTATGAATTTATTTTTGTTGATCGCACCAGGTGGGCAGGAATCAATTGTGGTTTGAGCATTGCACCAGTGATATGTGCGTGGAAAAGCGACACCCCCCATTAACATTGGGTCTATGATCCTGCCACTTGTCCCCCTTCGGTGTCACCGATGACATCGAAGACTCAGGGCCGGAAGAACCTCCCTGTCAATTATTCCTGGCACGGG
Organism: Ptychadena robeensis; assembly: GCA_036250615.1. Classification (NCBI taxonomy): domain Eukaryota; kingdom Metazoa; phylum Chordata; class Amphibia; order Anura; family Ptychadenidae; genus Ptychadena; species Ptychadena robeensis. The sequence goes on from CM070034.1 coordinate 154,025,926, forward strand.
CACACTTTGATCCAAGATCAAACTGCGCCCGTACTGGCTTCGAACATAACGCCAGGGAGGTTAAGAGTTAATGGTAAACTAATAGGATATAATTGAAGTAAGATATGGGAAACAAACATACAATATAGCTAGAAAACAAACCAGCATCATGAAAGAGTATTGATGCAACCTTTATTTCATTATATTAAAACATAATCGCTTACATCATCAAATTAAATCTCAACAGTTCCATTGTAGGTATAATAAAAAAAACAACATTATAAAGATAGATATGGGTACTCCCTAAGCGTGTGGGAGTATTAGGGTTGCCTCAGACCCAAGGTTTGGGGATTTAGGGTGACCCGTATTGGGAATGACTAGACCACAACAGGAGAAACAAGATGGACCATTTCAGTAGAAAAACATTATAACAATTTATTGATCCATTACAGGTTAAAAATCAGTTGACCAAATGGTCAATAGCCGATCCACCAATGAAGGTTGAACAGGCTACCTTGGGGAAAGTTAGACATTAAGGGTTCAACATCATACTTATTGATACTGTCCTGTCCTTATAAAGGCAAGGTAGAAGGAGTGTCCAAAGGCACCATAGGCAAATATCGCTTAGCTTATTCGCTTGTCCAGCCGTGGGGTACGCCCCTTGACGCGTTTCAGCCTATAAGGCCTCCTCAGGAGGGGAAAGAGGAATCCTGGGTAGATAGCGTTGGATGGACAGGAAACCCCCACAGGGTTTTCACCTGAACAGAGGAAGGGATCATAAATCTTCAATGGTCTTTCGTAGGTATAAAAACACTTGTACATACAAATACATTGCGTCCTAATTAAACTTTCCCCAAGGTAGCCTGTTCAACCTTCATTGGTGGACCGGCTACCGGTCAACTGATTTTTAACCTGTAATGGATCAATAAATTGTTATAATGTTTTTCTACTGAAATGGTCCATCTTGTTTCTCCTGTGGTGGTCTAGGCATTCCCAATACGGGTCACCCTAAATCCCCAAACCTTGGGTGTGAGGCAACCCTAATACTCCCACAGGCTTAGGAAGTACCCATATCTATTTTTCATTGGAGTTCTAACGAATTTCCTGGGAACAGTGACCAACACCCGTTACCTTAACCTCCATTCCCCATCACACCAACATTATAAAGATACTAGCTGTCATTTTAGAAGTTCTTTGGGAAAACAGTAACAAATTTAAAAACAAAAAAAAACATAATATATTCACCAATGGTTAAACATGATACAGAGATTTGTGGTTTCAGATTAGTATTTTTTGGGAAGAGTATAAGAAGGTGGTCTTGTTGGAGGATAGAAATGTTTATCTGTACAGATAAAGAACAATATCTAGAGATCAGGGAGGAAATGTATGAGAGAGGTTATGGAGTACATAGTAATAGTATCTTGAAGTGGATTCTCTGGTGTGTTGGTAACCAAGGGAGTGATTGGTAAAGCAGTGCGGCAAAAAAGGCAGAGTACAGAAGAGATCTTTGAGCTAGTAGACCACATAGAAGCATGTGGAAGAAGAGGCATGTACAAGCCATTTGGAGTTCTGGAGAACTGGCCAATATGTGATACATTTTTTGAGGATTGGAGTGTATAAATGAACATCTACATAAAAATGTTTTGTCTATATTAATATATTGCTATTTTTGTGGGGGTTGTGTTAAGGGCTACCCCTTCACCATATAAGACAATTAGACCCCTTTGCCCTATAAATAAAGCACTATCTGCTTCCTGTTATGCATCAGTCCCAACCCCACCCTGAGGCCCAAAACATTTCTTAAAATTGGTTTATGCTGAGTATCTATCGAGTTCTTACAGTGAATCAGAAAGTATTCTGTGTTGGTTCATTTTAGTAAATATATTGTTCAGTAGACAAATTGAGATAGAATGACATATTATATACTAGATTCATTTTGACCAGGGAATATTTGGGTGAATATATCTCAGTCAGATCAGATCATAACTCATTAAGTTTATTATATTTTATAACTTAAATTTCTGAACTGATACTCAGTTTAGTCATGGGAGAACAGAAAGTGCAGAAGTTTGAGAATCAATATCAGTCAGGCCCGTTTCTAGCATTTCAAGGGCCCTATGCAAAGTAATACCATGGGGCCCCCCTGATGACTAAATTGGTGAGGGGGGAGGGTGGTGGGGATTTTGTGTGCTATCGTTTGACCTGCCTAGTTGTTGGGGGGTTGCTATAATTTAGCCGGCCGAGTTGTTGAGTGTGGGGGGTGCAAGTGATGCAACCCCCAACTGCCCACCGGCCGGCCGCATCGTGACATCAGTAGAGCACAGGGGACTATCGGGGGCCTTATGCACCCACTCCACATAGTGGCAAAAATTACCCTGACATCAGTTATATACCTGAATCCTTTAAGACTTCTATTTGCATCATTTATATGAGTTTGTTTATCTAACATACTTTATTTAGCAAAAATAACAAAGAATAAACCTTACAGAGACCTTGGTCATAGATCAGTATTGTGAATTAAGTAGAACTTACATGGGTTAATCAGTCTATATGACTAAAATTGTATTGAAAATGCTGATCACTGGAACATTAGTTTTACAGCTTTATGAATATCTTTATTCCTCAGACTATAAATCATGGGATTTAACATAGGTATTACAACAGTGTAGAAGAGAGTGGCAACACTTCTGTCCTCAACTGTAGACTCTGATTTGGGGCTTAAATATACATACAGAGTTGTTCCATAATAAAGTATCACTGCAGTTATATGGGATGCACAAGTTGAAAAGGTTTTTTGTCTTCCAGTTTCAGACTTTATCTTTAAGATAGATATGATTATGGAGGCATAAGACACAACAATGACCACTATAGAAGGTAAGGTGATCAAAGATGAGAAGACAAGAAGGACAAATTCATTAATAGTAGTATCTGTACAAGAAATACTTAGTAACGGAGGGAAATCACAAGCAAAATGGTGGAGAACATTAGAGGCACAAAAAGATAGCTTTAAGGTGCAGGATGTCTCAATGAGGGCATGTAGAACACCAGCTGCATAAGCTCCACATACAAGTCCCAGGCAGGTCTTATTTTGCATTACCAAATTATAATTTAATGGGTTACAGATTGCCACATAACGGTCAAAAGCCATCACTGCAAATAAAACACATTCAGTACTTCCAAAAACGCAGAAAAAGAAAAGTTGTACAAAACAGCCAGCATAAGGTATTGTCTTCTTTTTAGAGAGAAAGTTTGATAGCATATTGGGGGCAATGTCCGATGAAACACACAGGTCTAGTACTGATAAATGACATATGAAATAATACATGGGTGTTTTTAACCTGTCATTGTGACAAATCGCAACGATGATCAACAAGTTACCCAAAAGGGTTATAAAGTAGATACATAAAAAAAGAAGAAAGAACACTAGTTGAAGATCGGTCCTTCTTGTGAATCCCGTCAGAATGAACTCTTGCACCAATGTATAATTGCTGCTTTTGGATAAAGCCATTGTTGAAAAGATAACCTGCAAGTATGAGAAACGATCAGCATCATGTTTTCTGTGTATAACTTAAAAACCAAGTCAAGCTGAATTGTGAATTTTTATTTGACTACACTAGTTAACCTCCCTAGCGCTCTTGCAACGTCCTGATTTCTGTACCAAAACCACACCATAAACTTAAATGGAATTTTTTTATGTTGTAGGCCTGTAACTTCCCAAAATATGTCCGTACCAGGGTCTAGTAGACATCCTAAATATCATATTGTTTGAAACACACAATTATGTAAAAATAAATTACATAAAAAATAAAAATAAAATAAAAGATGTAATTTGCATGATAAAAGCTCTAAAATACTTCTTTATGTATCATTATGTGTTTATATTTATATTTTGTTTATAATAATATTTTATTCAATTAGAAATGTGTTTTTATTACTCTGAATTGTATTGGAAACAGTTATCAATGTATGCAGTACAATTACCTTTGGCATTCTCTCTCCCCTGGTGTGATGGACCTGGTGACATCATACCAGGGGTGAGACAGTTAACTTGAAAGGGGCACATCTGGGGAATCCCACTGAAAACATTTTTCTCCATAGAAAACTGTTATTGTGCGATTTAATTTTGAATCTCCCAATATGATGTCATCGGCTTCTGTGCAGAAGCCAGTTCAAAAGATCGGTGCCACTGGGACATCGCAGAACGGTGAGTTTTCACTGCTGGGGCTCCAATCTCTGCTGGACAGCCCCATCTCGTCCAGTGCAGTACTGATAGGACAGCGCTAGAGATGGTTCTGTCAGGAATGCCAGGGGGGTTAAAGTGAACATATTACCAAAATGATTTTTGTGGATACAGATGGTATTTAATAATTAAATAACAGGACATTTCTTTTAGATGTGTTATTATTATTTTGGTTTTGCTAGTTTTACATTGGTCATAAAATGTCCTCTGACAGGACGACTATTGGCTGTGGAAATATTTGTTTATAGGGCAATGCAATGTGCTTTGTTCCATTAAAAGCAATTCAATAACAGCATTTAGGTAAATGTAATTAGGGTATGTTTTAGCAATTAAGATCAGCCCTAGGGATGGTTTATGATGCACCTCAGATTTTTAAGGCATTCAAAAAAACGTATATAGAAAAATTAAAACACATTTATTAGGACCTTATGTGTTTTAATTGATACTATATACCTTTTATTGAATGCTTCAAAAATCCCCTTGGCGTCCAAGAACTCTATACAAGTTGAGTCGGGGAGAACCTTTTTCTTTTTTGTGTCACATAAACTAAAGAAGACAGTGATTCAAATCCCAATAGTCTAGTTCAGCACTGCTATTGTGAAATGTGGTGATCATTATTTATTATAACTTATATAACATTGCTAAATGGCTGAATTCAACCCTCAGGTTTTTCCTTATTGGTTCTCCAAATTTAAGCAATTTGATAATAAATTTAGCTATATTAACTTTACAATATGATTTGTAAAAATATATTCAACACTTCACTGGGTATAACTGCTGATTGCCGGCACGACCGACCGTGCGTTATGATATCGCCATCTACCGCCATATTGTAGGAAAAAATTAACCGTCTATGGCTGGCTTAACTTATTACCAAGTATGGGCCTGCAGATGGGCAGGACCACCTTTGGGGGTCCAACTAAGTATTTTCTCACCACTAAACAAGATGGACACTGAAGAGACGAATTTGAGTTCAACATCCATGGACACCACATAGAATATTGTTAACAAGGCAGTGTAAATGTCTCTAGGACATACCAGAGAAGTTTTTTTAGGTTAACCTCCCTTGCGCACTGGCCATATCGTGCGATACACTGACTGTCATTTCCTCCCTCCCTCCGCCCCTCTCCACACAGCCGGTGTCATTATTGACGCTGGCTGTGTGGCCGGGAAACCGGCGCTCCTCCATTAACATGGATGAAAACAATCGCTGCAGCTTTCCAGGGAGGTATCGGGTGTACCCAATGCTGGCTTCCCCTGCGATTGGGCCGACCCTGAAATCCGAACGAACAGGGTTCGTCTCAACCGCTAGGGAGGTTAACTGTTCATATTGGTGTAAAATTCAACTGTATTATACTGTAGGGATTATTTTTTTTAAAACTCTATATCATTGGCCAATGTTCTTATTAAAAATGTTTATTTTGCCTTGCCTATAAAGTACTTGATTCTTAAGTAGTTTTAGCTCTTTACCAGACAACCAGGGCATTACATTTTTGAGTTCACCTTTAATACACTCATCATTGAATAAGAAATACATTAATCACTGCACAAAAAAAGGTGTTTTTGAATGTTTTTACCTGTTAGAATCCTATCTTAATTCATTCATATATATCACCCACTTTTAATGTAGATCCTGTAGATTAGCATAGTGCTTATTGAAACATCTCCAGACTGTACTTTATCCTTTGGAGACCCATGGCTCTGATGTTTATGGATTTAAGTTCAGCAAAGTTCCGAACAAATGCGGAAAGTGATGCATTTTTATTGTGTTGTAGCAATTCCCTGAAGATGTTGCTTTATCACGATAAATTTGCCAAGGGAATTAAATTAATTGCCATCTGTCCTTTGTAAATATACACCTGCAAAATAATTCCTGTGAGAGGGCCCAGTACAGAGCTAATTAAGCTAATTGTCTTTGAGTACCTTTAAACTTTCCAAAGTGTAACATTTTATTAAAAGATTTACAGGAAATCAATGTATTTCATATAATGTAACTTTTTGCCTATAACAATTCTCTAATTAGTATGGTGGCACTTAAACTACTGCATATATTGAATTTTTTTAATAATTTTATACCACCTTATTTATAGGGCAATTTCATTAAAGTTACATCAAAGGTACAAGCTCTTTCTTACACGCTGTGGGGGTTCACTCAAACGGTGCTCCAAAACATCATTAATCCACACGATACTTTTTTTAAGGGCTCCTGCCCTTAAAGGGCTCTTCTTCTTTAAGGGCTCCTGGCCACGTTAATTTGTATGCAAATAATCTAAAACTCAAGAGTTACCCTCACCGGGGTTAAGATCAATCCAGAAAGTCCAGAAAATGCCACACCACCTGGCTTCGCAACTTTCAATGTAAGTTGACGTCCTTGGCTTTCTGGCAGTAACAGGCCTGGGCCTCACAAGCTCTGTGAGCCCCCTGTAGCAGCTTCCCCCGTAACCACAGGCCTAGGCCCCACACTCTTTGTGTGCCCCCTGTCTCCACAGTCAGAAGCCTTGTCTCCAACTACATTGGGAGCTGTGTCCACTCTGTCAGCAGCCCTGACACTATTGTCTGAGCTCCTTTTTCTGGAGACATACCTGGCTCCACTCACCTGCAACCCCGGTGTTTATCCATTTAGTGGACTCTGGGGGAATAGAGAGGCCCACCCAATTCCATCCTCTCTATCCCAGAGTCCGGGAGCCCTTTAAGAAAAACAAAACACTCAGCAACCGAACAGTGCTGGGCAAATTAATCTCGAACTCCTTCCAGGACACCACATATAGGTCCATCCACACAGTGACAGATGACCAGTCTGTCACAACGCCCATTACTATATACTTAACTGATTTTGTGCTGTAGCTGTACATGTAATACATACTGCAAATCATTTTACAGCAGATAGCTTTTTCACAAAGCTATGAAGGTCAATGACCAGAGAGTCCTTTTATGGTTAAATCTGATTAGATAAAGCATTGTACTGAGACATATTTTATACGAAATTTGCACGTATGGCCAAGAATCGCGATTATCAACAAAATGAATATTATGTGCATAATATCTAGAATATTCGAATAGCCAATATTTTCCTCAAAAGTATTTGCAATTTGAATATTCAAGCTCAACACTACTCGTTAGTCAATTAGTGTATTTGTAGTTACACCCAGTGTTGTAGTAAATAACCAAAGTACTTTAATGTAAACATAGAATGGCATTGGGCCTGTAATTGCCGTTAGAGGATGGGATGGGAAATTCAGATATGGTTTGAATGGTATACATCTAGTACACATTCCTCATGAAGACACTTGTGGCTTAGACAAAAGAACCCAAGTAAAAATGCAAAGTGTAATCTTCTGCCTTCGTTATTGTCACGTCCCCACAGGGGTAATGATCGTAGTGACCAATGACAAGGGGAGTAGTCTATGTCCGTGGAGCCTGGTCTTCAACCCAGAGCCCCCCTAATGGGAGATGGGCCGATGTCCCAGGAGGGGGCACCGGTGGTCTTTCTGCGGCAGGCAGGACAGGTCTCCCTTTGTCACTGGCACCTATTTGTGCGACGTAGGTATGGGTGAGACTACCCCGATGCGGAGGTATATCAGCGTTTAGTCAATAAACGGTCCGAGGTCCAAAGGGCTGAGAGGTAAGCGTAGTCATTCAGGTGCTTAGAGTCAGGGCAGGCGGCAAAACAAAGAGAGTCGATAACGGTGCAAAAGTCGGGATTCCAAGAAATCGGTCAACGAGGGTACAAGCCAGGGTTCGATACACGGGAGTCGGTCAGATGGGGAAACAAGGAATCGCATATAGCACTGTTAAAGAACTAACTGCAACCTTCAGCCAATTACCCTTTGACTGAGTCACCTTTTAATAGTACTTTCCAATTATCCACCCCTCCCCTCTACAGGAAATGACTGCAGGAGATGGGTGTAGTTTCTTCTTTAATTTGTGCACGGCTCGTGCGCGCACACCGCCTGCGCGCGTGCCCGCGCATGCGCAGATGCGCACTGCGAGTCCATAAGCTGCTCCTGCACGCCGTCTGCGTGCAGAGCTTTTCACCAGAACGGGTACCCCCTGGTCCGGGCTGCCTGCCACTACACCAGGTCGAATGTTACACTCAGGGGGAGCACCACGCCTGTCCGGGACCCCCAACTCCAGACTGGGGACCCCGACGGCGCCGCACTCCCCCCAGGGCTGGCCGGACCCTGACAGTTTACCCATACTAGTTTGGAGATGAAAAGACTGGTGGAATTTTGAAAAAAAAAAAAAAAAGAAAAGACTGGAATTTAAAGTCTATCTTCTTTAAGAAGTTTGGCTCCCTCTTGTTATTTTGGATTTGGTGTTTCTATGTGATGCAAAATCTCAGAGTGGTAATTTTTACATTTTCAATACAACTGGTTTGCTTCCCAGATTCCGATGTTTTTTTCACTAGAAAGCATATAATTCATCAGTGGAAGAAATTGGTGCCACCCACCAGTTATGGTTCCTTGTTTGCATCTATCTATCATCTACCAAGCTACTTTGTGTGGACCTAAATGATTTCTCCCTCTACATCTGGTTAGACTGTTTTATCACTACTTGCCTATTCATCAGTTTGGAGGTGCTTAATTGACTTTGTTTTGGCTCAGTTTAAGCTGTGTTTTGTAATGTTGTAATAAAGAGACAACATGAAGGTTATGAGAGAAGGGATTAAAGGAATCAAAAAGCCCTCCTTGATCACTGTTGTAATGAAAGTTCTTTTTTGAGTGTTGCAAATTTGATCAACTGAGCAGACTGTATGCAGCATTGCAATTTTTGTGCAGTGCCAGTTGTCTGTGGTTTAACACAACCTTGAGTGATGACCGAACTGTTCGCCGCGAACTATTCTCAGGCGAACAATCGCATTTTTTCGCGCGTCGCCTACTTGTTTCGCGAACATATGGCGATTCGACCCGCCCCTATCTTTTAATAAAACATTGGTGAAACTTGACCCCTGTGAGTCACAGTCACAGATATAATCCAGCCAAGCAGCACCGCCCCACCTCAGCGGACCATCCACCCCCTATAACAAGACGCAAGTAGATGATGCCATTTCACATGCTGCTGGAGAGAGTGGAGAGAGTTAGAACAGAGAGCGCTGCTGCTGCGATAGGGAACCATAGCTAGGCAGTGTTCAGTTAATCTGAGTCTTCACTTGAATATCCCATCCATCCTACATGTGTACATATCCACTCTCCCACCACTGTCCTGTCCAAACTGTCCATCACCACCAGTGTGCTCCACAACTGGACCATCACCAACCAGTGTCTGCCATACTGACCATCACCAACCACGTGTCCTCATACTGACCATGCACCACCCAGTGTCTGCCATACTGACCATCACAACCAGTGGTCCTCCATACTGAACCATCACCACCAGTGCCCTCCACACTGACCACAACACACCAGTTCCTCCACACTGACCATCTCCCCCAGTGTCCTCTCACACTGATCAATCTTCCCACCAGTGTCCGCCAACTGACCACACCACCAAGGGTCCTTCCACACTGAACCATCACCAACCATTGTCTCCATACTGACCATCACCAACCAGTGACCTCCATACTGACACACCACCAGTGTCCCTCCATACGAACATCACCACCAGTGTCCTGCCATATACTGTAAACGCATCACCACCAGTGTCCTCCATAATGTACCATCCACCAGCATTGTCCTCCACACTGACCATCACCACCATTGTCCTCCACATGATCATCTCCACCAGTGTCCTCCACACTGACCATTCACCACAGTGTCTGCCAATACTGACCATCACCACCAGTGTCCTCACAACAGAACCATCTCCCCATTGTCCTCCCACTGACTCAGCTCCACAGTGTCCTCCACACTGTCCATCACCAACCAGTGGTCTGCCATCACTTGACCATCACCACCAGTGTCTCCACACTGACCACACCATCAGGGGTCTGCCATACTGACCATCACAACCACCAGATGCCATCCCATCTGACCAATCATCCCCACAGTAGAATTCCAATGACACCAGCACATGACCTTTCCCCCCGTGTCCTCCACACTGTCCATCCTGCACCAGTGTCTGCCATAACACTGATCATCTCCCCCAATGTCTGCCACACTGACCATCTCCCCCAGTGTCCTCCCACACTGGTCCCACTGCACCAGTGTCCTCCACACTGACCATCTCCCAGTTTCCTGCCACCTGACCATTTCCCCCATTGTCTGCCCACTGAACCCTCCCCAGTGTCCTCCACACTGACCATCCCCACCATGTCCCTCCACCTGAACCATCATCACCGTGTCCTTCACAAGACCATCACCATCCCCACCAAGTGTCTCCAAACTGAACATCACACCACCAGTGTCCCCTCCACACTGACCTCTCCCCCAGTGTCCCTCCCACTGCAAATCATCTTCTCCCCAGTTTCCTTCCAACTGACCATCACCACCAGTGTCCCTCCACACGACCATCACCACAGTGTCTGGCATACTGACCATCAACCACCATGTCCTCCATACTGACCATCACCACCAGTGTCTGCCCACTGAACATCACCACCAGTGTCATCCAAACTGACCATCACCACCATGTCCTCCACACTGAACCATCCCACCAGTTCCTCAAATTGACCTCGCCACCAGGTCCTCCAACTGAACCATGCCACCAGTGTCTCCACACTGACCATCACCACCATGTTCCTCCATACTGACCATCACCACCAGTGTCCTTCAAACTGACCATCACCACCAGTGTCCTCCCTACTGACCATCACCACCTTGTCCTTCAAACTGACCATCTTCCCCCAGGGGCCAACCATTGTTGATAGTGCTCTCCAGCTCAAATCCCATTGACTATCATTGTAGAACTCCTTCGTGCGGAGTTATTGTCCATGTGTAGCCCATTGAACAACTTTCCCAACACTATGGTGGCCGAAAGGGGTCCCTTTGTTTTTTTAAAATTCACCTCCCTTGATTCAATGGCGGGTTTCCCGGTTCGCGAACTTTTTGCGGAAGTTCCGTTCGACGTTCGCGCACGAGTCAAAGTCCTGGTTGCGCCATCACTACACAACCTTCCCAAATGTTACTCCTATAGCGAATTCCCGGAGGCTGAAGTAATATTTCATGGTCAATTGGGAGAGGAAAACAAAAAATGAAGAGATTCCATAAAACCGTTATGGGTGTCCCGTGGTATCTGAAACCAAGGCATTTGCAACAGATAACTCACACCTGTAAAGGTTGTCATACACTGTAGGTCTATTCATCATTTATTTAGTCTCAATAAATACTGAGTAACACATTTTCAATGTATTCCAATTGATGTACTATTTTTCAGGTTGACTAATGAAGATCTATTTTGTCAAAATATTGGATAGAATATTGCTTGTGTTTTATTATTTGTTGATTAGACTTGTTTCAACATGTTAACCCCCATACACACTTACAGTTGTGTTCAAAATTATTCAACTCCCACTGAAATTGAGTGCTTTGGCCATTTTGACATTGATTTTGATCATTTCAGCCATCTTGTTTACAATGAAATCAGCGAGGCGCTTGTAAGTCAGACAAATATAACATAACATTAATAATGAAATAACCACAAATGTCTTTTCTGTGTCACATCATTATCAATTTTATTCACCCCCAAGAGACATTTTCTCTTAGTACTTAGTACAACATCCTTTTCAGTTATAACAGCTTTTAAACATGAAGCATAGCTTGACACAAGTGTCTTGCAGCGATCTACGGGTATCTTAGCCCATTCTTCATGGGCAAAAGCCTCCAGTTCAGTCACATTCTTAGGCTTGCGCGCTGCAATTGCTTTCTTTAAGTCACACCATAGGTTCTCAATTTAAGTCTGGTGACTGCGATGGCCACTCCAAAATGTTCCAGCCTTTAATCTGCAACCATGCTCTAGTGGACTTGGAGGTATGCTTGGGATCATTGTCCTGTTGAAAGGTCCAACGTCTCCCAAGCCTCAGGTTTGTGACAGACTGCATCACATTTCCTTCCAATATCTCCTGGTACTGAAGAGAATTCATGGTACCTTGCACACGCTGAAGCTTCCCTGTACCTGCAGAAGCAAAACAGCCCCAAAGCATGATTGACCCCCGCCATGCTTCACAGTAGGCAAGGTGTCCTTTTCTTCATAGGCCTTGTTCTTCCTCCTTCAAACATAGCGTTGATCCATGGGCCCAAACAGTACTAATTTTGTTTCATCAGTCCACAGAACACTATCCCAAAACGTTTGTGGTTTGTCCATACTGCAGTTGACTTTGGGTCCAAGTTTCAGACTTTTTTATTTAATTTATATTTATGAATGACTTCAGTTAGCCAATGAAGAGTATTAATACAAACCTAAAGCTGTAAAAGCTATATAAATGAAGCACCAAAGATTTGTGAAAGAATTAGTTGTTCTGAAGAGTTCTTGAAATCAACAGCACATACAAAGGTAAATGGATTTAATAAGCAAACAATGGGCTTCCAAGGCACTATATCACATACAACCATCTTTCAGTAAAATAAGTCTTTATTAAGATACAGCATGGACCTTTTATATCAGAATCACAATATTATCATATTTTTATTTGAAATCACATGATCACTGGTACAAATCTCTAGAATGATCACATTAAAGCTGTATATTTGCGTGTCCGTGAGAGGTCCGACGTGTTTCACCATTATTGCTTCTTCTGGGAATCAGGGACACACAATGCATGTAAGAAAACATTATCACAATATATCCATGATGTTTATTCATTAATCCTTTTGTGTCCAACTACCCCTATATTCATCATAAAACATATCCAAATTCTACCTCATCCAGCAGAAATAAACCACAGATGATGAGGGCAGTTGAGGCACCACCAACCATACAGGAGTCCAGTCCAAGCGGCAGAATCAATCGTAAGGTATAGGGGGTATGGGGGTACAGTCCAGATCTCATATCATTCCCAGGAGTCCTGGTACGAGGCCAAACACCTATGTTCCCCACATCAGGCCTATATATTATTAGTGTTGAGCTCGAATATTCGATTTTCGAATATTCGAGCTCGAATATCGCTATTTCGCCAGTTCGCGAATATTCTCGAATATATCATCGGATATCCGACGCGATCGCGATTTTTCGCGATATATTGCGCTTTTATAATCGCGATCCATTGCAATGAATGGGATCGCAATTGTGTAATCACGATGCGATTTTTTAAAACGGAAATGACGGATATTCTCCCAGTCGAATATCCAAGCTCCATTGACTTGCATGCATTGCTCATATTTGGTCGCATTGCGCTTTCTCGGATAATCGCAATTTTGGATTCCGCCGTTCTCTATTGACTTCAATGTATTGCGCATATTTGGTCGCATTGCGCTTTCTCGGATAATCGCGATTTCGGATTCCGCCATTCTCCATTGACTTGCATGCATTGCGCATATTGGATCGCAATTGCGATTGTTAGATCGCAATTCATGTCGTAAGTGCGGATATTCGAGATTACGAATATGGAATCGAATATTATGGCGGATATTCGCGAAATTACGCGAATTCTAATATTGCCTAGTCGCTCATCACTATATATTATTAACAGTAATAAATGAGTGGTTCAATATACTCTCCACTGGATTGCAACTCAATGGGAATCAAAGTGGTTTGAACGATACTTACTATACTTCAGGGGTTTAGATCTTTTCTATAACTTCAATACTATTCCAATTATACTCTGTCACTTTAATAAGACCAAACACTTTAACCGCCCTAGTGTTAGGGACTGCACCATGTAGAAAACTGCTTTCAATGTGCTTTTATGTACTAAATCTCGCCCAAACAAAGTCTCTGGTGCCCCAGATGTGCCCATTTGCAGTAACCCTCTCTTCCCTGGT